>CAUVYP010000801.1:1042500-1262500 GCA_963556195.1 Sepiola atlantica | reverse complement strand
AATATATTTGATATCGTTATTATTATTTATTATCATTATAATTATAAATATTATTATTGTTATAATTTTTATTGATATTATTATTATTATCAATATTATCATAATTATATCAGTATGTTATTGTTATTATGATTATTATTGTTTATAATTATAATTAATAATATTATTAGAAGTAGTTATATCATTAAAATTATTATGATTATTATCATTATGATTATTGTTATCATTATTATTAATATTATTATCATTATTGTTATTATTGTTATTGATATTATTACTATTAATATTATGATTAGTAGTAGTAGTAGTAATATTATTATGATTGTCATTATTATTATTAATATTATTATCATTAATATAATTATTATCATTATTGTTACAAACATCATCATTATTATTATTATTATTGTAATTGTTAATATTATAATTATTATTATTATTGATATTATTATTATTTTTATTGATATTATGATTATCAATATTATCATTAATAATATTGTTATCATCATTATTATGATTACACTTATCGTTATTATTATTATTATCATTATTATCATTATTAAGTGTTATTATTATGATTATTATTATAACTATTATTATTATGAATATCATTATTATTATTATTATTATTATTATTATTGTTATTATTATTAATATTATTATTTTTATTATTGATATTATTATTATTATTCGTGATTATTATTATGAATGTTATTATTATTATTGATATTATCATTATTATTATTAATATTATTATATTATTAATATTATTATTATCATTATGATTATTATTATTAATAATATTATTATTATTATTAATATTATAATCATCATTATTATTTTTTTTTAATAATTTTTAATTATGTTATTATTAATATTATTTTCATTATTATCATTATCAATAATGTTATTTTATTATTGTTATTAAAATTATTAATATAATTATCATTAATGTTTATATCATTGTTATGATCAGTTAAATCATCATTATCCGCATTATTATTATTATTATTATTATCATTATTATTATTATTATTATTATTATTATTATTATTATTATTATTATTATTATCATTATTATTATTATTATTATTATTATTATTATTATTATCATTATCATTATTATTATTATTATTATTATTATTATTATTATTATTATCATTATCATTATCATTATTATTATTATTATTATTATTATTATCATTATCATTATTATTATTATTATTATTATTATTATTATTATTATTATCATTATTATTATTATTATTATTATTATTATTATTATTATTATTATTATTATCATTATCATTATTATTATTATTATTATTATTATTATTATTATCATTATTATTATTATTATTATTATTATTATTATTATTATTATTATTATTATCATTATTATTATTATTATTATTATTATTATTATTATCATTATCATTATTATTATTATTATTATTATTATTATTATTATTATCATTATTATTATTATTATTATTATTATTATTATTATTATTATTATCATTATTATTATTATTATTATCATTATTATTATTATTATTATTATTATTATTATTATTATCATTATTATTATTATTATTATCATTATTATTATTATTATTATTATCATTATTATTATTATTATTATTATTATTATTATTATCATTATTATTATTATTATTATTATTATTATTATTATTATTATTATTATTATCATTATTATTATTATTATTATCATTATTATTATTATTATTATTATTATTATTATTATTATTATTATTAATATCCACATTATCATTGTTTGTTGTTATTATCATTATTTATTGTTAATTACATTATTATTATTATGATTATTATTAAGATAATTATCAATATTATTTATTATTATTATTATTTCTTCTTATTTTTTTTTAATCATGATTATTTATTATTATCATTATTATTATCATTATTATTATTATCATTAATAATATCATTGTTATTATTATAATTATTATCATTATCATTATCATTTATTATGATTGTTATAATTATATGTATTATTATTATTAATATAATCATTATTATCATTATTAATATTATTATTATCATTTATATAATCAACATTATTATTATTAATATTATTATTATCATTATTATTATTATCATTTAAATTATATTATTATCAATATTATCATGATTATTCTTATTATCATTAATTATTTTTATTATTATTATTAAAATAATTAATATCATCATCATCATTTTTATTATTATCATTTATGATTATCATTAATTACATTGTTATTAATATGATTATCAATATTATTAACATCATTATTATCATCATCATTATTATTAATATTACTATTTATTATTATTAATATTATTATAATCATAATTATTATTATTATTTATTATTATTATATTATTATTATTAGTATAAATAATATTATTATTATTATTATTATTATTATTTTAATTGGTGTTATTGTTATTATTTATTATGATCATAAATATTATTATTGTTATCATAAGTATTAATATCATCATCATTTTAATAGTATTGTCATCGGTATAATTTATATTATCAATATTATTATTATTATAAATAATCTTATCATAATTTTATAATTTTATTATCATCATCATTATCATATTATTTATCATATCATTATTAATATTCTTATTCTTATTATTATTAATATTCTTATTCTTATTATTATAATCATTATTATCATTAGTAGTATCATTAAAATTATTATTATTTATCATTATTATCATTATTATCATTATTATTTATTATTATTATTATAATTATTATTTGTTATCATTAATAATTATATTATTATTATTAATATTATGATCAATATTATTATTATTATTATTATTATTATTATTATTATTATTATTATTATTATTATTATTATAATTATTATTTATAATGATTATTATGATAAATATTATTATTGTTATCATTATTATTAATATTATTATTAATATTAATATTATCATCATCATTATTATTATAAATATTATTAATATTTTTATTAATAATAATAATATTATTATCATCATAATTATTATCATTTATTATTACAAATATCATTATTATTATTCTTATTATTATCATCATAATCATTGATTATTATTTATTATTATTATAATTATTATAACTATTATTATTATTATCATTATCATCAATATTATTATCATTATTATCGTTATAATTTTTATTATTATTATTATTATTATTATTATTATTATTATTATATGTAGTATTATTATTATTATTATTATTAATATAATCATTATCATCATTATTAATATAATTATTATGATCATTATTATAATTAATCCTATTATTATTATTATTATTATTATTATTATTATTATTATTATTATCATTATAATGTTTTATTATTATTATTATTATTATTACTATTTATTGTTATTATTATCATAACCATTATTATTTATTTGTATTTTTATTGTATTTATTATTATTAATATTATTATCATCATTATTTTTAATATTATTATTATTAATATTGTTATCATTAATATTATTTATTTGTATTATTATTGTTATTATTAATATTTACATTATTATTATCATTATTATTATTATTATTATTATTATTTCTTAATGTTATAAATATTATTATTATTGTTATTATCATTATTATTAATATTATTATTATTATTACTATTAATAATATCGCTATTATTATTATTGTCATTATTATGATTATTAATATCATTATTATCATTATTATTATTATTATTTATTATATTATCATTATTAATCCTCTTCATTATATTATTATCATTAGTATTATCATTAATATTATTATCATTGTTATTATTATTAATATTATTATTATTATTAATATTATTATCATCATTATTCTTATTAATAATATCATCATTATTATCATTAATTATTATTATTATCATTCAATATTATTATTATTATTATTATTTTCATTATTATTATAATTTTCAATATTATGTTTATAATTATCATTATTATTATTTATTATTATTATTATTATTTTTTTTTTATCGTTATTAATTTTATTATTATCATTATTATTATTTATTTAATATCATTTAAATGGATGTACATATCTGATGATAGCGGACCACGGCTTGAAACGCGTTATATGAAATTATAAAATGATCAAATAACAAAATAACAAATAAATGTTGAAAAAAACTTTTACAAATGTTACTGGCCTTTACATATATACTTTTCTCTCGTTGGAACTGCACTAATACTGCACTAATACTGCACTGCCCTCTTCTCTCTCTCTCTCTCTCTCTCTCTCTCTCTCTCTCTCTCTATATATATATATATATATATATATATATATATATATATATATATATATATATATATGTATATATATATATATATATATATATATATATATATATATATACCTCCACCCACGGAATTACCTAAGTGTAACGACGTAGAATGTATAATGTCGAACGAGAAAGACACACCCACAAAGAGAGACGGACATACTGATAGAGAGATAAAGATAGAACGAGAGAACGACAGAAAGAGATATTAGATACAATGTGTCTGTGTTTTTTCGAAGCGTAACAGCTGACCCCATTCAAAATAGAAACCAGCAAACATGTCTAGCTTTTCAACTCATAAATTAAACGTTTTTTTATCTTCTGAAAAGGAAAGAAAAGTTTGTGAAAACGCCCTATTTTTTCAAAGACAATTTTCATTCAATACTTTCTGTTTTAACTCTATAAATTTGCGATTTATATTAAAAAATTGTGCGAATTAAACTTGAAATTAGGTATGATGTCTTGTTGTCAACGATTGTATAAATTTTATTTCAATAAAAGAATTCAACATTTATGATCAAAATGTTGAGAAAATAAGTGGAAAAAGCGGATAATCGGAGCAGATACAAAACATCAGAATTTTTAGTTGAGTTGTTTTTTTTTTATCTCATGCGGCTATTTTTGTTCCACTTATTTCTCAACATTTTCTCGGATTTAAATACACTTGTTTCTACTAATATATATATATATATATATATATATATATATATATATATATATATATATATATATATATATATAAAGGGAGGCGCGAGAGCCTTCTATCCCTTAATAGACTTCAAGTATGGTCTATGCTGGAAATCTCATTTATTTGATCAATCATAACTCAAAAAACAATAAACCAAATTAGTTAAAACTTTATACAAAATTTTTATTTGATAGTTTCTATAAGTGTGTAGAATTTCAGCATCATTATTCAAGGCAACCCAGAGAGCCAGAAAGTTAAGTCATGAAATCATGTTATCTGTGTGTACGTACGTACGTACGTACGTACACACAGATGTATGTGCCACCCGGTATCTCATCAACTATTTGATGTATTCAGCTGATTTTTTGGCAGATATAGAGGTTCTAGGGTCTAGTTGATGGCATTTTAATTTCAGTTTACCATATACCTTAGTTTTCCAGAAAATTCCCAAAAACCTTAAAATTGACACGGCATAGCCTTTACAAAAGTAGTTACATTCCATGAAAAATGCCAGTATACTGAAATCATATGCCCTTTATAGGGTTAAGATGAAAATTCATACACACTATATGTATAAAAGCAAGGAAATTCCCAATTGTTTACACTTTATTGTCATTAAGGGTATGCGAGTAAACAGGGCTATGTATTTTACTGGTAGGAATTTTTCTTCAGCGCACCTCACACACTTCATCCACTCACACATAGAGATTTATACTGTATACCCTTAATGACAATAAAAGTTTAAAAATTTAGGAATTTCCTTGCTTTTGTACATTTAGTGTATATGAATTTTCATCTTAACCCTATTAAGGGCATATGATTTCAGTATACTGGCATTTATCATGGAATATATATATATATATATATATATATATATATATATATATATATATATATATATATATATATATATATATATTCGTTTAAACTTAGGTATGTTTATATAGTTGTATGTTCAGGATTTACTCCCAACCCCAACCAACACATGTTATTTCAGGTATTTTTGCCGTAGTTTTAAATTGTAATGTGTATTCTCGAATTGCGGGGTATAATATTACACACCCCTAAATAGTAAAGTTTACAAATTAAAACATAAAGATCCCACGTTACTCACCACGTTGCCTTGAATATATATTCCATAAGTACTAATGATAAGTTCAAAAGATTAGGATTTTACCAAGCGCATACGAACTATTGACGCCCATGCACGTGCACCGATCCTTTACAAAATGTATTACTTAATAAAACTCAAAATTTAATGTAGAGCAATTTTTGATGTAAATTTTCTATCTAAATTATTTCAAAAGTTTTTAGGGAGACGAGTGTGACTTCCGGTGTGCGTTCCCTCAAATTGTAAAGTTTACAAAAGTAAATAATGTTCCGATATAACTCACGTTTTTTTAGAATATATATTTTAAAAATTATAATGCTCCGTTCATTAGTTTAGGAGATTACCCTTTACACACACATACACACATACACACACACATACATATACACACATGCACACACACTTCGGAACAAAAGTTACCTTAACTCAATTCTGAGCGCCCCAAGCAATGAGGCTAATTTCAACTGTTACACGATGTGATAGGAAATAAGTCCTATTTATGCCAAGCAGGCGGGCAACCACAGTTAATCTTCATAACAGTGTTCAACAGAGAGGAACTTGCGTTTATAGCTTCGATGTATAGCTTGTATTGTATCTTATTAAACGGCCCGGCATAAAAGGGGTAACAAATGCTTATTTAATAATAAATATTTAACTATTATTTAAATAACACACACACACACACACATATATAAGAGAATGAACAGTCTGTATATAAAACAGTCAATAATTTGGTAATTGTGTAGTATCTGTTATTTTGTCATAGGGACCGAAAAGCGGTTACAAATGCTTATTTAATGATAAATATTGAATTAGTATCTAAATACGTATACGTTCCATCCTTGCCGAATCATCAGTGTAGGGATAACTTTTCAAATCAGTCGCACGATTCGAACCCCAGAACAAGAGTCACCTTTAAGTCAATTTCGAGCAGCCCAACCATTGAGGCTAATTTCAACCGTTACGTGATGAGAAATAAATCCTATTAATGTAAAAAAACCAGGGAACCATAGTTAACCTTCATAACAGTGTTCAACAGTGTATGTGTGTGTGTGTGTGTGTGTGTGTGTGTGTGTGTGTGTGTGTCCAGTATAGAACTCATGGGGTTGTTTTTGTAGTCTTGGTCTGCCAATATTGTGGTGTTATTGGAAGTAATGCACGGGAGTTTAGTTGCGGTTACCTATGTTGAAGATAGGACATGATCAAATGAAAGAATAAACAATCTATGCATACAACCGTCACTATTTTTTGATAACTTGTTAAGACAACGAAGCATAAAGAGTTCATAGAATGCTAAAATTCAAAGAGTCTTAGAGTATTTCAATTGAAAAGTAGTTGTTTTGTCTCTAATCAGGAGAATTTGAGTAGACATGTTCATTTCGAATGACGTCGTGTGCGTTTAGTCATTCATTATGCGTATCTAAATAGAATAGGCATTGCAGATGCGCGTGTATATTAACGTGCCTCTTTTGTTAGTGAGAAAGTGTGTGTATGAACTGTGTACAGGCGTTCGTTTCACATGGTGTATATGCTGCCGCTATGTTTAGTAGTTCGTGCGTGTTTCAATCGTGTGTGTCACAATCTTTTAGCGAATTAGTAATTTAAAGTGTAGTATCTGTTTACTCCTCGCTCATAAGAGGAGAAATCCTAATCAGGGGTACTCTATCTTTTTTAATTAGTTTTTAGTAAAACTAAGTAGGTTCGTATGATGTAAGAATGTGCAATGCAGAAATAAAAATATTACGAATTGAATTTGTTTAATTAAATTACTTGAAGTCAATCTCCTATTATTTTGGGTTGTATTTTCATAATCTTTATATAAATTGTGGGTCACGTATTAAAATGACTTCTAAAATACGAGCACATTAGTTCTTTCCTCGTGAAGTAGGGCCACTTAATGGCTTTTTATCTGACTTTGACGTGCCCCACAAATGAAACCATGTATCTAACGTTTCCTGTGACAATCTACTGGGAGCGTCATATTACTAAACAAAAAAGCATTTGAAAAAAACACACATCAGAATCATAACAAGTTTACTACATCCAGACCCTTTGGTCGTTGAAAGTGTTTTTTAGCCTTCAAACCGTCGTACAGAATGTAAGGTCAATTCCTATTTCAGTAACAAAAACTATTTCATGTTAAATGGGTTTCGCTTATTTTTGTATTATTCCGACTTATTTTTATTTAAATCATATTCTAGTTAAAAACATGAAAAACATTTTTAACGTTCCATTTTAGTCTAACGAACAATATAAGCAATGGTTTCACTTTTCACGTCAAGGAGAGTACTTCCGTCAGCCTCGTCCAGGGTTTACTTCCGGTAGCCTTGTAACTCTCGCATCAAGTGGCTTCATGTCTTGTCTGCAGCGATTTCCATAAGAAAATCATCGTTCGTATTTGACGTATTGCTTTTTTTTGAAGAGAAAACTTTTATCCAATAGTTTTATTAAAATAGGCGGAATATTTGACAAAACTTCACTGATATATGTTTACTCTAATAAGACTATTTTTCATTTATATTTGTTTTGTTTATTTTTGCTTATTTATTTTAGAGAATCGAGCTATTTGTAAATCTATGCGGAGAGGTAAAAATTCGTAGACTCAGTAGGTTAAAATGACAAAATATTTCCCACTCATTACCGGCCGTGTGGATATAAAGTTCGCCTTCAGTTTCAATATTCAATGCCATTGTAGGTTCGACTGTCACCCTAGACGATTGTTTTTGTTTCTATAGCGTTCCCGTTATTTCTTAGCCGATATCGATCGTTATCATAACCCTGGATATTTCTTTTTTTAAAAATGGATGAAAAATAGTTAATAGTTGTTCATCTAATCGTGGCTATGAAAATAAAAAACGAAACGGATGAGAAGGGTACTTCTACTAAGACACACACACACACGCACACACACACACACACATATATATATATATATATATATATATATATATATATATATATAAATGAAGGAAGAGAGATGAAGATGTATGGATGACACATCTATTTCATCTTCGATTGTTCAATGCAAGGTGTACTCGATAAAAACATGTTTATTTTTTTTTCATTTAGCCAGGCTTTTCAAAGATTAAAATCATCATCAGAGGAATTCCATTGATGGATAAGTTGGCAGTGGAATGACCAAAATTCAAAATTGTTAACATTTGGGAATGTTCTTGCTTTTGTACATTTAGTGTATATGAATTCTCATCTTAACCCTATTAAAGGCATATGTTTTCAGTATACTGGCATTTTTCATGGAATACTTTATAGATTTACCAGTTAGTTTAATATAAGATGCATGACTAAATAAGATACTTTAATATATAACTGAAGTTAGGATTGGGAACAGCGTTGATCTCTTTGCAACAATTGAGTTCTAGTATAAGGATTATGGGGTAGGATTGGGTTGAATATGTAACCGAAGTGAAGACATGGTGTATTGAAATTATAGATAGATCTTAAGGTGGCCAAACGGGTCATTATAGGAGTAATCAGCGAGCGTAGTTTAAAGGTGAGAGTAATGGAATCTATGAGGAAAAGATTGCCGGTAGAAAGGTACTTCAACTAACACACACACATATACACACACACACACACACACATATATATATATATATATATATATATATATATATATATATATATATATATATATACATATATATATAAAGATAAATGAAGGAAGAGAGATGAAGATGTACGGATGACAAATCTATTTTATC
Source organism: Sepiola atlantica (assembly GCA_963556195.1). Lineage (NCBI taxonomy): Eukaryota > Metazoa > Mollusca > Cephalopoda > Sepiida > Sepiolidae > Sepiola > Sepiola atlantica. Next base: position 1,252,629 of record CAUVYP010000801.1, on the reverse strand, counting down.
TTCGATTGTTCAATGCAAGGTGTACTCGATAAAAACATGTTTATTTTTCTTTCCTAAAGCTAGGCTTTTCAAAGATTAAAATCTTATCATCAGAGGAATTACATAGATGGATAAGTTGGCAGGGGAATAGCCAAAATTCAAAATTTGAAAAAATATAAAGTAATGGAAAGTAAGAGTGTGCGTGTAAAAAAGTTTATCAAAATAGGGAATCTGTCCAGTTGGTGAATGTCCGTTGATAAAATCTCCGGTGAAGAAATAGTTAAAGTTGGAAAAAGGGATGTTGTTCAAAGGAAGCAAATTCAATAGAAAGATGTTTAGTTCAACCGTAGATGGGAAGAACTGATATGAAGTAATGGAAAGTAAGAGTGTGTGTGTGTCAAAAGGTAATCAAAATATGGAGTCTGTCCAGTTGGTGAATGTCCGTTGATAAAATGTCCGGTGAGGAAAGATTTAAAGATGGAAAAGTGGATTTCGTGGAGACAGCGTTAAAAATGTTCAAAATGAAGTGAATCCAATAGAAAGATGTTTAGTTCAATCGTAGATGGGAAGCACTTATTCGGATGTAATTTTGAGAATAATGGCCATTTTAAAATACTTCCGTATACCGAAAATGGAAATAGTTTTTTAGGAGTTTAGTTTAAAATGTTGTGTATATTATAAGCAGGCAGTAGGGAATTTCAGTAGTAACTTCGATCGAATCTAAGAAATGAGAGTGGGATTTCTGGTCGAAGACGAAGCCAGTGAAAAGTGAGGGAAGGATTGGAGATTAGGGGAGTGGAATAGGGGGTTTAGTTTAGTGGATGATGCTGGGAGAAGGTATGATGAAGGGTTTGTTTAGTTACTGCTCATCGCTAGTAAGCAGCAAAATGATGCCAGGCCTGGGCTGGCTTCACTTGGGAGTTGGGGTGGGATTACAATAAGCTAAAAACAGTAGCGATTCAGGTCAGTAAGTAAATAGTTCGGAAAAGGGGGTATCCCCGTATTTAAACGGATTTTTATACGAATATATAAGTCAGAAAGATTTTTACACAAATATATAATTCAGAAAGTTTAAAAGGGTTCAAATTGGGAAATTAGGGCTCAGATGATTGTAAATCTGGAATTTACGTGTTTAAGATGTAATAATCCGGACAAATATAGTATTTCAGAGTTTAATATGTAAAGACTTTATAGATTTCCTTGTTAGTTAAATATTAGATGCATGACTATATAAGATACTTTAATATATAACTGAAGTTAGGATTGGGAACAGCAGTAATCTGTTTGCAACAATTGTGTTCTAGTATAAGGATTATGGGGTAGGATTTGGTTGAATATGTAATCGAAGTGATGACATGGTGTATTGAAATTATAGATAGATTTTAAGGGGCCAAATGGGCCATCATAGGAGTAATCAGCGAGCGTAGTTTAAAGGTGAGAGTAATGGAATATATGAGAAAAAGATTGTCGATAGAGCGAAGCATTTACAGGGTCAATAGATTGTATACAAAAGGGAGATAAGAAAAGCAATGATAGGTATGTAAGGGGGTTGGCTAGTAATTGAAAAAGGGAATAGGAATTAGAGTGTTGGAGTAGAGGCGATTAAGGATTAGTGGAGTGGACAGAATAATGTTAGTTCTCAATTTACATTAAGTGTTATGGGTAGACAGGGAAGGATACGCTATGCTATTGAGATGATTATTTGTAAGGTTGGAAAAGTTAAGAGTTAAGAGTTAACAAATTAACAAATTATAGAATTTAAGAATTAGTCTAATGTTAGAGAGGGTTTTTTGGCAAAGATGATGCGTGTCAGAGGGAGTAATGAAATATATGTATTTAAATTCTCGCTTGTGCCTTCAATTTTAGATAAGTTCGTTTTTAGAGTTAATAATATTCTAGCTTTGGGCTGATGGTTCTAATGTACATAGTTGGCAGAATGCGGATCATGGAGTGTAATATTTAGACCTTTTTAATATTGATCAATGTAGGAAGTAGGGAGTGTTTTTACTGTTAAAGCTTTTTATTAAATTGGATAGAGAGGTGCCAGTGGCATTGTTATTATTGTGTTTGAAGGAGTATATATTGTTTGAGATTCGGGTCTTTATGGGCAAGACACTAGGTCCAATGTAAGTGAGTATTTTGTATGGGGTCATTATTATAGTATTTGTGTTATTTATAGTACCAAAGTTAAGTTGGAATTGTTAGGTGGAGAAGATAAGATAATATGAGAGGTGAGATCAAGGTTATTGTAAGTTAGCGGAGGCAGTTGGTTAGTGCAAAGGATGTAATTTAAGGTTTCGTTTAGTACAGGGAGTCGGGGATGTGGACAGGTATAGGGTGAGTGGAGAGTTTGCATGTTAGTGTCAGTTCGCATGATGGCATTTTGGGGAATTGTTTAACACTACAAGTGTATATGACGTTACTTTGTATGAATACATATATATATATACATATATATATAACTTTTTTCTCGATCTGTCAACATTACTGTAACATATATGTTATATATATATTCTTATACATATTATATATATATGTGTATATATATATATATATATTTTTATAAGTAAAGTCAATTTTTCCACTGCTCATTAAGCCATCAAAACCAAGGGAGATAATCCACTATTTTTATCACATTATTCTCCATTGAACTCCATTTAATGAAGACAATTTCATAAAGATGCTTACAGAAGATACAATCTTTCTTTTTAACGAATATTTGTTTGTAAAACTCTAACACATTACTAATGATTATACTGAAGGAAACACAGGTAATAATATATATATTTTCCAACGAATGTTAAGTCTGCAATATCTTAGATTTAGTTAGTTTGTCTGGGAATTTAAACTGCATTTTACTTCTTTTTTTAAATGACTCAAAGCTTCTTTAGACTATATATATATATATATATATATACGTATATATATATATATATATATATATATATATATATATATATATATATATATATATATATATATATAATAAGTTAAGTCAATTTTTCCACTGTTCATTAAGACATAATCGCTTAATAACCAAAAGCTCCATACGCTAATTTGTTCCGCCATCCAATTGCCCTGCAGTTACGTCTGTTTTTTAAAGCCACGTCTGTATTTTAGTGGGTTATACAAAGAGTTTTTGACTAGGAAAAAACACTGAAAAAACATTTTGAGTTAAAACTATTTTAGTTATACAAATATTTCTATAGATGGCGCCACAAATCGTTTTACTAAAATTTCTAATTTGGCAAAAGTCAATTATCCAAATAGCCACTCCTTTTAAATATCTCAATCTATTTATTGAGGTTTGCTCTTTTTAAAGTGATGATAGTTTTTTTTATATTCCAGCGCACACACACACGGACACACACACATACACACACACATATATATATATATATATATATATATATATATACATTTCATATTCTACTTTCATATGTATACATATATATATATATATATATATATATATATATATATATACATATATTGCTTTCATTTTTTATCGCACTCCTGCCCTTATGATATATTTTCTATTATTTACTTGCTTTTAAGAAAATATGTACTCTTTTAAAATCAATTGAACTTCTTACGGGATATTGTCATTTAAATCGTATAAATACATTCTTTGTTAATTTATTACTATTTTAAGTAGAATACCCCATACAGTAAATGTGGTATTTTGGTGACTGCTGAAAGGAAAGCGATGGGAAACTTGTGAAAGAGAGAAAAGACAATGCGTCTACTTAAGAGTGTGTCAGTTTGCTACAAGCCGGCGCACAGCCGCCATCTTGTTTAAATATCAATGACTTCTTAGCTGCCCGCTGATTGGTTCAAAAAATCTACTTCCTCCTTGGCTTGACAAATCAAACACCTTCTCTTAGGCGAATCTCGGAGTGCTAGCATAACTATATAAACACTTGAGCGCAATACGACGCTCTCTTCTCTCTTTTTCTTTGGCACTGCCTTACAACACACACGTTGCTTGGCCCAGCTCCCCAGATTTATCTCTGGGGATGCAACAGACATCTTCCCGGCCTTTTGGCCGCAGGTTCGACTTCGACAAGACGACAACGATCAAAAATGACTACTACCTCATACTCGTTGACTTTATAACATACACACGTAACTGCTCACACATGAACTAACTTTCACACCTGTGTACAGGTGCATATTATATACTTACATACACACATGGGCGCGTCCTGACACCGTTGCCTGTGTAATAACATTCTATATTACGAGAACTCTTTTATCTTCCCTACTAACGGGACATTTATTTAACCCCGTGAACTTTCTAACTTTTCCTCTTCGTTCATATTCATGAACGAATCCATTCACTAACACCTTCGCTTTCATTTTTCCTTTTATTCACATATTTACGAAGACGACCAAAATGTTTCATGTATTAGAAATGGACTTGGTCCCTTTTTTTATAAGAGTAGGTTAGACAGATGGTGACCCCTCTATACTCCCCATATTTTGATGGCCTTTTGCCTAATTTGTTAAAATTGTATCACTATTCATTTAGCAAATACATCATTCAGAGTGTAATATATATTCTATCCTTGGTCATAGGAGGAGAAAACCTTCACGACTGGTGCGAATGTTCAGTTTGTCCCAACCATAGTGGTCAACATTTAAGAGCTAGATTATCTCTACATTAAAAATAACCTTGTCTTTTTATGTTGGCTTTGTGTGTATGAAAGTAAATAAGGATTTTCATAAATATTATATGAATATGTATTTTCGTCCCAAACCATAGTGACCCTAACGAATTCAAACGGTTTTAATAGGGAAGACTATAGAGTGAATGTGGTATTTTGGTGATTGCTGAAGTGAAGCTAATGAACAAATGGTGAAAGAGGGAAAGGACACTGCTTCAACAACTGAGTCAGAATTCATCTAACTGAAAGTAGGATAGGCAATCATGACCACCAACATCCTCTACTCTCAACATTTTTGAAACCATTGTTTCTAATTTGTTAAAATGTTCTCACAATCTTTTAGCAAATTAGTAATTTAAAGTGTAGTATCTGTTTTCTCCTCGCTCATAAGAGGAGAAATCCTAATCAGGGGTACTCTATCTTTTTTAATTACGTCGAGAGAGAGAGAGCAAATTAGTGCTTTCGTAATTACTTATCAATTAAGTCTTTATCCATTCGTGGAGGGGGTAAAATAGGTCTTTCGCCTGTATTTTCTTAGGGAATCAATTCCCCTAATCATGTTGCAGACTATATCGTGAATCAGGTCGCTTCGGCTCGCCTCCAAAACCCAGACTAGCAAAAACTGCTTCTCACACAAAAGCCCGTGACGTCACAGAGCCTTTATGCGCAGATGCACATTGACCCTTGATCTGGGGTCTCGTCAACGTGGTGATACTGTCACGTCTTTGAGCTCCGACTGTGTGATTAGCCCTATTCTACACTCGACTGTACGGGTCCACCCGCACTAAATCGCGCTAGCCAAACCAAACAATTCTAACAGATACGCCCACCTCAAGATGTGTCCGTGTCCACAGAGCCATTATCCAACAATAGGTATATGCAGTTTTAAAATGTATAGTTTAAGAGTGGCTAACAAAGATCTTGAATGACGCCCAGACGCCCTCAGCCTCAATTTTTTGAGACCATGAGGAACAGTGCGCCCAGAACTGGAATTTATCATTTTTAGAAGTTTTTATTTAATGTATGCAGCGTATATTTTCTTAAAATTCAAAACCTGCAGATCACAAAGCAAAACAAAATCAGAAATCAAAATATCCAATAGTTCAATTTTGAGAGCGGTTCAAAGTTTATTTTTGTAAATGTGACGTATGTACAAATGTGTGAAAACTTGTATTTTAAAAAATTATCCTCTTTTTATATTTTTACTACCCCCCCCCTTATTTATTTATAAATATGTACGAGTTAAAAGGCCAAAATAATCTAACATGCAAAAAAATTATTTTGAAGTTTTGTGGGTGAAAATGAACAGGATATGGAAAGTATTGTAAAAAACAAAACAAAACATAATTAAGGGCCTAGTATTTAGATATCAAGATTAATATAGTAAAAATGAAAAGGGGATCAATTAAAAGGTCAGCCACAATGTATATCCAAATAGTCAAAATATGGCCAATTTAGGGATTTGGGACCAGATCACTTAAGAATGGCTTTTTGCAAATTTGTTATTTTTTCATCACGACAATAAAATGATGCTTTCAACAGGTTTCAATCATCAGTGTTAGCAGTATTATGGATTTTATTACGATATTCGCAAATCTGGACACAATGTGCACGGATGAGTGTTGTCCAATAATTAGCAAGATTTAGACTATTTTATCGATTGATCCATGTGAAATTGTACCAGTTCATTACGGGAAAAAATCAGCATTTTTTGTGCTTTTCTTTCATGATGAGCAAGAATGGTACATTTTTACTAACACACAGGAACAAAAAACAAACAAACAAAGCAAATAAATTAAGGTCTCCTATATATAATGGTTAACATTTTTTGAAAGACCACATTTAAAAGTTAAAGTTATTAAAAATAAAAATAACATTTACAAAAATTAAAAAGATAAACTTTTTTATTTTTAACGCTATTCTTATTTTCCATGCAATTTTATCAGTGATTAAAACGATAAGCGAATTGATCTACTGATATTTGGAAATGGGGCGAGTGTGATTGATGAACCAAAGGTCAGCGTAAAAACAATCACAGATAAAGAGAAGAAGAAAAGACAATGCTTAGGAAGCGTGCAGCCTTATGCATCACATGTGGTTCGTTTCGAGATTAGCGACTCAGAAATGTTGTTTATCTTTGGTTTAGGAGAACAAATATGAAGCATAATCATCGACTTTGGCCGATACGAACTTTCATTCTGGCCAGAATTTACTTTTCATGAATTCAAAGGCTTCGAAATTAACAGCTACAAAGAAATCAGCAACAGCCGCATGTCCGACACACATGGTTTATCATGTCTGTGGGAAATTAATGTGATTTTGAAGCCTTTAAAGTGTCAATTCGAGAGCAACTTCAATTCGAAAGCAACTTCAATTCAAAAGCAACTTTAATTCTAAAGCAACTTGTGCCTATGAAAACAGACAAACACAGCAGATTGACGCCCCCCCCCTCGTCTGTCCCATATCCACTTGAAAAGTTTGGGTCTCAATGTAAGTGCCGTCTATGCTCCCACCCTTAACGATGACGATCAAGATAAAGACTCTTTCTACAACAATTTGCAGGCAACTGTTGATCGCGTACATTCGAGTGATCTAATTAATGCAGGTGATTTGAATGGCCGCACAGCTGACATCAGCAATATTCATATTCTCGGACGATTTGAGATTGCCGTACTAATGATGAAAGAATTGTCAACTTTGCGACAGCAAACCTAATGACCGTATCCAGCACGTGTTTTGAACATCTACGGCGACACCTACGTACTCGGTACACCAATGACGGTGTCACAGCTAATCAAATCGAAAACTTTCTCGTTAAACGCTGCTGCTCATCACACGTCCTTGATTGTCGAGTGTTCTGGAGCCACAGAAACGGGTAGTGGATTTGGTTCCAATCATGTATTAAGACAGGCAAAACTACATCTTCATCTCAGGGTCGTCAGGTCGTGTACTAAGCTTCTCAGGTGCAACATTTCGAAACTGAAAAATAAACAAATGGACGATGCATTTCGCATAGCACTATCCAATCAGTCCGATCGTCTCGAGGTACACCAATCTGAATATGCTACCTCAGATGAGCTTGGACAAACTGAAGCGTAACCTCCGATCCGTGATGTTTGAGACGCTCGGAACCACCATGTGAAAAGATAAAGATTGGATCTCGGGTCAAACAATAGAAATTGCTGAAGAAGCAACAAATCTGACAACTTCAGACAACTACGCCGTGAAGCTACCCATTCTGCTCGCACTGATTGAAATAAATTTTATCGGAAAGTGACAGAAGTAAACCATCTTGAACTAGAATGGCGAGCCAATTAGCAATCTCAATGAACACTTCATACGCTGATCACATTGTGCTAATGATACATATCACCCTAAAAAGTGACAGAAGTAAACCATCTTGAACTAGAATGGCGAGCCAATTAGCAATCTCAATGAACACTACTTCATACGCTGATCACATTGTGCTAATGATACATATCACCCTAAAAAGTGACAGAAGTAAACCATCTTGAACTAGAATGGCGAGCCAATTAGCAATCTCAATGAACACTACTTCATACGCTGATCACATTGTGCTAATGATACATATCACCCTAAAAAGTGACAGAAGTAAACCATCTTGAACTAGAATGGCGAGCCAATTAGCAATCTCAATGAACACTACTTCATACGCTGATCACATTGTGCTAATGATACATATCACCCTAAAAAGTGACAGAAGTAAACCATCTTGAACTAGAATGGCGAGCCAATTAGCAATCTCAATGAACACTACTTCATACGCTGATCACATTGTGCTAATGATACATATCACCCTAAAAAGTGACAGAAGTAAACCATCTTGAACTAGAATGGCGAGCCAATTAGCAATCTCAATGAACACTACTTCATACGCTGATCACATTGTGCTAATGATACATATCACCCTAAAAAGTGACAGAAGTAAACCATCTTGAACTAGAATGGCGAGCCAATTAGCAATCTCAATGAACACTACTTCATACGCTGATCACATTGTGCTAATGATACATATCACCCTAAAAAGTGACAGAAGTAAACCATCTTGAACTAGAATGGCGAGCCAATTAGCAATCTCAATGAACACTACTTCATACGCTGATCACATTGTGCTAATGATACATATCACCCTAAAAAGTGACAGAAGTAAACCATCTTGAACTAGAATGGCGAGCCAATTAGCAATCTCAATGAACACTACTTCATACGCTGATCACATTGTGCTAATGATACATATCACCCTAAAAAGTGACAGAAGTAAACCATCTTGAACTAGAATGGCGAGCCAATTAGCAATCTCAATGAACACTACTTCATACGCTGATCACATTGTGCTAATGATACATATCACCCTAAAAAGTGACAGAAGTAAACCATCTTGAACTAGAATGGCGAGCCAATTAGCAATCTCAATGAACACTACTTCATACGCTGATCACATTGTGCTAATGATACATATCACCCTAAAAAGTGACAGAAGTAAACCATCTTGAACTAGAATGGCGAGCCAATTAGCAATCTCAATGAACACTACTTCATACGCTGATCACATTGTGCTAATGATACATATCACCCTAAAAAGTGACAGAAGTAAACCATCTTGAACTAGAATGGCGAGCCAATTACCAATCTCAATGAACACTACTTCATACGCTGATCACATTGTGCTAATGATACATATCACCCTAAAAAGTGACAGAAGTAAACCATCTTGAACTAGAATGGCGAGCCAATTACCAATCTCAATGAACACTACTTCATACGCTGATCACATTGTGCTAATGATACATATCACCCTAAAAAGTGACAGAAGTAAACCATCTTGAACTAGAATGGCGAGCCAATTACCAATCTCAATGAACACTACTTCATACGCTGATCACATTGTGCTAATGATACATATCACCCTAAAAAGTGACAGAAGTAAACCATCTTGAACTAGAATGGCGAGCCAATTACCAATCTCAATGAACACTACTTCATACGCTGATCACATTGTGCTAATGATAATAATATCACCCTAAAAAGTCACCCAAAAGCTGATGAAATGTTGCTCAACACAACGAGATACTACGAGCTGATTTTGAGTCAATCAGCGAGGCCCCATGGAGGGAAATCTTCTCACTCCCTGCCGACCAGTTCGCAAATGAATTAACTGAATGTGTCTCAAAGCAGGCATTGAAGCCTATGTCCCTATGCAAATTTTATTTAGCAAGCCCCACTCTCCCCAATCGTCCACCTCGGAATGTGCAGCTGCCATTGCTAAGAGACAACAAGCATTCCGTAAATTCGGTCGCCATAAGTCAGCTACTAATAGACATAAATTCATAGAGTCAAGAAATAATTGCAAGGCCGTTATAGGCGAAGCAAAGAGAAGGTTTAATGAGTTAATAAAAAAACGCATTCAGTCACAGAAACTAGGTACTCGTGAGTTTTGGAAAATCTACAATAGTGTAGTTAACAATGGTCAATCAACGATTCCCCCACTATCAAACCACAATGATGCCGTTTCCATGGCCACTGATAAGGCCGAACTACTTTCCCAGCGTTTCGCTTCTAACTCCACCTTGGACTCAAAAAACCACCCCTCCCCAAATTCCCTTTGCGGACCGAAGCCACACTTGATAACCTGGTCATTACCCAATCCCAGTTCAGAGACATCATAAAAAACCTTGACACCTCCAAAGCTTGTGGACCTGATCGTATACCTGTAATAGTAATAAAGAAATGCTCTGCTGAACTGGCCCCTGTGCTCCCCAAACTCTTCAAGTGGGCTGTGAGCTTTCGTCACACAAGCCTCGGGCATTGAGGTCAAGAAAAGGTCTAGAAGTGAGGCTTGTTGGTCTACTCGATCAGGGATGCGGGTCGGAAAATCGACAATCTGAGAAAGGGAGTGAGCTAAGGAAAAATTATACGTAGAGTTGCCGGCTGCGTCAGTAAGGCTGGAGAATCCCAACCAGTCGCGATGGTGGGCATTAAAATCCCCAAATACATGTATCTGGGCATTCGAGTCAATTAAGAGTGATCTATCTATGCTTTCAGAGACAGAGTTTAGCAGAGTACAGTCCTGGGTCGACGGGGAACGGTATAAGAAATATAAGTGACTGACGCTGTAATGTAAAGTCAATCTAAAACACATGTAATCTTGGTCATCTGATTCTAACCTATGTTCTCTAGTCAGGGGGAGGGTGTTCCGAACATTAACTCCTAACCCGTGCATATGTTTGTCAGAGTCCTTACGGTAGAGTGGGAGGTAGTCAGTCATGTCAAAGTGGTGAGAGGAGATTGGGGATTGAAGGTTAGTTTCACTTAGAGCTAGGATGTCCGGTGAGTTTGCCAGGAGAAAGGTTTCTATGTCGTTGATGTTGGTTCTAAGTCCCCGGATATTTGTGACCAAAACTTCACAATGCCCCTTAGTTTTTTCAGTTTTTCTCAGATAGGGTAATGCTGACGGATAAAAATTGAGGAGGAAGAAATGTCTGGGGGGATGGCCTACCGAATAAAATACTTCATGGATCCGAGGAGGAGATAAATTATTTGTAATTTTACTGTCTAATTTTCATATATATATATATATATATATATATATATATATATATATATATATGCACTAGTTTTGTAGATATTAACAGTAATTAATTGAAACGATTTAATAAAAAGGATAAAGTACTAAAACCTTTCTTAAGAAATGATGTTCATTAATTTTCAAGGGAGGTAATTGAAATGAAAACTAATATATCTTAGCTGGTTAGAACGAAAGATATACCGACGAGGCGTAAGAATAGTATGAAAGGTTCATAAAGAGAGGGGAAAAGTAAGTTTCTCTCTCCCTCAACGGATACAGAGGCAGAACCTCGCTTAAAACATCAAATATATTCTATTTTGATGAAATTTAAATTGTGTGTATAAAATTCTACAGGGAAGACAATGGAAGAGTTTCCGAATCTGTACGTGCCCCTCAATGTACCCCCTCTAATGGAGGTAGGGGCAGAAACGCCTTAAAACTTCAAATATGTACACTCGATTTTAATTAAATTCAAAACATATGTCCAGAGCTTGTACAAAATAATGGAAACACCTTGTGAATTTTGCATTTAAAACGCCGATAAAAATTGAAAAAAAATACCAAAATGTTGGTTTTATTTTTTTTTTTATTTAAAAAAATTTTTTTCCGTTTTTTTTTTTACTTATGGTTATTATTGTCCTGAATTAATTGGTTAAATTTATTTTTTATTTCAGAAAGTGCATATTAGTAAGAATAATTCAAGTGACAGATCCATCAGATTTCCAAAGAGGGCAGATGGTTGATGTCCGTATGGCAGGTGCTACTGTAACGGAAGTGACTGAGATGGTGGCCGTATCGAGAGGAACTGTCTCGAAGCTGATGATAGGCTACAAAAAAGAACGGAAAACATTCACCGCTAAACAAAATTCTGGAAGAAAACCGAAGCTGTCTGAAAGAGATCGTAGAGCCCTTGTAAGGATTGTGAAGAAAGAGCACAAAAACACGGCACCCAAAATTACAGCAGAGCTTAACAATCATCTGCATAATCCCGTTTCAACAAAAACTGTTTTGCCGAGAGATTCACAATGGCTGGATTTCATGTGAGGGTTCCAAGGTGGTTCAATTATTGTGTCCAACTCCTGTATTTTCAATTTTTAAATGAAATCAAAGTAGAATCGTGGTAGTTGTTGTACCCAATGGGTCCCTAATTCACTTGCCTCTCCAAGAGGACTGAGTTAGATACAATGTCGGTTTTTAACGCGGGTAGAAATCCATCTTCCCAAAAAGGGGTAGTCTGGTTTAGGACAAAAATTAAAATTGTTTGAGTCTCAAAAGCTTAATCCTTCACTGATAGAGGACAGAAAGGATGAAGTGTAGTATCAGAACAGATACTACACTTTGCTTTATTAATTTGCGATAAAGTAAAACACTTAACATTGAAACAAATTAGGTACAAGGCCATCAAAAATGTGGGTCGTTGGTCATCGTTGGTCAAAATAAACAAGATTGACTCCTACTCTTGACTAAAAACATCTGTTACTACAATACCACATTCACTTGGGGGAATTCTACTTAAATATCCAAATGTATTTGAAACTTGAAGAATTTTATTTTTCATAAATATATTTATATACAAGTTCATTTGCAGTGGGGAGAGGGACAACAACAAAAAATAGTAAGATCCTCCCAACCCTTTCTAAATAATAGTCCTCCCGCTGTTTTCCGGGTTGTTCAGAACCAAACACAAACAGACCAATCTCTAAATGGGAGTGGGATCTAAGTGTAAAAAAATAGGGATTTTGTTTTGGGAAATGGATGGTGTTCTTCCAAAATAAGTACAAATTGGGGGATCGCGAGAGCAAAATGTTGGAGTGTGGGCATTGTGGAGGATTTCTATTAAGGGGGTGGGGCTCATTCACTTCACTAGCTAATAGGCACATTTACCCGAAGGGATAGGGTCCGACAGTGTGCCATGCTCAGGCAGGGAATACTTTTCGTACACACAAGCTGGCTACTTTTATCCACCTTTCTTGTTGAGTTCTGAAAAATGTAATCTCTTCTATCAAATCTGATCCTGGACCTTCAGTTAGTGCTTAAACAACACAATCAGATCCCGATCAGAGACAGATTCAACCCTTTGGGTTCCTCTCAGACGAGACATCTAAACCATTTGCATTACGAAGAGAATTGGGAGAAACACCATTCTACACTTGTTTCAAGCCAAAAGGCCATGGCAAACTTCTCACACCTGACATTATCCTATATGACTACAAAGCCACCATCCGCCCATGCATCGAGTATTGTTGTCATATCTGGGCTGGTGCACCATCCACTAGTCTCTCCCTCTTAGACAACTTTAAAAAATCTAAGGTCAGTCACAATCCACCAATTTCAACGCCTGTCCCATCGATGCAATGTTGTAGCCTTGTGCTTATTTTACAAGTACTTCAATGGAATGTGATCCGATAAACTTGCTACTCTGGTGCCCCCCTCGACGTAAATACACTCGACCAACCCAACAATCAGCTAAATCCTATCCATTCTCTATTGAGGTCCACAGATGCCGGAGAGCCTTCTACTCCAACAGCTTCTTTCCTCCAGCTGCCGGCTTTTGGAACTCCCTCTTTCTCCGAACTGTAGAAATTTAAAACTACCGTGAACAAGCATCTCGCTGCACAGCTCCCAATTTAGGATAACCCCCCTAAATTTCATCCTAATTCTCAGTAGCCCCTTACGTCTACATTGGCAACTTGCCTTGTTTGGAGTGAACTAATTTTAAAAGACGTGGCACAGGGCTGGAAGGTGGGGATAGTAGGTCAGTGCACAAGAAGTAATGCACTCAGGCCCCCAAAAAATGCCTGAGCAGCCCCGTCAGCATTTTCTGCTAAAGGCGCCTCGGGCAATTGGCCATAAACCAACCCCTTCTCAAAGAGAGATTGTAAAGACTGGGAGGGTGGACTGCCTAGGACCACTCAGAACAAATACGTCAGCCTGACAGACCAGGGCGAGAAGATGCCGCAATGACCCACCCTCTGTCGGACTAATCAGCGAGGACGTACCCTCCACTGGTAAGGATGTAGAGGCCAACAAGGCCTAATGTCTCATGGATATGTCTAGTATACAATAAAATAGAGGTTCAGTGTGAATGGGGTGGCTAATTTACGTATTCATTTTATTTTTAAATCGATTTTAAGAAACAATTTTAAAATATTGATTTTTAATCGTTTTGCGGATGAAACTTCAACGAAAAAAAAACAAAAACAAAAAAAACGGAGATAAGTTTATTATTTACTTTATCTAGTTAAGATAAGGATGGTTTGGTTTGCAAACATCTTGAGGCGGGAGGTGGGGGTGAAGACAGGAAGAGCATGTGACAGAACCCCCCCCCCCCCGCCTTAACCGGATTTTCCTTTCTGCATATTTGTTTTCATAGATATTGCTATCAAAGTTCGAATCATTATTATCACATGATGAACAAAGTTTGAACTTTGCAATGTTGTTGTCACAGACACTCCTCCTCCTCCTCCTCCTCCTCCCCTACTCATGTAAACAATCGTAAAAGAATCGATGGGAGGGAGGGGGTACAATATGGTAATGGTTAACCAGATCTTCCTTGTGTGCATGTGTGTCCTCCCCCTCAACAAATTATGAGGGGGGGTGATAATCCTAATCTAAACCTATTCTTTAAGTGGGGGAAAAGACAAGAGAATGGGGAGGGGGAGGGGGAGGTGTTCCACTACGTTTGTTAAATATAAATGACCTTTGACAATCAGTGCAGATACTGACACAGATTCTGTTTACAAATTGTCATTTCGAAACTGCATGTCAAACTTTGGAATTGGGGGGGGGATAAGGTGGCGGTAGTGCGTGTGTGGGTATATAACACCTTTGCTTCCAGGATTAATTGCAACTCTTATATAACAAAAAAAATCTTCATCAGATCTGATATATTAATCATGAAATTTAGTTGATTTTTAGAATTGTTTGTCGGTACTTATCCAGATTAGGACCAAGCTAAAATCGACTTGGTGTCGGTAGTTCCCGGAGGTTTATGTCGACGGCTGGAAAAAGACAAATGAAAAGTCGGTTGCCTGAGTCCAAAAAGTCCAAAACAAGGCTGGATGTACAACTGGAATTTTTTTTTTTTACACATCAAATTTTTATTTTTGAAGAAAAATATCACTGAACAAGTGTTAAAACGGGGTTAGGGTTCGTTAACATTCATTATCGCTTTAATCAAATTAATGATTTTCGTGATTCAATCAATTAAAATGTTAACTTGTCTACTTATTTTCTTGCATTCTGATTGGATAAGCGCTTTAGCATTTTCCGTCCGTCTACGTAAACATCCAGAAACTACAGATGCCAAGTAGATTTTAGCTTGGGTCCTAATCTGGACAAATCTCTACAAAGCCACCATCCGCCCATGCATGGAGTATTGTTGTCACATCTGGGCTGGTGCATCATCTACTAGTCTCTCCCTCCTTGACAAGGTCCAAAAAAGAATCGCCAACCTAATAGGTTCCTCACTGTCAACCAAGCTCCAGCCTCTGTCCCATCGCCGCAATGTAGCATCCTTGTGCTTGTTTTACAAATACTTCAATGGATTATGCTCCGATGAATCGGCTACTCTGGTGCCCCCTCGACGTAAATTCACTAGACTAACTCGACAATCAACTAAATCTCATTCATTCACTGTGGAGGTCCCCAGATGTCGGAGAGCCTTCTACTCAAATAGCTTATTTCCTCGTACTGCCGGCCTCTGTAACTCCCTCCCTGCCCCCTGTTTCCCCAACAGTACAGACATGCAGAAATTTAAAACTAATGTAAACAGACACCTCGCTGCGCAGATCCTAATCTAGGTTGACCGCCCCCTACCTTCTCCCCTTTTCTTTTTCTCAGAAGCCCCTTACGTCTACAGTGGCGGCCTGCCTTGTTTGGGGTGAACTATGTTAAACAAAATTTTTTTTTAGAAGTACTGCTTTTTATCTTCCTTTTTATCGAGTAAGTTCGGGGAATTTCTGTCATTACTAACAAGCAGAGTGTTACCATTGTCGACCAAGGGAAGAGTCTATCAGGCAATGTGATAATGTATGGAAGTATAAGGTGAGTAATTTTATTTTTCATGTACTGGAAAGGCGTTAGAAGAAATGCAATACAGTGTAACCTGTGCCTAGTGTGGGTTCACAAAAAGTGAAATGACCTGAAAGTTAAGTTAGCCCTGAACGCCAACTTCAAGTGTAGGAGATGCATGGGAAAGGCACATCTTATTGATGGTCGTCCTCACAAAGAGATGACAATACCCTAGGGGAAATAGACTTTTTCTACTTTCTAGGAGATATGCCAAGTGCAGGTGGTGGATGTGAACTCTCTACATCCGGGATTAAGTTGTAGAGCAGCTGTGTCAGGAACATCATGATATATGGCAGTGAATGTTGGGTCATATCTTGCCCATCTGCAGCGCAATGACAGATTCATGATGAATTTGCAATGTAAAATCTGACCAAACCCAACACATCAGGTCCGAGGATTTGCTAAAAGCACTACACTTGAATCAATTACGCTGGTATGGTCATGTGGAATGTTCGTCCTCCTGGATAAACTGTTGCAGAAGCATGAATATCATAAATCGTAAGAAGGTTGTCTGGTTAAGGACAACTTGGAAACAAGTGATTGGACAAGACTGCACAAAGTGGAATTTGGAGACTGGTGACCCGCTGAACCGTGAGAGGTGGAGAGTGAGCTTGCATAATATCATAGAACGTCTGACCCCTGAACAAGGGAAAAGCGACGTTAAATGAATAGAAGATATATACATTAGTATTATCAGTTCTGATGACCTAAAGAAAAAAAAACCTTCCGTTGACTTTTTATTCAGAGTGTAAGATTTCATTCAAGAATTAAACGAATGAACACAATATCGACTTTTTTTTTCACACAATAAATTTTCCGTGGAAAAGAAAGGACACGGTTAATTTCTTTTTTTTAATCTACTAATTATACAGTGTATAAAAACACTTTAACGATATCATCATCATCATCATCATCATCATCATCATCATCATCATCATCATCATCATTGTTGCGACGTCATTCACACGCCCTATCTTGCTAAACCCGAAGCTTAGCGGCTGACAGCGTCAATTCTTGCAATCTCCAACCAATCACAATTCGAGAGACGTTCGCTCTAAAACGTTTACCTTACCAATGGTTGGAAGCCGTTACCCCCCCCCTCGTAGATATGTATCAGTCATAAATAATGACTTATTTTCTGTCTCAGAGAACTGTCCCTATTGTTGTTGTTATATATATACATATATGATCTAAGGTTAAGACTGGATTCAAACTCTGCCTGATGAGATCTCAGTTTATAATAACTGTTGATCGATAACATCGATATGCCAGTGTCGCAGATTTTGTACATGTCTGTGTAAATAAAAATAATCATATATATATATATATATATATATATATATATATATATATATATATATATAACAAGCATGAACGCTTAGACTTCAGTTCAAAAGAGCATACTTTCAAAGAAGAATATTATGGCTCAGACAGCAAAAATATTTGGCCCTTTGTCACTTTGTTCTCCTATTACGATTAAAGCAAAAATACTTCTCCGAAGATTATGGTTGCTCAAGTTGAGTTGGGACGAGCAGATACCTACTGACTTAATAACGATCTTGTCGAATTTGTCCGACGACCTCTCTGGACTAGGTGATCTGTTTTTCACAAGACAGGCTGTGGACTCTGACAGCCAACTGAGATTATATTTATTCTGTGATGCGTCACCTCAATCATATGGCTTTGTTGTTTATGGCATGCATAATGGGAAATACCATGTAATATTTTCTAAATTTAAAGTTTCTCCGATGAAGACAAAAACATTAAATATGATGGAGTTGCTTGCTGTGTATATTGAATTCAAGACTTTAACCATGTTACTGAGGTCCTACTCTGGTATCAACATTAGGAACATCTTTGTTTCTGTGGATGCGCAAGTTGTATTATCTTGGCTTCTCACATAGAATATTAAAGCAAAAAGTTTGTATACAAGGATCAGAATCAGAGACATTCAAGAAATGAAAGAGAAGTTGAATAAGGAATTTGGGGTCAACATTCATTATAAATATGTCCCCGCTATGGGCAACCCAGCTGATCTTCTTTCTCGTGGTATCACCCTAGAAATATTTAAGCAGAGATTGGACTACTGGACATATGGGCCGGCATGACTGATTGAGGAGCCTGAAAGCTGGCCTACAGGTGTGCTGAGCTGTCTAGGCCCTTAAAACAAGTGTCGCGTGGAAAACGTTTTCCATAATACATTGAGTGAAGCTATTGGGAAACCACTGATTCCATTTGACAGGTTCTCCGACTTCAACAAGCCTTCATTTTCTAATTTGTAAATGTATGCAAACGACAAAAGGAACAATCTGATGCAAAACAGGCAGCATTAAATTACTTTCTAAACTCGATACAACTAAAAGCATTTGATAAGGAAATTGGATCCTATTTGAAGGATCCTATTAAAAAAGAAATTCCTTTGCTGGTGAGGAATCTTAACGTTTTCATCGATTCTGACGGGATTTTGCAAGTGGATGGCAGAATTCCCAATTCAACAAGATATGAATATAATTTTGTCTATCCTATTTAATTTGCCAAACATCACCCTCTTACAAAATTAGTAATTATTGATAGCCATCATCGATGCAAACATTTGGGTATTGGCACGACAGTGACCAAATTGAGGCTAGGCAGTCTGTGAACACTGTGATCTCTAACTGCAATACTTGTAGAAAATTCAACAGTCTAGCTTTCAACTACCCCAAGTTGATAAATTTGAAAAAAAAACAGAGTGAGGTTGATAAACCCATTACAATACACTGGCATTGATTACACGGGTCACATCTGGATTACATCTGTGATGGAAAGTCTCATAAGATGTATTTACTGATTTTCACATGTATGAACGTGAGAGCTATTCACATTGAACTTGTGACTGATATGAGCACACAAGCCTTTGTCCAAGCCTTGGTTCGATTTTCTAACATTTACGGAGCACCCAGCCACATAGACGGTGACAATGCACGTTCTTTTAATGCAGCCTTAGGTGATGATGTAATAAAACATCACATCAACAATAATGAGTTCTGTAACTTATATAAAAGCTCTGTCATCAAACATATAAAACTACCTTTAAACTCCCCTTGGATTGGAAGTCTTTGGGAGAGAATGATCAGGGTGATAAAATCCTGCCTATTTAAAACACTGGGCCGATCCAAAATCGGTTATTTTAACCTTCTAAACGTCCTATCAGACATTCAAAAAGCAGTGAACTCCAGACTTCTGACCTACAGATGTTTTACAGATGTTGATCTGCTCCCATTAACACCCAACTGCTTCATTCATCCAAACATAAACTGTGAGCTCTTTTTCCAATCTGACACACCCAGTTTGGTCGTGACAGAACCAATCACTAGATCTCTCCCTGTGAGTACCTTGGTAAACAGAGAAGAATTAATTCCTAGATTCAAAGACCTGTGTCACGATAAATATTTGCTAAGTCTGAGAGCAAGTTGCAAAGATTTGCATGAAATTGAATTTCACAATAAAATCAATGTCAATGATGTGATACTCATTAAGAATCCAGCCAAGCCCAGGCCTTTCTGGGAGCTGGGCAGTTTTATTGAACTATTTAGTATAAGTTAAATGAATGTTGGATGCATTTTAATTTTTCAGCCTTATTATGGAGTTTTTATACACTGATGAAGCCTCCTCATGAATATCGATGATATTTCGTATATCATGAAAATATATGTTCTTGAAATGGGCAGAAACTATTGTTTGTAAATGAAATTTTTTCTGAAGGAAATATGGAATGTTTCCCTGAATAACTAAAGTTTACATGATGTTAAATTAAGAGTTCTAGGCGTACACTGTTTAGCTACAACCTTTGTGTTAACCTAAAGTAATTCATAATATACACACACACACACACATATATATATGTATATATATATGTATATATATATATATATATATAGATTATAACTAAAACTTCCCTTCTCCGAGGACAACAGAATACGCTTAACTGAAAACAGGAAGAATATTGTTTTCCTTAACATGGCCAATTTTATTTGATCCCTTTTCCGAGGACAACAGACCTGGGTGGAATCGTCGTCATTGGATTTTTATACAGATTCCTCTGGATTTACCAATATTTCTGAGCCCCACGCTTTTTTGGATTTCATTATTGCTGATTCTCATACCCGTTTGAACTTTAAAATTTTTTGAAAAACTCTTTCAAATTTAGAACTTTGATAGTCATATCCTGTCAACTATTCAATCATAATTTTTCCTCTGATGATAAGATTTTAATGGTTTAAGGAATGAAAGAGAAGAAAAATAAATGTTTTTATTAACTAAACTGCTCCTTCTTTTGAACAACTGAAGATATCGATTTGCTTCCATTTGAAGATCTAATCAATTTTCATTGACTTACCATATATATATATATATATATATATATATATATATAAGTTTTTTAATCATAAATATTTAAATACATAATTAAAACTTGAAATGCGATTATTGTGTAACATAAGAGACACCCAATGAGGCATAATAAATAAATAAATCCATAATGTAATAAAACCTGAAATAATTAAAACAAAATGTGCCCCCCCCCCCGAAAACATTTGTTATTTCAATTTTTGAAAAGGAAATACTTATTATTATCGATTAAACACTAATTTGTAAGATTCTAAAAATCTGTTCTATTAAAAATTGAACAAAACAATTTGATCAAATTTTAAGTGTGTTTTTTCACTTTGTAAGTTCAATAAAAAAATTATGCCCTGAAGTCAATATTTCTACTTTCATTTAACGTTTATGTTAGGAAATGTTTTTGAAAAAAATGGGATTTTTTATTTCTCAGATTATGAACAAAGCATTTTAAAGAAATATTTAATTTTAAGAGCGGGTTCAGTTTCCTTTCTAATTTTACCGTCAAATGACTGATCTGCACTAAATTCCGATAATGGGTTTATAAACAGGATTAATTTGGCTACAGGGGAACGTTGTCAGTTTAAGTTACACAGAAAAGTAGGTGTGTATAGAATAGTTAACACTCGAGAACTCGTAAAACAAAAACGAATAGATAGAGAATTTCATTCCAATGCGTTTCATATGAATTATGTGCGTGTTTTTGTTTACGAGTTCTTGAGTGCGTACCATTCTATACTTTTAGCAAAAAAACTGAACTTCGACACTAGAAATTGAATAATTTTTTTTTTTTGATTTGAAAATCTGATATTTAATCAATAATGATAGTAAAATTACACCCAACACCAAAACTAATAGCTATTTTAGAAGTGATGGGGTCGAGGTGTACTTATCCATCAACAAAAATATTTATTCATGTATTCGTATAAAATTGCATATTGACATCAACTATTTTTTAGAATCGGCTAGAAATATTTAATGTATAACAATACGAGAAACATTTCTTATTCAAAGGGAAACAACTCGTGAATTTTATCGCCATGAGTTATCTCCCTTCATACAAAAATCTCCAGATACAATAGTCGTGGAGGACTGACAATTATCTCGTTCGTTATTATAATAGAAATATTGGCGACATTTTGCAAGAATTATGAATAAATATAAAACTGAATTCAAATTAATACTGACATTCTAAAGATAAGGTACATGACTAACAAAAATAAAAATAAAAGTGAAAGAACGAATAGTAACAGTGAACACAATAAAAATTTTTCTCTCACACATATATATATATATAATTATACATATATATATATATATATATATATAATTATTCATATATATATATATATATATATATATATAATTATTCATATATATATATATATATATATATATATAATTATTCATATATATATATATATATATATATATATATATATATATATATATATATATAAATAAATAAACATATATATATATATAAGGAATAGGTAAAATAAATACCTTTTGAAGCATTAAAGATGCGATATCAATTTTAAAAAATAAAAATGAATCGAAACCGATTTTTTTTACTTCTTTTTTTATAAACTTCCATTTCTTTTTTGTTAGTTTAAAGTGATACAGATATTTCGCCAATAACTTATATATATATATATATATATATATATATATATATATATATATATATACATATTTTAAAGAAAGAAAGATGCAGATAAAAAATTGTATAAAATTACATACAATTAATACAAATTGTATTACATTGAAAGTTCAGATGCAAGGAGTTACAGTAATCCTTAAACCATGGTTTTTCAAAGATAAAACTCTTCTCGTCTGAAGATAAAATTTGGTAATACCAATTTTATGTAATTTTATACAATTTTCTATCTGCACCTGTCTTTCTTTAAAATTGATTGCTCTACTCAACGTATTGAGCTTTACTTTATCGAGATAGATCACTTTACGATACTTCACTCATCGTTAATTTTATTATCATTAATATAAATATACGTACATATATATATATATAAATGTATAATATACATATAGATATACATATATGTATATATATATAAATATACATATATATAGATATAAATATACATATATATATATGTATAAATATACATATATATATAAATATACACATATATATATATAAATATACATATATATATAAATATAAATATATATATAAATATACATATATATAAATATACATATATATGTATATATATATATATATATAAATATACATATATATATATAAATATACATATATATATATACATATATAAATATACATATATATATATATATATATAAATGTACATATATATATAAATATACATATATATATATATAAATGTACATATATATATAAATATACATATATACATACATATATATATAAATATACATATATATATATATAAATATACATATATATATAAATATATATATATATATAAATATACATATATATATATATACATATATAAATATGCATATATATATATATATATATGCATATATATATATATATATATATATATTTGTAGTTCAGTCGAACTAACCAGGACGTTTGTAAGATATGCTGACTAAAATTGATTTCAGCAGATTTATGCTAAGTACTAGTAAATAGTGCACGAAGTATTTTGATCAAAGGGAAATAAAACATGAAAATATCTTCAGGAGTTATTCCCCGTGATAATATGAATGGATGAAATAGAAAAAGAGTCCAATTAACTTCTTTTTTTAGTATAATTAATATATTTTGAAATATTTATGTGAAACTAAAACGAGATTAATATATTTCCCTATTTCTGAAATATTTTTTAAAGAAAGTAATTTAATACAACAATGACAATTATAATGTTGTGTCTATCCCCCCCCCCTCGCCAATGATGTACATGATTATCGTCACAAATGAATCCGTATATATATATATATATATATATATATATATATATATATATATATATATATATATATATATATATATATAATTAATTCAGTGAAAATATTAAAAAAATGAACGAAACCAATATTTTTCAAAAATGCTTAATATATATTAGAGCTATTTATGTTAAAATAAACATAGTTTGAGCGCCCAACAATTGTTCCAAAGCCTAGCCAGGGCAATACTGAAGTATCTCACGAGTTGAAAAAGCGAAAACCCTTAAAAGCAAAAAGGAAAAAAGAAAAAGAGGGAACGGGAAGGATATAAGAAAGAAAAGGCAAATCTTACATGTTAGACCTGCTGGTGGGATTAAAATTATGCTGAAAATAAAGTTCAATTCTCCCACGTGAGAATGGGGTAAAAATGTGCAGATAAATCATCAAAAGAGAGATATAGGACGAAAGCCTGAGAGAAGGAACACAAAACACCAGAATGTAGTTGCAGAGCAATTTTAGTAAGAAAGAGAAAGATGGAGTCATAGAATATTTACAGAGTTTTAAAAGTTCAGTTAGGCATTGGTGAATTTGAGAGGGGGGTTGCGAAAACGTGGTTCGCGTAAACTTATAGAGTTTGGGTAACGGCGGGGGTTCATTCTCTGTGACTGTCGTCGTGGGCTATGTCACTGAAGAGACCCGCCGATTTATTGCTGACTGGAGTGGAGTCGTCGAAAAAAGGCCGGGATGCCGTGTGCACGGATGTCTAATGGCTGACTCTCGTGACACCTAAGGGAAAAGCGGTTGCAATGCCTGAGAGCCAATCGGTGAGGCCCTTAAGGGACATGACAACAGCCAATCAGTGAGGGGGGGCTTTAATAAATTCCAACACTGCCACAGATAACTCGGCCAAATTCAACAGGCAGTCAACGTGTCAAAACACCAAGTGATCCCCAAAGCGTGAGGAAAGGGACATAATTTACAAATGCAAGAAAACTGTATTGGTAAAAAATGGGGAACAATGGATTAAAAAATATTCCACGGATTCCTTTGATGTTGCAATGGGTTCATTGGACTCGGCTGAGGTATCTGATCTGGTTGGATTATTTTTGCTGTACAAGTTGACAGAGGCAGGTATATTTGGGATTATAGATATTGGTTTGTATAGAGACGATGGCTTAGCAATTATTGGTGATAGTAATGGTATTAAGGTTGAAAAGACAATGAAATTTATTTTCAGAACTTTGAAAGAGTTAGGACTCAAATTTGAAATAACTGCAGGAGAAGTTAGGATCTGAGCGTTGGTGTTGAAAAGAGAGCAACTTGCTTTAGAGGCGTTAAAAGTGACAAGCCATTTTTACCCGATTGCACCAGGTGCTCCAAGTCGAGAGAGAGAGAGAGAGAGGGAGAGAGAGAGAGCAAGAGAGAGATATATCTTTATCATCAATGCTCTTCGAAGTGTTTCCATAAATAGTTGTGTCAAAGAATTATCTCAAAATATGATTTGGAAGATCGTTATGAAGATCAGGAAGAAGGTTCGGTCGGCCTCAAGTAAATCCCTGAAGCACGCTGACATTGATGCTATGGGCTTCGAACATTTGATGGTCAACAATTATTTTTATCATCCTATCGTAGAGAAAGAATTTTATGGTTGGGAGGACATTTCCAGATATTACACATCTAACAAGCTTGTAGAGAATGACTTTGTGCAAGACCCTATCAAAGGTCTTTGATATATCAATAGCTATGGCCATGGAAACGTACCCCGGTCGATAGATTCACTTATCCTGTGCGATATCACAGTCAGCACGTCAGCTGTAGATCTTGCAAGACGAAATGAGTAATGCTTGTCACTAAAGAGATAGTTTTCGTTGAAGTGGTTGACAATTACTTGATTTATTAGAGATTCGAATTAGTTACTCATGACGCAGCGAAGACTGATCGATCTGTATTGGGGTGCAGAGGATCGGTCTCCGGTATTTTTGAATACTGGGCAGACCAACGAAGACTTCCAAGGTGATGGAATTCATTTCTCTTTTCAGCGACGATTGAACAGCTTTGTAAGGATAGAGCTATTTCGGGTTTCAGTTTATTTAGTACTATGAACGGAATGTTATTGGGGCCAGTTGCCTTGTTGGCATCGAGTTTCTAAATAAGTTTGCCGACTTCAGGGACAGTTGTTCGAATGTCGCAAATAGTTTATTCGCTCATGGTAGGGGAAAGTCTAGCGGCAAGTGGCCCTGATCGCAAAGACTGAAATTTGCTGCAAAGTTCTTTGCAAAACATTTGGCTTTATCAGAAGCTGAGGATATCACTCTGATCCATTCATGATGGTTGGGGTAGAGGCCTAGCATCTGTTCAGGACCTTGTGTGTTATTCTCCAAAACACATGAGAGCCAAGCATCTGATCAGCAACTCTAGACTTAACTGATTCGACATATGACACTTTAGCGTTTTCAATAGCCCTTTCATAGTGGTTTCTGGAAGTATTAAAGAAGGCCTTGCTTTTCGGGCATCTCTTACGTTTAAAACAATCAAAATAGTGTTGCATAGCCATCTGATTGGGGCCGCGCCGGTTCGCGTTTACTATTTAGTCCAGGAAAAGGGCCGTGTCAGTTCACAGTTCGTCATTTTCAAAACATCATAAATCACATAGTTCATATATTGTTTGCATACCTTTAGATTTCTCCCACGCCGCGTAGAGGGTCGCAGTCTCGATGTCGTCTAGTGGATGAATTCTTTCTTCTTTCCTTCCTGCCGTTAACCACGCCGTCCGTTGTCTGCAACAAAAGCTTCCTGACCGACTCACCGAACAACAATTCTTTTTATTACAAGCGTTAGTTATTTATCTGCTTGGGGACATTCTCTACGTCGAGAGAGAGAGAGAGAGAGAGAGAGAGAGAGAGCGCGAGCAAATCACTACTTTATCGTAGTTACTTATCAAATAAGTCTTAACCATTCATGGATGGGAGAAAGGATACCTCTCGCTGTATTTTCTTAGGGAAATATTTCCCTTATATGTTGTAGTTTACATGGTAACAATCACGTCTCATCGGTTCGCCTCCAAAACCCAGACTGGCTAAAGCTCGCTTCTTACGAAGACCGAGTGACGTCACGGATCCCTCTGTTTCCCACGCAAGTCCTGTAATGTCACAGAGCCTCTCGCAGGTGCATACTGACCGTGGATCTGGGGTCTCATCACGCGGGGAAGTTGTCACGTCTGTGATTTGCGACTGTGAGAACAGGCCCTATTCTGCACTCGACTGCCGGGTCCGTTAATTCGCGCAAGTCAAACCACCGATTTCCAACAGATAGTCTATTCCCATCGGGCCATTATCCAACAATAGTGGCTTCTGTTGGCAATAGCGGCAGCACATTCGCTGGTCTGATGGAATGTTTTAGAGTGTTAAAGTATCCTGTGGTCATCAAATCATATATAGAAAGTGACAGGCTATGCCAGTTTCGAATAGAAGCCACAGATATGAAGGATCTTTAGCTGTTTGATTCGGCTCTTTAGTATCCATAAATTTGGCGATAGAAAGGGACATCAGGGGACTTGCTCAACTTCGTTTTGATCTTAATTGAGACAACTGAGCAGTCGGAGGATCGCAGAAGAGACACGATAGTAGGTCTGCATTATTGAAGTTGTTAAAATAATAAAAAATGTCATAACATTTCCTTGCTTCGTGTTCGCATGTTGGCTGGTCAACAATTTGAGTAAGCTAATATGTAAGGGGGAAGTCGTGACAAAACGTCACCCCATCGTACAGTCTTGTTTAAGTTGTGAACATTAAAGTAATAAGGACATGGGTGCTAGCAAAAGAGTGAATCTTGTCAATTTTGTCAGGGATTTGCTCAATGACCCCATCGGTGGGAGATGATAACAGGGCAAAGATGAAAGTGGAATTGTGCGTAAGTGGAACACGGAAACATATATAAGGAAAATGACGATCTTCATAGGAAGTGTTCCTACCACATGGAAAACCGTCTCTGATGTAAACACAGATTCCATGACTATGAAGATCATGGGGGTCGAGTTAAGTGGTCAAGTTAGAGTATCCTGTGATCATAAACTTATCTATAGAAAGTTTCAGGCCAGTTTCGAATAGAAGCAACAGATCTGGTTTGGACTTCGGTAAATAGACTTAAACCTATGGAAGGTTGGAACGTAGACCATTAATGTCAGAAAAAGGAGATCTTGTAATTGAGATCTACGTTAGACTTCGGAGTTCTGCGTTTTCGCTTATGATTTGTTTTGAGACTTATGATGTTTGAATAGGAGGCATTTTTGATAAGGTCAGCAGATGAGGTTAGAGCAGAATGCAGAGAGAATGTGTAAAAAAGAGTATATTTGTAAACCATTCAGAAAAAAAGCCATGGCAGTTCCACTAATAATGGCATCGAGAGGCTCCACCAGAAACTACTGAATGGTCTAGACTTCATTCATTAAATTACTATACAGCAGTTCCGGTATTTTTGCAGCTGCTGATAGGACAACCTCTTTAAAAGTTACTCCAAGGTCCGGGTCCTTGGACTATCAGCCGGATAATGGTAAAACGTTTACCCCCACCAGCCTTATTAGTGACATCACAACAAGAATAGAAAGAGAGAATTACTCAAGTCAGCTCACACTAAACAACTGCCTATTCATGGAACCACGTTTTCTTCCCCTTGGTCAGAAACATCGCTCATGGACAATGAGGGCTGCCGGGAAAAAGTAAGGGGAAGGTAGAGTCTAAGGGTTGCTGAAAGTGCACCCGCAGTACATTTTTACTGTCCATTAAAAAAATTATGTTTGGACGAACGTGAAGTGATTTTGTGAATTCTAAGTATGTACTGAGAACAAGATTTTTTTGTAATCTTCAAAAAATAATTTTTTTTAATTTTTTGTCTACCAGGTAGGAACGTCTTTCTAAGAAAAAAACTCTGATAGTCAGAACAACTAGGACATATACCCTTTAAGGGGCGAGTTTTTTGTTCAAATACCTATTCGTGTCAAGCCCATTTTGCAAAGTTGAAGACTATCAATTGCAAGGATTGTCTATAACAAGTTAGTTCATTTTAAGCGGTGTTTGGATTGAAATATTTCACAAAAAATACAGAACTAGAAAAAGCAAGCAAGCTTTTTAATTATGGCGAAAATACGAATAAAAATCAAAAATATATATTTTTTTAAAATTCAAATAGTTTTATTCTTTCTATTTCTATTTCTTTATGGAGAAAGAGAGAAAGAAATAATGGGAAAGAGGGAGAGAGAGAGGGGTAATGTACGACCTATAAAAATTGAAGAGTTGGGATGTCAAACAACAAACAGTGGGAGAGGGTGAATGTGACAGAAAGTTAGTGAGAGATGGCTCACTTGATAAGTTATTTGCAATTTGCTGCTAATTATAACAATTAAAATACAAGGCCACGAATAAGAAATCAATATACTTTCTATAACCTTTAAATAGCAGGTGTTAAGAGTTGAGCCCAATCAGATGATTAGTAAACAAATTACAGTTATTTAAGTGAATTTACGGTTACAAATTTTCGAAACAATAGGAAATCTGAATTTTGTGCGTTGATAAAGCATTGCTTTATGATTATAAAAAAAACACTGTTCAATGAAAAGATGGCTTGATAAGTGTTTGCTGATCATAAATTTCAGCTGCGTGAGATAGCAGAGACATTGAAAATATCAGAAGGCAATGTATTCACGAACATTTGTCAATGAGAATACTATGTTCAAAGTAGATTCCGAGTCTGGTCACAGTCGATCAAAAACAACCACGCATCGACGATTCAGATCGTTTTGTGCAACAGTTTCAACGCAACAAATCCGGAGTCAACTCGACAGTCAGCTGAGTGGTCAGCAGCAGGTAAACACCGTCCAAACCGACAAAAGACGACCATATCAACAAGCAAGGTTTTTCCCTTTGTATTTTGAAATAGGCAAGGTATTTTGTTAATACGATTACTTTGGGAAAGAAAGAATCATCAATGCCCAATAGTATATAGCATTACTGGGACGTTTGAAGGACGAACTCGCCCTCAAAACGGCCACAAATCCCCACAAATGAAGAAGAAGAAAAAGTGCCTGTTCACACAGTCAATGCACCGTGTCGCAAGTCGATTGCAATGATGGAAAAACTACATGAATTTCACTTCGAATTGCTTCCAAAGCCACCCTAGTCTCAAGATTTGTCTCCAGCGACTACTGGTTGTTTTCATACCCCAAAGGAATACACCAGGGAAAGAGATTTGGCTCCAATGAAGAAGGGATATTGGATACTAAGGCGTGTTTTGAGAACAAAATAAATCGTATTACCAAAAAGCATAACAATAACGTCACAATTCTACGCGCATTTTCATACATCTTATTTCAGATAATCTATATTTCAACATACTACCATGTAGATCTTGCTTCTTTGTTGTCGTATCTTGTTCCCGTCCACAGTTTAGGGCGTCAAAATGAGGGCGTCATAAAAGAAAGCCGGCATCTATTAAAACAAATATTAGATAACCGGTCAGAGTGAATGAGAGAGAGGCAGAGGGAGAGTGAGAGAGAGAGAGAGAGAAAATGATCCTCTGTGTAGACAACCCGTGACCCTTCGGGGGTCTAATAAACTGATAAAACTTGCTTTCTTGTTATCTTGTATGTTTGTTTTTGTGCACACTGGGTGACGTCATCTACAAAAACAAGTGGACTACATCGAGAACATCCTTGATGCCGTCATAAATGTATGAGGTCATACACTATAACAGGTTGAAGAAATCAGGAAGATATTTTAGGAGGTCATAAATGATGAAGAAAAAAAGGATGACGTCATCCACTATAAGAGATAACTTGGACAATTCGTGAGCCAAAGAAGAATAGGTCGTCTATGTGGAGCTTGACTGTATCTGTATGCAAAAATTGAATTATTAGGAAATAATGTCTTCTTTTTTATATTTAAACCCATTCAATTTTTATATATAAAATAACCGATCTTCATAAAGTGAATCAGATGGATGATTAACATGTTGATTTTTTAAAAACTCATTTTAATAAATATATTACGAGTATTAATAATTTATAATTGTTTGTTTTCTTTTTTATAGATATTAAACTAATTTCGTGGATAAATCTTGAAGGAAACGCCATTTTGGAATTTAGAACGAGAGATACATTACGTTATAAGTTACACAGAAAACTAAAATACTAAATTGATTTTTTCCCCTTAAAAAAGGCTTTGGTAATCAAGCGATATCATAATGTGAAATTGGCTTGAAAAACAGAAATTATAAGTTACACAGCAAACTAAAATACTAAATTGATTTTTGTTTTTTCCCTTAAAAAAGGCTTTGGTAATCAAGCGATATCATGATGTGAAATTGGCTTGAAAAACAGAAATTATAAGTTACACAGCAAACTAAAATACTAAATTGATTTTTGTTTTTTCCCTTAAAAAAAGGCTTTGGTAATCAAGCGATATCATGATGTGAAATTGGCTTGAAAAACAGAAATCATCGAGAGTAATGAGGAAATACTCGTGAAATATCTCATTTTGCGTCGAGGTATTTACAAAATGTGAACTAAACTTTTGTTTTAGTGCGAGTTTAAATAGTAAGTAATAACAAACATAACTTAATTTAATTAAGACTTATAATAGATAGTTTAAATAGTAAGTAATAACAAACATAACTTAATTTAATTAAGACATATTATAGATTCTTAATTACATTTAACTTTGTTACATTGCTCGGCTATTTTTGTAAGCGACGTGTACAACGCATACCTCATGAAAAAATGTTTACTAAAATTTTACAAGGCAGTGAAAAAATCCCTGGAAATGTCAAAACCAGGGGAATTACTGTAAGTCAAACTTAACAAACTGACAAAAATTCATAGAAATTCAACAAGCAATAAAAAAAAGTTAATGTAGATAAAATCCCCCCCCCCCTCCCCGAAAAACGAGATTCTACTTTTTCTAGAATCTAGATGATGACGCGTGAACACTCTGGAACAATTGGCAGAAAGAAGACAAAACAAAAACTATTTTATTTTATTTAGATGTTAGTTACGTTCGTACATTTAACGTAAAATGATCTCCTTAATTTTAGGGCAGTTAACTTATTTTTTTACCACTAACCCTGTATACGAGTTGCAATATCGTAAAACAACACATAATCATCTAAAAAAAAGTAGAAATACTTCTCCAAATAACGTACATATCTTATCTTCCATAGGCAATTGTTTTGTCAAAGAATTGAATGGGCCAGAAATGTGGGATCATTTTACTTTAAATTTATATAAAAAAACTGATCCTCCACTCGAAATTCTAAAGTAATTGTGCGTTTATTTATGTTTTTCCGCTAAGTTTTTCAGGGTGTTAACACGTAATCGCCTAAAAAAGTAGGATCTCATGTTTTGGGGGTGATTTAGCTGAGATGGTTAATCTGAAATAATACCCCAAAAGTTTTCTAATCCGTAAAAAAATGGAGCTTAATCGATAATATATTGTATAATCGAATAAATATTGTATCCTTGAGATGTTTTAAAATAATACATCCAAAACCAATACTGCGCGTTTTCTTTCAAGTGCAACGCTGGCAAATATCTACAATCGTAAAACATCGAAGCTTTGATATTCTGTATAAAAAAGAATGAGAACAAAGTCGTAAAACATCGAAGCTTTGATATTCTGTATGAAAAAGAATGAGAACAAAATCGTACACATCTAAAATATTGCGTCACTTTCTGAGCTTCCTTCTTTGCTGCATTCATCTTTAAGGAATACTTTCAAAAACTGTTATAATGTCGCAGATATTTCGAGCGTTTTTATCACGTGACAATGAGGTGATAAAAAGCCGCTTAAAGTGTAAAAAAGCCTCAATTAGATCAAAATAGTTGCCTCTATTATCTGATGGAATTTTTTGTTCAGTTGGCGAAACGGTGGCTTTTAGCGACTTCCTGGAAGTGCGCATCGATCGCCTTTCTAAGTCTACTTATCTCAAAAGTTATACTCTCTCACACACACACACACACACACACATATATATATATATATATATATATATATATATATATATATATATATAAATTGGTTTGTTAACATGATTTAAAGTATCTTTAAAGAAATTAAGCATCAAATATAGGCATACGCTTAAAAGGACAGAGGATGTAGAATATAATAACAACATTAAAATCAAAGGCGATTTTTTTTCATTTTAAATATTATATATTTGTATTTAAGTTATGCAATCATTTCGCTAAAAACATAGCCTTGTCAAGCAGAGATATATTATAAGAAGCAATAGACTTTTGGTCTCTTCTTAATTTTGAATATGGTAAACGCCGGGCAGCGTGGAAGAAATTGGGTTGCTCACATTCTTTATTACCAGCTTTTAATTAGAAGCTTTTTATTACAAGCTTTTTATTACAAGCTTTTTATTACAAGCTATTAATTACAAGTTTTTGATTACAAGCTTTTTATTACAGGCTTTTTATTACAAGCTCTTTATTACAAGCTATTAATTACAAGCTATTAATTACAAGCTTTTTATTACAAGCTTTTTATTACAAGCTCTTTATTACATTCTATTTATGACGAGCTTTTTATTACAAGCTTTTTATTACAAGCTTTTTATTACAAGCTATTAATTACAAGCTTTTTATTACAAGCTATTAATTACAAGCTTTTTATTACAAGCTTTTTATTACAAGCTATTAATTACAAGCTTTTTATTACAAGCTTTTTATTACAAGCTTTTTATTACAAGCTGTTTATTACATTCTTTTTATGACGAGCTTTTTATTACAAGATTTTTATTACAAGCTTTTTATGACGAGCTTTTTATTACAAGATTTTTATTACAAGCTTTTTATGACGAGCTATTAATAACAAGCTTTTTATTACAAGCTTTTTATTACAAGCTTTTTATTACATTCTTTTTATGACGAGCTTTTTATTACAAGATTTTTATTACAAGCTTTTTATGACGAGCTTTTTATTACAAGATTTTTATTACAAGCTTTTTATGACGAGCTATTAATTACAAGCTTTTTATTACAAGCTTTTTATTACAAGCTTTTTATTACAAGCTTTTTATTACATTCTTTTTATGACGAGCTTTTTATTACAAGATTTTTATTACAAGCTTTTTATGACGAGCTTTTTATTACAAGATTTTTATTACAAACTTTTTATGACAAGCTTTTTATTACGAGCTTTTTATGACGAGCTTTTTATTACAAGCGTTTTATTACAAGCTTTTTATTACATTCTTTTTATGACGAGCTTTTCATTACAAGATTTTTATTACAAGCTTTTTATTACAAGCTTTTTATGACGAGCTTTTTATTACAAGATTTTTATTACAAACTTTTATGACAAGCTTTTTATTACGAGCTTTTGATGACGAGCTTTTTATTACAAGCGTTTTATTACAAGCTTTTTATTACATTCTTTTTATGACGAGCTTTTTATTACAATCGTTTTTTTTAGAGCTTTTTATTATAAGCTTTTTAGTAAACGCTTTTTATTACAAGGTATTTATTACAACCTATTAATTACAAGTTTTTCATTACAAGCTTTTTATTACAAGCTTTTTATTACGAGCTTTTTATTACATTCTTTTTATGACGAGCTTTTTATTACAAGATCTTTATTACAAGCTTTTTATGACGAGCTTTTTATTACAAGATTTTTATTACTAACTTTTTATGACAAGCTTTTTATTACGAGCTTTTTATGACGAGCTTTTTAATACAAGCGTTTTATTACAAGATTTTTATTACAAGCTTTTTATGACGAGCTTTTTATTACAAGCTTTTTATTACATTCTTTTTATGACGAGCTTTTTATTACAAGATTTTTATTACAAGCTTTTTATGACGAGCTTTTTATTACAAGAGTTTTATTACAAGCTTTTTATGACGAGCTATTAATAACAAGCTTTTTATTACAAGCTTTTTATTACAAGCTTTTTATTACATTCTTTTTATGACGAGCTTTTTATTACAAGATTTTTATTACAAGCTTTTTATGACGAGCTATTAATTACAAGCTTTTTATTACAAGCTTTTTATTACAAGCTTTTTATTACAAGCTTTTTATTACATTCTTTTTATGACGAGCTTTTTATTACAAGATTTTTATTACAAGCTTTTTATGACGAGCTTTTTATTACAAGATTTTTATTACAAACTTTTTATGACAAGCTTTTTATTACGAGCTTTTTATGACGAGCTTTTTATTACAAGCGTTTTATTACAAGCTTTTTATTACATTCTTTTTATGACGAGCTTTTTATTACAAGATTTTATTTACAAGCTTTTTATTACAAGCTTTTTATGACGAGCTTTTTATTACAAGATTTTTATTACAAACTTTTTATGACAAGCTTTTTATTACAAGCTTTTTATGACGAGCTTTTTATTACAAGCGTTTTATGACGAGCTTTTTATTACAAGCTTTTTATTACAAGCTTTTTATGACGAGCTTTTTATTACAAGATTTTTATTACAAACTTTTTATGACAAGCTTTTTATTACGAGCTGTTTATGACGAGCTTTTTATTACAAGCGTTTTATTACAAGCTTTTTATTACATTCTTTTTATGACGAGCTTTTTATTACAAGATTTTTATTACAAGCTTTTTATTACAAGCTTTTTATGACGAGCTTTTTATTACAAGATTTTTATTACAAACTTTTTATGACAAGCTTTTTATTACGAGCTTTTTATGACGAGCTTTTTATTACAAGCGTTTTATTACAAGATTTTTATTACATTCTTTTTATTACAAGCTTTTTATGACGAGCTTTTTATTACAAGCGTTTTATTACAAGCTTTTTATTACATTCTTTTTATGACGAGCTTTTTATTACAATCGTTTTTTTAGAGCTTTTTATTATAAGCTTTTTAGTAAACGCTTTTTATTACAAGGTATTTATTACAACCTATTAATTACAAGTTTTTCATTACAAGCTTTTTATTACAAGCTTTTTATTACGAGCTTTTTATTACATTCTTTTTATGACGAGCTTTTTATTACAAGATTTTTATTACAAGCTTTTTATGACGAGCTTTTTATTACAAGATTTTTATTACTAACTTTTTATGACAAGCTTTTTATTACGAGCTTTTTATGACGAGCTTTTTATTACAAGCGTTTTATTACAAGATTTTTATTACAAGCTTTTTATGACGAGCTTTTTATTACAAGCTTTTTATTACATTCTTTTTATGACGAGCTTTTTATTACAAGATTTTTATTACAAGCTTTTCATGACGAGCTTTTTATTACAAGATTTTTATTACAAGCTTTTTATGACGAGCTATTAATAACAAGCTTTTTATTACAAGCTTTTTATTACAAGCTTTTTATTACATTCTTTGTATGACGAGCTTTTTATTACAAGATTTTTATTACCAGCTTTTTATGTCGAGCTTTTTATTACAAGATTTTTATTACAAGCTTTTTATGACGAGCTATTAATTACAAGCTTTTTATGACGAGCTTTTTATTACAAGCTTTTTATTACATTCTTTTTATGACGAGCTTTTTATTACAAGATTTTTATTACAAGCTTTTTATGACGAGCTTTTTATTACAAGATTTTTATTACAAACTTTTTATGACAAGCTTTTTATTACGAGCTTTTTATGATGAGCTTTTTATTACAAGCGTTTTATTACAAGCTTTTTATTACATTCTTTTTATGACGAGCTTTTTATTACAAGATTTTATTTACAAGCTTTTTATTACAAGCTTTTTATGACGAGCTTTTTATTACAAGATTTTTATTACAAACTTTTTATGACAAGCTTTTTATTACAAGCTTTTTATGACGAGCTTTTTATTCCAAGCGTTTTATGACGAGCTTTTTATTACAAGCTTTTTATTACAAGCTTTTTATGACGAGCTTTTTATTACAAGATTTTTATTACAAACTTTTTATGACAAGCTTTTTATTACGAGCTTTTTATGACGAGCTTTTTATTACAAGCGTTTTATTACAAGCTTTTTATTACATTCTTTTTATGACGAGCTTTTTATTACAAGATTTTTATTACAAGCTTTTTATTACGAGCTATTAATAACAAGCTTTTTATTACAAGCTTTTTATTACAAGCTTTTTATTACATTCTTTTTATGACGAGCTTTTTATTACAAGATTTTTATTACAAGCTTTTTATGACGAGCTATTTATTACAAGCTTTTTATTACAAGCTTTTTATTACAAGCTTTTTATTACAAGCTTTTTATTACATTCTTTTTATGACGAGCTTTTTATTACAAGATTTTTATTACAAGCTTTTTATGACGAGCTTGTTATTACAAGATTTTTATTACAAACTTTTTATGACAAGCTTTTTATTACGAGCTTTTTATGACGAGCTTTTTATTACAAGCGTTTTATTACATGCTTTTTATTACATTCTTTTTATGACGAGCTTTTTATTACAAGATTTTTATTACAAGCTTTTTATTACAAGCTTTTTATGACGAGCTTTTTATTACAAGATTTTTATTACAAACTTTTTATGACAAGCTTTTTATTACGAGCTTTTTATGACGAGCTTTTTATTACAAGCGTTTTATTACAAGCTTTTTATTACATTCTTTTTATTACAAGCTTTTTATGACGAGCTTTTTATTACATTCTTTTTATGACGAGCTTTTTATTACAAGATTTTTATTACAAGCTTTTTATGACGAGCTTTTTATTACAAGATTTTTATTACGAGCTTTTTATGACGAGCTATTAATTACAAGCTTTTTATTACAAGCTTTTTATGACGAGCTTTTTATTACAAGCTTTTTATTACATTCTTTTTATGACGAGCTTTTTATTACAAGATTTTTATTACAAGCTTTTTATGACGAGCTTTTTATTACAAGCTTTTTATTACAAGCTTTTTATGACGAGCTATTAATAACAAGCTTTTTATTACAAGCTTTGTATTACAAGCTTTTTATTACATTCTTTTTATGACGAGCTTTTTATTACAAGATTTTTATTACAAGCTTTTTATGAAGAGCTTTTTATTACAAGATTTTTATTACAAGCTTTTTATGACGAGCTATTAATTACAAGCTTTTTATTGCAAGCTTTTTATTACAAGCTTTTTATTACAAGCTTTTTATTACATTCTTTTTATGACGAGCTTTTTATTACAAACTTTTTATGACAAGCTTTTTATTACGAGCTTTTTATGACGAGCTTTTTATTACAAGCGTTTTATTACAAGCTTTTTATTACATTCTTTTTATGACGAGCTTTTTATTACAAGATTTTTATTACAAGCTTTTTATGACGAGCTTTTTATTACAAGATTTTTATTACATGCTTTTTATGACGAGCTTTTTATTACAATCGTTTTTTTAGAGCTTTTTATTATAAGCTTTTTAGTAAACGCTTTTTATTACAAGGTATTTATTACAACCTATTAATTACAAGTTTTTCATTACAAGCTTTTTATTACAAGCGTTTTATTACAAGCTTTTTATTACATTCTTTTTATGACGAGCTTTTTATTACAAGATTTTGATTACAAGCTATTTATTAAAAGCTTTTTATGACGAGCTTTTTATTACAAGATTTTTATTACAAACTTTTTATGACAAGCTTTTTAATTACGAGCTGTTTATGACGAGCTTTTTATTACAAGCGTTTTATTACAAGCTTTTTATTACAAGCTTGTTATTACATTCTTTTTATGACGAGCTTTTTATTACAAGATTTTTATTACAAGCTTTTTATGACGAGCTTTTTATTACAAGATTTTTATTGCATGCTTTTTATGACGAGCTTTTTATTACAATCGTTTTTTTTAGAGCTTTTTATTATAAGCTTTTTAGTAAACGCTTTTTATTACAAGGTATTTATTACAACCTATTAATTACAAGTTTTTCATTACAAGCTTTTTATTACACGCTTTTTATTACAAGCTTTTATTACAAGGTTTTTATTACAAGCTTTTTATTACAAGATTTTTATGACGAGCTTTTCATTACAAGCTTTTCATTACAAGCTTTTTATTACAAGCTTTTATTACAAGCTTTTTATTACAAGCTTTTTATTAAACACTTTTAATGACGAGCTTTATATTCTAAGTTTTTTGTTACAAGGTTTTTATTACAAGCTTTTTATTACAAGCTTTTTATTAAAAAACTTTTGAGTAAAAAACTTTTGATTACAAGTGTTGTATACGATCCAGGAATAGGCCGTGTCAGATCTCGCTTTGTATACCTGTCCCGTAATGGGCCGTGGCAGTTCTTAAACAACTGGTCATTTTTAACATTAAAGATGTATATGTTGCATACATTTTAATTTCTTGTACATTTACTTCTTTCCTCGTCGCGTGGACGGGTATCGTCTCGGTGTCGTCTAGTGGTTGAGTTAGTTCTTCTTTCTTTCTGCCGTGAACCTCGCCGTCCGTTGTGTCTGCAACAAAACCTTTATGACACAAATTCACTACTCGATCAGGTGGGACTATATTCAGTTGACTAAATTCAACACACCCTCCCATCAACTGAAATATATTCAAATGTTCATTATTGTTTTATATTTCAACAGGGGTCATTGTCCTTCTCCTTTTTGTTAGACAAAATCTTGTCACTTTATTAAACTTTTCTTTTATTTGTTTGTTTGTTTTGAAAGAAAAAAAACTTGTTTACATTTATAGGCTTTAAAAACATGTATATTAATACAGGTTTTTCTTTTTTTTCTTTCTTTTGATACACTTGTGTTATCGATAGCTTTCAAAAAAGTTCTATTTGTAATACTTTTCACATTTATGGACTTTAAACTTTTTATTATTTTTTTCATTTATCATTTTAGAGAATGTCCTTCAGAGTCCCATCAGTAAATGTCTGAATTTTTCATTTCTAGATCTATTTGCTGGTTTAGTAAATATATCGGCTATGTTTTCTTCACTTGCAACGTGAATTAACTTTAGAGTATTATTCTGTATCTCGTCTCTAACGAAGTGGAATCTGATATCTATGTATTTTGATCTTTGGTGATTTACGGGATTTTTTGCTAGGGTAATGCCACTCTGATTGTCACAATATAAGGAAAATGTATCAATTTTCACGTTTAATACATTTTTCATGAGTGTTTTTTAAATATTGTCCCTCCTGCATTGCATCGCTTAATGCCATGTATTCGGTTTCGCAAGTTGACAATGCCACCGTCGGTTGCTTTCGCGTTCTCCACGAAATCAGTGGTCCATCGTCTGAGATTTTAAATCCATATCCCGTTAAACTATCTTGCGAGTTTTCCCAATCAGCGTCGCAAAAACCTACGATGTTCAAACTATTTGTAGTGGATTTAAATATTAACTGTTGATTAATTGTGGCCTTAATATACCTAAGTGCATGTTTAGCTAATAGCATGTGATTTTCATATGGTTTTTTCATATATTGGGACAATTTTGTTACTATAAAACATAGATCTGGTCTTGTGGCTGTCATTGCATATATTAAGCTTCCGACTATTTCTCTGTATAGTTTTTCGTACGCTAATTTATTATTTTCACTGCATATTTTATTAATATTGCTGTCACTAGGTGTGTATTTTGGCTTACAGTCTTTCATTCCAACTCTTTCCAATACACTTTGGAAATATCGTTTTTGATGCATGTATATTGTTTTATTTTCATATTTAAATTCTATGCCTAAAAATATTTGATTTGGTCAGTCATTTTAAATTTTTCTTTCAGGATAGTTTTTGTGTTTGTCATATTTTCGTTACACCTTGTTGCGATTAATATATCGTCTACCCATACTATGATGATTGTATGTTTTTAATATTGAGTGTAAACCATGGCTATCCCTGCTACAGGCCAGGCAATCGTGCAACTGGAGTCTTTTACTGTGGGTCATGTGAATTTTCTTAAATATTCGATATAGAAGTTGCAAACAAAGGTAAAATTCCTCTGTGAGATTAGTTTGATGTTTTTATGTGTTTTACATACCAAATAATAAGAACCATAATGAGCTAATTGATAAATTTTACAATTATTGAATGAAGAGACAGGTAATTTTGAATAAACAAAGGCAAATGCATATTTCAATGAAGAATTTTTAATTTCAATGTTGGATTTTTTTTAGAGAATTTGTACTTATGTCAAAAGATCATTACTTGTATATTGTGGTTAAAAAGAAAAAAAGGATCCACACCAGTTGATGATATCAAGCAGAGAAACAGTTTTTTTCAAATGTGATATGTGTTTTACTAACTAAAAACTTAAACTATCCTCATTTTGATTGTTTTCAACACAACATTTTGGCTATAGTCTTCATTTCACATCATAAAATAATCCAAAAATAAAGTTCAAACTAAAATTTCAGCATCCAAATCTCTAGTGTGGTCTCGTAGTCGATTAATCTAAGCAAACAAATTCACTGAAATGGAAGATGGAATTAGAAAAAATAAACAGATTCACTGAAATGGAAGATGAAATGTAATGATACAATGTCCATAGATTAAATAGAAGATTTAATTAATAATCTATAGGTTATCCTATAAAATGGACAGGGTTCACAGCAATGAGTTACGATAACCAGAATGTTGTGGCAAAATAAGGAGGACACTACTTACAAAAATTTCTTAGGAAAGTTCTTCACCTCAAAATCTGAAAGTAGTAATTAAAACTTCTTATTTTTATGTCTCACTAATGACTTGTTATCATCAAGAATCCACCCCAAAGAGTGTTCTTTCTTTTTACGGTATAGAAAAGAGAAAAAGCGCTCCCCGGATCCCCATGCTCCACCATGAATGAAAAACTCAAAAACTGAAAAAATCATTTTATTCTTAAGAAAGTTTGTACACAATGGTATTGCAGAAACAGTGAGTCTTGTGTTTCTAATGATCTATTACCTTTTCTAACTGATTATAAAGCACAAACAACAAACTCCTGTATTTAAAAAGAAAGTGAGTTTGCCTTTTACAATAAATCAGAAAAAAGCTTTGACATATATATTTGCACCATATCACAGAATCAACGGGTCCTTTGTTTCTACTGATCAATTATTTTTCACTGATCATAAAGCAAAACAAACATTTTTACTGATGAAAATTTCGAAATAAAAGCTTCAAAATCAATACTTTTACTGCAAAATGAACAAACAGATTAATTCAATAAGAAAACTATTTTGACTTCAACATGTATTTTACACCAGGCTCTTGCAGAAATAATTAGTTCCTCTGTTCTTACAGATCAATAATTATTTATAATTGATCAGACTGCTAAAATTTCAAGAAAATTTCAAAACCTTTAGTGCTGGTTCTTTACTTGACTTGGGGCACTGAAACAAACAATAATTCTTGAAAAATATATGTGATAATATAATTCCATGCACTCTCTCTGTATTGAAATGATACATTTCAGACACCAACATGAAAACTTTTGTTAAAGAATTTCTGCAAACCTTTGATTTGACAGCATTGAACATTATGAAACAGAAAAAACACCCACTGAACAGTGGTATCCAGTGGAACTTTTAAATCACCACGATCTATTTCTTTCAAAAAACTTCCATACTCATGATAAAAAGCAGTATCATTGAATATTTTCTCCTCTGTAAGATAATCTTTTCGTGTGATATATCCTGCTATATAAAAAAGCGACAGTTTTATATCTTTGGGGATACCAGTTTCTAGGTCTGGCAGGTGATCAACTGTTTGGCACGCCAATTCATCCAACAGATATCCGCATTTTGAGCAAGTATGGCCTGGATCATGGCTATACTCTCTAACATCAACTTTCAACCGAAGTAATTTTGTTTAATGAATATGGAATTTCTGAATAACATTTTGTACGGTAATAAAATAAGTACTACCAAAACCTTGTCTTAATTTACAAAATTCAGTTTCATGATAGTCAGTGGTAAATTCTCCAAGAATGACAAAATTGAACCCACTGTCAAGTAAATGTCTGCAAACATCAATTAAACCATTACATGTATGCTCGATAGCCATACTAGTGTCTCTTGTTAAGGATTGTATTCTCTTTCCTTGCTTTCCCCTCATTTGTTTTGCCATACATCCAAAATTTGCAAGAAATGTCAAATTTCCATCCTTTCGATCTGATGATACTCTTTTCAGTGGATCATTTGTCTTGACACTTCCATGAATATCTTTTACACTCACTATTTTCCAAAATTTCAAAACTTCTTCAATGAAAGTAACAGTTTCTTTTGTATCATAATCCTGTAATAATGGATGAGTTTTCATTGCAGTTACAGTCTCATCTGGTTTTATTCACGAAGAGTGTTATTTTTTGTTCTTAATTAAACTTCAATTTAACCCACGCAACCAAATCTCTTTTTTTCTTTGGCTACGTAAGAAACACTGGGAGAAAAAAATTTATAGCGTCTCCCTCTCTCCTTAAATATAACAAAAACATTTCTCTACTCTCTCTCTCTCCCAAACAACACCAAGAAAAAATAAATTCAACAGAACTCGCTCAGGTTATCGGCAAAAACAAAATCAAAACAGCAAAATACAAAACATATAAAAAATCTCTCCCCTCCCCCTCTCAAGGACAATACTCATCAATCAATTGCTAAAAAAAAGCAAGCCAGTAAAACAAAAAAATAAAGTTTATCAAAAGGTCTATCGTTTCTTCTTCTGTAGAGTTCACACCTGTGTGTGTGTGTGTGTATCGTTACTATTACGTGTAATAATGTATATATTTTTGTTTCTTTTCTTTCTTTTTTTTACTCTTTTTTATAACAATCTTTATCTTTTCTTTTCTTTTTTTTCAATTTTTGATTGTACGTGTGTGTGTGTGTTAAGAAATTTCATTGTTCAAATTATTATTTTTCTTTTCTTTCTTACTTCTCATTAAAAAAAAAGTGTTCGCTTACCTAATTTTATTTGGACCCTTTTACGTTGTGTGTCGTGTAACCCAGCCGTATCTCCCCTCCCCTCCCCATGATGGGGAGACTGGACAGACCTGCACCAAATCATCAATGTTACATTGTGTGGTTTGATATGCCGTATTTTAGTTCCGTGTTTTTCAACTGCTTGCACTAACCTTTCGTATACTGACTATGGTGTGCTTCTCAGTCTCTGGTCGCCAACACCCGCATAACCCTTCTGCCTGCAAACCACTGTCGCCTTCGTCTGCTTCTGTCGCTGCGTGACTATTTGCGCTCCCTCTTCTGTTGACTCTGCCTGCCACAATTTGCTGACGACTGCTGTCCGACGTTCCATGTTCCCGCAAGCTGTTGTTTTCGTCCCTAACGGGCTGCTGTCCTCGCTAGCTGAAAATCCAACTTAACTTACAACAAGACTATCTTTTTGTTTCAAAGACCCGTTTTTTCTTTATTTCGTTATGTC
Source organism: Sepiola atlantica (assembly GCA_963556195.1). Classification (NCBI taxonomy): domain Eukaryota; kingdom Metazoa; phylum Mollusca; class Cephalopoda; order Sepiida; family Sepiolidae; genus Sepiola; species Sepiola atlantica. The sequence goes on along the minus strand of CAUVYP010000801.1, from coordinate 1,208,720 downwards.
TTAGTCGACCTGAACGAGTCTGTCGATCATAGAGAGAGAATTTACGCTACTAATTTCACTAGTTAATATCATAATTACTTGAGGGGCAGACGGAGAAGATTCGGCTCTAATCTCTTATTTTTCCGTCATTCGGAAATCTTATCGCATCTCACATTTTTGCGATCTTGACTCTCTCGCTTCTAGACAGTGACTGACTCAAAATCCAATTCAATGTTCCCACGCTAGCGAAATCTCGCACCAACTCTCGTTGTCAACACACAGCTGCAATCTGACCTTTGACCTCAGCAACCTAAGATTACGTCAGCTGTCGTCAGCTGTCGTTCCCGGCGTGGGAAAACGCACCCGTAGCCTCGGACAGAATGACTTCGCCATAATCGCGCAAGTCAAACCCATCTCGAATAGATGCGTCCAAGCCATTATCTAACAATAAAAAGAAAAGCATTTTCTCTAAAATTTTGTGCGCATTCATGCTTTTTGAGTCTTTAGATTATTCAGACAAATATTCCCATCTTAAACGTAATTCTCAAAACGTTTCGGCCGATGTAACCTCCGAGCTTCTTCATGTGCGTTTGTCGAACTCAGGAATATGTATATAATTTCGAACTGACCCCTTTATTTAGATTGTTCTCATCCCGTCCCCCATGACCAGGTAGAAGTGATAAGTAATTCTTAATAATTCTATTCACAGCGTCGCCTACACTGATAATTGAACCTTCAGTCTCCAGAAGACTATCATTTAGAACTGATTATTACTTAGCATTTTATCGGTTGAGTCAAGGATGCGCATGGTCGGAGGGCATATCGCTCGAAACGTATAATAAGAATAGCGTCTAAGTTAAAGAACAGTAGTCCGAACAATCTATTTTTATGATTACTTTTTAAAATGTGTAATATATCAATTTTCGATCCTAATCTACACATTTTCCGAAAAATAATTAATATAATTGCATTCAAGATTAATCCATTGTTTCAATAATATGTTATTTAATTGTCTGACTGTATCGTTGTTATTATTATTATTATTATTATTATTATTATTATTATTATTATTATTATTATTTACTCACTAGGAGTTATCACACTGGTCATCGTCAGTGATCGCCCACTGCCAACAACCTGTGGTATTCCCTGGAGTCTGAGTGACAACAAGTCTCCTCAGACTTCCTGTATGCCCCACCTCTTTTCGTTCATCACCGCTGATGACCTTGCGGTATCGCAACAGCCACCTACCACCGATTATCCGCTGATAAGGGCCATTGGTCCCCTCTGGGGCCCGAGTGGCAACAAGCCTCCCCAAGGTCCCAGAATTATTATTATTATTATTATTATTATTATTATTATGGTTATTATTATTATTATTATTATTATTATTATTATTATTATTATTATTATTATTATTATTATTATGGTTATTATTATAATTATTATTGTTATTATTATTATTATTATTATTATTATTATTATTATTATATTTTTATTATTATAATTATAATTATAATTATTCTTCTTCTTATTATTATTATTATTATTATGGTTATTATTATAATTATTATTGTTATTATTACTATTATTATTATTATTATTATTATTGTTATTAAAATGATCGTTTTAGATGATGAATTTTGAAAGATGTTAGGAACATAAACACCAATTGAACTGTTTGTGAATAAATCGGTATGACTTACTGTCTATTCTACTTCTTAAAAAGAACATTTCCTGTGAGCAAAGAAGCCGTCGAATGTTTTCAAGATAGCATCAATAATTTATTGTAATGTGTTTGTGAAAAATAAAAAAAATAATCTGTTGCTTGTTTTGAACACACTTATTTTGCAAAAGGACTGTTATCATCATAATTTTCTGTTCGTTTTTATAATAGGTGAGATATTTCATATTTATCAATGCCTGCATCATATCTGAATTTTTTCTTCACGTACTTCCGTCAAAGTCACATTGACACATCCGTTATATATGTATATGGTGATCGACGTCAGATGGAAATACATATATATATATATATATATATATATATATATATATATATATATATATATATATATATATATATATATATATATTGTCACGAATGCCGCCGGTCGGGACCACCAAAAGACAATGATAAAAAAAAAAGTTTTAAAAAAAGTTTTAAAAAATGTCGTCCGGAGTGGCTCGTATATCCCAGGGTTCAAATAAAACGTTTTAAATGATATGGGATGGGGATTTCTCCAATATAAGATACCGTCAGGAAACAAAACAGAAGATGCGAAGAAACGACAAAAGACATTAGGATTAAATCTGTATTCATTTATTTAATAAAACAGTATACTAAAAAAAGGGGGAGGCTATCTATAAAAACAAAACAAAAGAAAACATGAAAACAAAAGTATAGTCTTAAGAGGGGGTATTGTCTATCTTAGCCCTATAGCAGCAGGATTCATTTCCACACAAAAGTATACATATATAAAACAGCCCTGGGGCGAATATCCTAGAAGAGATATTCAAATTATCACTTACAAGTGGATGCATTGTCCATTTTAGAGTCGATATTTCCGGCAAGTCGTAATAGCCATATTTCTTTGCACATGTAGTTTTTTTTATCTGTGTTGTATCTTAAAATACATTTCTCCTCAGGAAAAACAATTCCCGGTTGGTTTCTTTTCCTCCACTTAGCGATATGCTTAAGTTCAGCGGGTCGTCTCGTCCGAGCCGAGGGCGGCTATAATTCCATTTTCAAAAGGTCCCTGCCTTTCCTGCGACACTGTAGTCGCACATCTTTTCTTGTCGACGGCCGTTCACTCCTTAGTACAGATGTCCTCAGAATGACTGACTGTAGTTGTCCTCAAAATATGTCCGTCTTAACCCGGTGACTCATCCTTCCTCGCCGGCAGTTAACTTCCTGTTTCTCTCTTTTTATCTCTCTTTCTCTGACGTAATTCGAGTCGCATTATAGTATCATTCTCGGTCCTGTTGGCTAAAAATAGACATGACCCCACAAATTCCAACATGGCTGCTGGAATTTTTTCTTGAATCTCGTCGTGTATAAATATGCGAAAATGAATCCCATCTCTATATATAAACATATGTATACATACTAACGATGTCTTTCGCAGTTTCCTACTTTTAATCTCGATAGCTCTCCTTACATTTGTAACAATATATATATAAGAGGGTAGTGCAGTATAAGTGCAGTTCCAACGAGAGAAAAGTATATATATAAAGGAGTAAGTAAGTAAAAGTTGTTTTCAATATTTATTTACTATTTTGTTATTTTACTGTTTTATAATTTTATATAACGCGTTTCAGGCGGTGGTCCGCTATCATCAGATATGTAAATCCATATTAATGTATATATCTGAGGATTTGAAGAGTGTTGTTTTATTTTCAAATGAAACACCACTCTTTCAAATCGAAAGACATTTCCTCAAATGGATTTACATATCTGATGAGAGCGGACCACCGCCTGAAACGCGTTATATAAAATTATAAAATTATAAAATAACAAAATAGTAATAAATGTTGAAAATGTTTCTTTTACTAATGTTGGTAGCCTTACTTCTTTACATATATATATATATATATATATATATATATATATATATATATATATATATATATATAGTCTCGGAAGTTTCTCAACCATTAAAACTATATTAATAAAAAAAAAATGTATAGTCCCAAGTCTTCCAAATGCGTACATATATATATATATATATATATATATATATATATATACGCATTCATGTATAAAATGCATATCTCACCCATTCCAAAAACGAACAGAAAATTATAATGTTAACATTCCTTTTGCAAAATAAGTGTGTTCAAATGCACTCATATATATATATATATCTCTAGTCACTATACACACCCATATATATATATGGATATACATATATTTATATATATGCAAATATACGTTATTGTACACACATACACATATATATATATATATATATATATATATATGTTTACATATATGTGTATGTTGGCATATATATATATATATATATATATATATATATATATATACTAGCTGTACCCGGCCACGCGTTGCTGTGGCTGTTAGTTGAAATGAAGAGGTGGCCTTTTGGAGTTCATTTTGATCTAGTTCCTTAAGTTGCCATTTAATATGAATGGTTTAATTTTCCAATACTTGTGGATACACAATATTCTTAGTGGTTCCGGTTTCAGTGTAGATGAAGAGATTGTCCGGTTTTTAATGGTTCTGGTGGATCTGCCAGTCGAGGTAGATTAATTTTCCCTGCGGCACAACACAATCCTTTAGTTTCTCCCTTAAATTTCAGAGCTTTGCAATAGGGACACACTTCAGTCATAGTGCCTATGTGAACATGGTGGCTTAAACTATAATCCTCATGAGGGTTGTAATGAAATGCTAGGCGATCCCAATCCAGGGATTGTTGAGCATGGAGCCTTGTTTGACGCCGATCTGCTAGTCTCGGCCTCTCGCGTTCGTTACATTGTGAACGAAGCAGATCTGAAGATGCCTGACGGGATTGTTGTACCCGCAACCGTTCCTCTTCAAGTCTGGCTGCACGTCGCTGTGCTGATTCATTCGCACGTACTTGAATCATCCTTTGTCTAGCTTGTTGGTTTGCAGATGCCAGTTGTTCATGAGTTTGATTTGCAAGTAATCGACGCCTTGTTTCTGCACGGCGAGTATGACGACCTAAGTTCGATCTTCGGGGGGGGGGCATGTTTACCTGTATAAATGTAACAGTAGGAAAGAATAATTGTATGAAGGTAAATGGATTAAAAAAACAATCAATTATAACCTGCTTCAGAGTTGTCGAAGAAATGCAAGTATGGTTTTTTTATAGATGAAGCATGTTAAAAGTAAGAAAATGAGGAAGAAGGCAGGTTTAAAAAACAACGAAGTAGATACGAAATGAAATTAAAGCACGTCTGTTAAGTATTAAATCGTACCTGAAGGATGGTTAAAGTCTAAAAAATGAGTAAATGCGAAATGAAATTAAAGCACGTGGGTTATGTATTAAATCCTACCTGTAAAAATGAAACAGTAGGAATGAATAATTTTATAAAGGTAATTGGTTTTAAAATAAACAATCAATTATAACGCGCGAGTAAGGGTTGTGTAAGAAATGCAAGTAGTGTTGTTGTTTTTTTAGAGATGAAGCATGATTAAAGGGAAGAAAATGAGGAAGGAAGCAGGTTTTAAAAACATCGAAGTAGAGAGGAAATGAAATTAACGCACGTTTGTTAGGTAAGTATTAGTGTAAACGTTTGTTTAGGGAAACAAACAACGAATAAGGAAAACACTTTTTACGTATGAAGTAGATACGTGACAGCGGGAGGAGGAAGGTCAATCCGGAAGTGAAGTTGGACATGCAGGTTCGCAGAAACGGATTGTAAACCGGAAGTGCAAACGAATTGTAATAAAAAGTGTTTTTTATGTGTAAAGTAAAAATTATGTTAATAACATAAAAACATAGCTCGGATGTAAGGATTTGCTATAGAAAAATTTCAGTGGTAATGGTATAGTGGAAGAATATTTCCATGGGAAACGAACAAACCAACTTTACATTTTTATATATATATATATATATATATATATATATATATATATATATATATATACATGCATATATTTATTCATGCACTAATAACAATACTGAAAATCTAATATCGTTTTAGAATTTTCCATGATATCCTTGGATACCATCCCTCAGGATATATCTTTTAAACTATAATTATAAAAATTAATTTTGAATAAAAAGTATATATATATATATATATATATATATATATATATATATATATATATATAGATATATATATATATATAGTTTGCAGGTTCGATTATTTTCGATAGGAATTCGAATCAGGGAGCTCTATGTCCGTTCAAACAGAGCATGAATAAGTTTGAAATATGAGGTTGAAACAGACTAGATATACATTCGGATTGTACACATTATAAGTTTTAACACCTTTATATATCTGACAATGATTTAAAAATAAAGTAAAAATAAAGAATAAAACCAAAAATATAAATAATTTAAACGATATTCTATTTATTGATTGGTCTCTATAATATAGAAGGGATGGGAAGAGGTGTTATGATTGATGTTAAATTGATGAATTTGAGTATAATGGGAATAGAAACATAAGAAAACTTAATAAGTTGATGTTTAATTGATGAATTTGAGTATAATGGGAATAGAAACATAAGAAAACATTATAAGTTGATGTTTAATTGATAAATTTGAGTATAATGGGAATAGAAACATAAGAAATAATTATAAGTTGATGTTTAATTGATAAATTTGAGTATAATGGGAATAGAAACATAAGAAAACATTATAAGTTGAAGTTTAATTGATCAATTTGAGTATAATGGGAATAGAAACATAAGAAAGCATAAGTTGATGTGTAATTGATGAATTTGAGTATAATGGGAATAGAAACATAAGAAAACTTAATAAGTTGATGTTTTATTGATGAATTTGAGTATAATGGGAATAGAAACATAAGAAAACATATTAAGTTGATGTTTAATTGATGAATTTGAGTATAATGGGAATAGAAACATAAGAAAACTTAATAAGTTGATGTTTAATTGATGAATTTGAGTATAATGGGAATAGAAACATAAGAAAACATTATAAGTTGATGTTAAATTGATGAATTTGAGTACAATGGGAATAGAAACATAAGAAAACTTTATAAGTTGATGTTTAATTGATGAATTTGAGTATAATGGGAATAGAACCATAAGAAAACATAATAAGTTGATGTTTAATTGATGAATTTGAGTATAATTGAAATAGAAACATAAGAAAACATTATAAGTTGATGTTAAATTGATGAATTTGAGTACAATGGGAATAGAAACATAAGAAAACTTTATAAGTTGATGTTTAATTGATGAATTTGAGTATAATGGGAATAGAAACATAAGAAAACATTATAAGTTGAAGTTTAATTGATCAATTTGAGTATAATGGGAATAGAAACATAAGAAAGCATAAGTTGATGTGTAATTGATGAATTTGAGTATAATGGGAATAGAAACATAAGAAAACTTAATAAGTTGATGTTTTATTGATGAATTTGAGTATAATGGGAATAGAAACATAAGAAAACATATTAAGTTGATGTTTAATTGATGAATTTGAGTATAATGGGAATAGAAACATAAGAAAACTTAATAAGTTGATGTTTAATTGATGAATTTGAGTATAATGGGAATAGAAACATAAGAAAACATTATAAGTTGATGTTAAATTGATGAATTTGAGTACAATGGGAATAGAAACATAAGAAAACTTTATAAGTTGATGTTTAATTGATGAATTTGAGTATAATGGGAATAGAACCATAAGAAAACATAATAAGTTGATGTTTAATTGATGAATTTGAGTATAATTGAAATAGAAACATAAGAAAACATAATAAGTTGATGTTTAATTGATGAATTTGAGTATAATGGGAATAGAAACATAAGAAAACATAATAAGTTGATGTTTAATTGATGAATTTGAGTATAATGGAAATAGCAACATAAGAAAACTTAATAAGTTGATGTTTAATTAATGAATTTGAGTATAATGGGAATAGAAACATAAGAAAACTTAATAAGTTGATGTTTAATTGATGAATTTGAGTATAATGGGAATAGAAACATAAGAAAACTTAATAAGTTGATGTTTAATTGATGAATTTGAGTATAATGGGAATAGGAACATAAGAAAACTTAATAAGTTGATGTTTAATTAATAAATTTGAGTATAATGGGAATAGAAACATAAGAAAACTTAATAAGTTGATGTTTAATTGATGAATTTGAGTATAATGGGAATAGAAACATAAGAAAACTTAATAAGTTGATGTTTAATTGATGAATTTGAGTATAATGGGAATAGAAACATAAGAAAACATAAGTTGATGTTTTATTGATGAATTTGAGTATAATGGGAATAGAAACATAAGAAAACATTATAAGTTGATGTTTAATTGATGAATTTGAGTATAATGGGAATAGAAACATAAGAAAACTTTATAAGTTGATGTTTAATTGATGAATTTGAGTATAATTGAAATAGAAACATAAGAAAACATAATAAGTTGATGTTTAATTGATGAATTTGAGTATAATGGGAATAGAAACATAAGAAAACATAATAAGTTGATGTTTAATTGATGAATTTGAGTATAATGGAAATAGCAACATAAGAAAACTTAATAAGTTGATGTTTAATTAATGAATTTGAGTATAATGGGAATAGAAACATAAGAAAACTTAATAAGTTGATGTTTAATTGATGAATTTGAGTATAATGGGAATAGAAACATAAGAAAACTTAATAAGTTGATGTTTAATTGATGAATTTGAGTATAATGGGAATAGGAACATAAGAAAACTTAATAAGTTGATGTTTAATTAATAAATTTGAGTATAATGGGAATAGAAACATAAGAAAACTTAATAAGTTGATGTTTAATTGATGAATTTGAGTATAATGGGAATAGAAACATAAGAAAACTTAATAAGTTGATGTTTAATTGATGAATTTGAGTATAATGGGAATAGAAACATAAGAAAACATAAGTTGATGTTTTATTGATGAATTTGAGTATAATGGGAATAGAAACATAAGAAAACATTATAAGTTGATGTTTAATTGATGAATTTGAGTATAATGGGAATAGAAACATAAGAAAACTTTATAAGTTGATGTTTAATTGATGAATTTGAGTATAATGGGAATAGAAACATAAGAAAACATAATAAGTTGATGTTTAATTGATGAATTTGAGTATAATGGGAATAGAAACATAAGAAAACTTAATAAGTTGATGTTTAATTGATGAATTTGAGTATAATGGGAATAGAAACATAAGAAAACATAATAAGTTGATGTTTAATTCATGAATTTGAGTATAATGGGAATAGAAACATAAGACCACATAATAAGTTGATGTTTAATTAATGAATTTGAGTATAATGGGAATAAAAACATAAGAAAACATAATAAGTTGGTGTTTTATTGATGAATGTTAGTAAAATCAGAATAAAAACATAAGAAAACATAATAAGTTGATGTTTAATTGATGTATTTGAGTATAATGTGAATAGAAACATAAGAAAACATAATAAGTTGATGTTTAATTGATGAATTTGAGTATAATGGGAATAGAAACATAAGAAAACATAATAAGTTGATGTTTAATTGATGAATTTGAGTATAATGGAAATAGAAACATAAGAAAACATTATAAGTTGATGTTTAATTGATTAATTTGAGTATAATGGGAATAGAAACATAAGAAAACTTAATAAGTTGATGTTTAATTGATGAATTTGAGTATAATGGGGATTGAAACATAAGAAAAAATAATAAGTTGATGTTTTATTGATGAATTTGAGTATAATGGGAATAGAAACATAAGAAAACTTAATAAGTTGATGTTTAATTGATGAATTTGAGTATAATGGGAATAGAAACATAAGAAAACTTAATAAGTTGATGTTTAATTGATGAATTTGAGTATAATGGGAATAGAAACATAAGAAAACTTAATAAGTTGATGTTTAATTAATAAATTTGAGTATAATGGGAATAGAAACATAAGAAAACATAATAAGTTGATGTTTAATTGATGAATTTGAGTATAATGGGAATAGAAACATAAGAAAACTTAATAAGTTGATGTTTAATTGATGAATTTGAGTATAATGGGAATAGAAACATAAGAAAACATAAGTTGATGTTTTATTGATGAATTTGAGTATAATGGGAATAGAAACATAAGAAAACATAATAAGTTGATGTTTAATTGATGAATTTGAGTATAATGGGAATAGAAACATAAGAAAACTTAATAAGTTGATGTTTAATTGATGAATTTGAGTATAATGGGAATAGAAACATAAGAAAACATAATAAGTTGATGTTTAATTGATGAATTTGAGTATAATAGGAATAGAAACATAAGAAAACTTAATAAGTTGATGTTTAATTGATGAATTTGAGTATAATGGGAATAGAAACATAAGAAAACATAATAAGTTGATGTTTAATTGATGAATTTGAGTATAATGGGAATAGAAACATAAGAAAACTTAATAAGTTAGTGTTTAATTGATGAATTTGAGTATAATGGGAATAGAAACATAAGAAAACATAATAAGTTGATGTTTAATTGATGAATTTGAGTATAATGGAAATAGAAACATAAGAAAACATTATAAGTTGATGTTTAATTGATTAATTTGAGTATAATGGGAATAGAAACATAAGAAAACTTAATAAGTTGATGTTTAATTGATGAATTTGAGTATAATGGGGATTGAAACATAAGAAAAAATAATAAGTTGATGTTTTATTGATGAATTTGAGTATAATGGGAATAGAAACATAAGAAAACTTAATAAGTTGATGTTTAATTGATGAATTTGAGTATAATGGGAATAGAAACATAAGAAAACTTAATAAGTTGATGTTTAATTGATGAATTTGAGTATAATGGGAATAGAAACATAAGAAAACATAAGTTGATGTTTTATTGATGAATTTGAGTATAATGGGAATAGAAACATAAGAAAACATTATAAGTTGATGTTTAATTGATGAATTTGAGTATAATGGGAATAGAAACATAAGAAAAATTAATAAGTTGATGTTTAATTGATGAATTTGAGTATAATAGGAATAGAAACATAAGAAAACTTAATAAGTTGATGTTTAATTGATGAATTTGAGTATAATGGGAATAGAAACATAAGAAAACATAATAAGTTGATGTTTAATTGATGAATTTGAGTATAATGGGAATAGAAACATAAGAAAACATAAGTTGATGTTTTATTGATGAATTTGAGTATAATGGGAATAGAAACATAAGAAAACATTATAAGTTGATGTTTAATTGATGAATTTGAGTATAATGGGAATAGAAACATAAGAAAAATTAATAAGTTGATGTTTAATTGATGAATTTGAGTATAATAGGAATAGAAACATAAGAAAACTTAATAAGTTGATGTTTAATTGATGAATTTGAGTATAATGGGAATAGAAACATAAGAAAACATAATAAGTTGATGTTTAATTGATGAATTTGAGTATAATGGGAATAGAAACATAAGAAAACTTAATAAGTTAGTGTTTAATTGATGAATTTGAGTATAATAGGAATAAAAACATAAGAAAACATAATAAGTTGATGTTTAATTAATGGATTAAGTATAATGGGAATAGAAACATAAGAAAACATAATAAGTTGATGTTTAATTGATGAATTTGAGTATAATGGGAATAAAAACATAAGAAAACATAATAAGTTGATGTTTAATTAATGAATTTGAGTATAATGGGAATAGAAACATAAGATAACATAATAAGTTGATGTTTAATTGATGAATTTGAGTATAATGGGAATAGAAACATAAGAAAACTTAATAAGTTGATATTTAATTGATGAATTTGAGTATAATGGGAATAGAAACATAAGAAAACATAATAAGTTGATGTTTAATTGATGAATTTGAGTATAATGGGAATAGAAACATAAGAAAACATAATAAGTTGATGTTTAATTGATGAATTTGAGTATAATGGGAATAGAAACATAAGAAAACTTAATAAGTTGATGTTTAATTGATGAATTTGAGTATAATGGGAATAGAAACATAAGAAAACATAATAAGTTGATGTTTAATTGATGAATTTGAGTATAATGGGAATAGAAACATAAGAAAACATTATAAGTTGATGTTTAATTGATGAATTTGAGAATAATGGGAATAGAAACATAAGAAAACATTATAAGTTGATGTTTAATTAATGAATTTGAGTATAATGGGAATAGAAACATAAGAAAACATAATAAGTTGATGTTTAATTGATGAATTTGAGTATAATGGGAATAGAAACATAAGAAAACATAATAAGTTGATGTTTAATTGATGAATTTGAGTATAATGGGAATAGAAACATAAGAAACATAATAAGTTGATGTTTAATTGATGAATTTGAGTATAATGGGAATAGAAACATAAGAAAACATAATAAGTTGATGTTTAATTGATGAATTTGAGTATAATGGGAATAGAAACATAAGAAAACATAATAAGTTGATGTTTAATTGATGAATTTGAGTATAATGGGAATAGAAACATAAGAAAACTTAATAAGTTGATGTTTAATTGATGAATTTGAGTATAATGGGAATAGAAACATAAGAAAACATAATAAGTTGATGTTTAATTGATGAATTTGAGTATAATGGGAATAGAAACATAAGAAAACATTATAAGTTGATGTTTAATTGATGAATTTGAGAATAATGGGAATAGAAACATAAGAAAACATTATAAGTTGATGTTTAATTAATGAATTTGAGTATAATGGGAATAGAAACATAAGAAAACATAATAAGTTGATGTTTAATTGATGAATTTGAGTATAATGGGAATAGAAACATAAGAAAACATAATAAGTTGATGTTTAATTGATGAATTTGAGTATAATGGGAATAGAAACATAAGAAACATAATAAGTTGATGTTTAATTGATGAATTTGAGTATAATGGGAATAGAAACATAAGAAAACATAATAAGTTGATGTTTAATTGATGAATTTGAGTATAATGGGAATAGAAACATAAGAAAACATAATAAGTTGATGTTTAATTGATGAATTTGAGTATAATGGAAATAGAAACATAAGAAAACATTATAAGTTGATGTTTAATTGATGAATTTGAGTATAATGGGAATAGAAACATAAGAAAACTTAATAAGTTGATGTTTAATTGATGAATTTGAGTATAATGGGAATAGAAACATAAGAAAACATAATAAGTTTATGTTTTATTGATGAATTTGAGTATAATGGGAATAAAAACATAAGAAAACATAATAAGTTGATGTTAAATTGATGAATTTGAGTATAATGGGAATAGAAACATAAGAAAACTTAATAAGTTGATGTTTAATTGATGAATTTGAGTATAATGGTAATAGAAACATAAGAAAACATAATAAGTTGATGTTAAATTGATGAATTTGAGTATAATGAGAATAGAAACATAAGAAAACTTAATAAGTTGATGTTTAATTGATGAATTTGAGTATAATGAGAATAGAAACATAAGAAAACTTAATAAGTTGATGTTTAATTGATGAATTTGAGTATAATGGGAATAGAAACATAAGAAAACATTATAAGTTGATGTTTAATTGATGAATTTGAGTATAATGGGAATAGAAACATAAGAAAACTTTATAAGTTGATGTTTAATTGATGAATTTGAGTATAATGGGAATAGAAACATAAGAAAACATAATAAGTTGATGTTTAATTGATGAATTTGAGTATAATGGGAATAGAAACATAAGAAAACTTAATAAGTTGATGTTTAATTGATGAATTTGAGTATAATGGGAATAGAAACATAAGAAAACATAATAAGTTGATGTTTAATTGATGAATTTGAGTATAATGGGAATAGAAACATAAGAAAACATAATAAGTTGATGTTTAATTGATGAATTTGAGTATAATGGGAATAGAAACATAAGAAAACTTTATAAGTTGATGTTTAATTGATGAATTTGAGTATAATGGGAATAGAAACATAAGAAAACATAATAAGTTTATGTTTTATTGATGAATTTGAGTATAATGGGAATAAAAACATAAGAAAACATAATAAGTTGATGTTAAATTGATGAATTTGAGTATAATGGGAATAGAAACATAAGAAAACTTAATAAGTTGATGTTTAATTGATGAATTTGAGTATAATGGAAATAGAAACATAAGAAAACTTAATAAGTTAATGTTTAATTGATGAATTTGAGTATAATGGGAATAGAAACATAAGAAAACTTAATAAGTTGATGTTTAATTAATTAATTTGAATATAATGGGAATAGAAACATAAGAAAACATAATAAGTTGATGTTTAATTGATGAATTTGAGTATAATGTGAATAGAAATATTACAAAACATAAGTTGATGTTTAATTGATGAATTTGAGTATAATTAAAATAAAAAAATAAGAAAACATAATAAGTTGATGTTTAATTGATGAATTTGAGTATAATGGGAATAGAAACATAAGAAAACTTAATAAGTTGATGTTTAATTGATGAATTTGAGTATAATGGGAATAGAAACATAAGACATTTAAACAAGTTGATGTTTTATTGATGAATTTGAGTATAATGGGAATAGAAACATAAGAAAACATAATAAGTTGATGTTTAATTGATGAATTTGAGTATAATGGGAATAGAAACATAAGAAAACTTAATAAGTTGATGTTTAATTAATTAATTTGAGTATAATGGGAATAGAAACATAAGAAAACATAATAAGTTGATGTTTAATTGATGAATTTGAGTATAATGGGAATAGAAACATAAGAAAACTTAATAAGTTGATGTTTTATTGATGAATTTTAGTATAATGGGAATAGAAACATAAGAAAACATAAGAAGTTGATGTTTAATGGATGAATTTAAGTATAATGGGAATAGAAACATAAGAAAACATAATAAGTTGATGTTTAATTGATGAATTTTTGTATAATGGGAATAGCAACATAAGAAAACATAATAAGTTGATGTTTAATTGATGAATTTTAGTATAATGGGAATAGCAACATAAGAAAACATAATAAGTTGATGTTTAATTGATGAATTTGAGTATAATGGGAATAGAAACATAAGAAAACATAATAAGTTGATGTTTAATTAATGAATTTTAGTATAATGGGAATAGAAACATAAGAAAACATAATAAGTTGATGTTTAATTGATGAATTTGAGTATAATGGGAATAGAAACATAAGAAAACTTAATAAGTTGATGTTTAATTAATGAATTTTAGTATAATGGGTATAGAAACATAAGAAAACATAATAAGTTGATGTTTAATTGATGAATTTGAGTATAATGGGAATAGAAACATACGAAAACTTAATAAGTTGATGTTTAATTGATGAATTTGAGTATAATGGGAATAGAAACATAAGAAAACATAAGTTGATGTTTTATTGATGAATTTGAGTATAATGGGAATAGAAACATAAGAAAACATTATAAGTTGATGTTTAATTGATGAATTTGAGTATAATGGGAATAGAAACATAAGAAAACTTTATAAGTTGATGTTTAATTGATGAATTTGAGTATAATGGGAATAGAAACATAAGAAAACTTTATAAGTTGATGTTTAATTGATGAATTTGAGTATAATGGGAATAGAAACATAAGAAAACATAATAAGTTGATGTTTAATTAATTAATTTGAATATAATGGGAATAGAAACATAAGAAAACATAATAAGTTGATGTTTAATTAATAAATTTGAGTATAATGGGTATAGAAACATAAGAAAACATAATAAGTTGATGTTTAATTGATGAATTTGAGCATAATGGGAATAGAAACATACGAAAACTTAATAAGTTGATGTTTAATTGATGAATTTGAGTATAATGGGAATAGAAACATAAGAAAACATAAGTTGATGTTTTATTGATGAATTTGAGTATAATGGGAATAGAAACATAAGAAAACATTATAAGTTGATGTTTAATTGATGAATTTGAGTATAATGGGAATAGAAACATAAGAAAACTTTATAAGTTGATGTTTAATTGATGAATTTGAGTATAATGGGAATAGAAACATAAGAAAACTTTATAAGTTGATGTTTAATTGATGAATTTGAGTACAATGGGAATAGAAACATAAGAAAACTTTATAAGTTGATGTTTAATTGATGAATTTGAGTATAATGGGAATAGAAACAAAAGAAAACATAATAAGTTGATGTTTAATTGATGAATTTGAGTATAATGGGAATAGAAACATAAGAAAACTTAATAAGTTGATGTTAAATTGATGAATTTGAGTATAATGGGAATAGAAACATAAGAAACCATAATAAGTTGATGTTTAATTGATGAATTTGAGTATAATAGTAATAGAAACATAAGAAAACATAACAAGTTGATGTTAAATTGATGAATTTGAGTATAATGGGAATAGAAACATAAGAAAACATAATAAGTTGATGTTTAATTGATGAATTTGAGTATAATGAGAATAGAAACATAAGAAAACTTAATAAGTTGATGTTTCATTGATTAATTTGAGTATAATAGTAATAGAAACATAAGAAAACTTAATAAGTTGATGTTTAATTGATGAATTTGAGTATAATGAGAATAGAAACATAAGAAAACTTAATAAGTTGATGTTTCATTGATTAATTTGAGTATAATAGTAATAGAAACATAAGAAAACTTAATAAGTTGATGTTTAATTGATGAATTTGAGTATAATGAGAATAGAAACATAAGAAAACTTAATAAGTTGATGTTTAATTTATTAATTTGAGTATAATAGTAATAGAAACATAAGAAAACTTTATAAGTTGATGTTTAATTGATGAATTTGAGTATAATGGGAATAGAAACATAAGAAAACATAATAAGTTTATGTTTTATTGATGAATTTGAGTATAATGGGAATAAAAACATAAGAAAACATAATAAGTTGATGTTAAATTGATGAATTTGAGTATAATGGGAATAGAAACATAAGAAAACTTAATAAGTTGATGTTTAATTGATGAATTTGAGTATAATGGTAATAGAAACATAAGAAAACATAATAAGTTGATGTTAAATTGATGAATTTGAGTATAATGAGAATAGAAACATAAGAAAACTTAATAAGTTGATGTTTAATTGATGAATTTGAGTATAATGAGAATAGAAACATAAGAAAACTTAATAAGTTGATGTTTAATTGATGAATTTGAGTATAATGGGAATAGAAACATAAGAAAACATTATAAGTTGATGTTTAATTGATGAATTTGAGTATAATGGGAATAGAAACATAAGAAAACTTTATAAGTTGATGTTTAATTGATGAATTTGAGTATAATGGGAATAGAAACATAAGAAAACATAATAAGTTGATGTTTAATTGATGAATTTGAGTATAATGGGAATAGAAACATAAGAAAACTTAATAAGTTGATGTTTAATTGATGAATTTGAGTATAATGGGAATAGAAACATAAGAAAACATAATAAGTTGATGTTTAATTGATGAATTTGAGTATAATGGGAATAGAAACATAAGAAAACATAATAAGTTGATGTTTAATTGATGAATTTGAGTATAATGGGAATAGAAACATAAGAAAACTTTATAAGTTGATGTTTAATTGATGAATTTGAGTATAATGGGAATAGAAACATAAGAAAACATAATAAGTTTATGTTTTATTGATGAATTTGAGTATAATGGGAATAAAAACATAAGAAAACATAATAAGTTGATGTTAAATTGATGAATTTGAGTATAATGGAAATAGAAACATAAGAAAACTTAATAAGTTGATGTTTAATTGATGAATTTGAGTATAATGGAAATAGAAACATAAGAAAACTTAATAAGTTAATGTTTAATTGATGAATTTGAGTATAATGGGAATAGAAACATAAGAAAACTTAATAAGTTGATGTTTAATTAATTAATTTGAATATAATGGGAATAGAAACATAAGAAAACATAATAAGTTGATGTTTAATTGATGAATTTGAGTATAATGTGAATAGAAATATTACAAAACATAAGTTGATGTTTAATTGATGAATTTGAGTATAATTAAAATAAAAAAATAAGAAAACATAATAAGTTGATGTTTAATTGATTAATTTGAGTATAATGGGAATAGAAACATGTTTAATTGATGAATTTGAGTATAATGGGAATAGAAACATAAGAAAACATAATAAGTTGATGTTTAATTGATGAATTTGAGTATAATGGGAATAGAAACATAAGAAAACTTAATAAGTTGATGTTTAATTGATGAATTTGAGTATAATGGGAATAGAAACATAAGACATTTAAACAAGTTGATGTTTTATTGATGAATTTGAGTATAATGGGAATAGAAACATAAGAAAACATAATAAGTTGATGTTTAATTGATGAATTTGAGTATAATGGGAATAGAAACATAAGAAAACTTAATAAGTTGATGTTTAATTAATTAATTTGAGTATAATGGGAATAGAAACATAAGAAAACATAATAAGTTGATGTTTAATTGATGAATTTGAGTATAATGGGAATAGAAACATAAGAAAACTTAATAAGTTGATGTTTTATTGATGAATTTTAGTATAATGGGAATAGAAACATAAGAAAACATAAGAAGTTGATGTTTAATTGATGAATTTAAGTATAATGGGAATAGAAACATAAGAAAACATAATAAGTTGATGTTTAATTGATGAATTTTTGTATAATGGGAATAGCAACATAAGAAAACATAATAAGTTGATGTTTAATTGATGAATTTTAGTATAATGGGAATAGCAACATAAGAAAACATAATAAGTTGATGTTTAATTGATGAATTTGAGTATAATGGGAATAGAAACATAAGAAAACATAATAAGTTGATGTTTAATTAATGAATTTTAGTATAATGGGAATAGAAACATAAGAAAACATAATAAGTTGATGTTTAATTGATGAATTTGAGTATAATGGGAATAGAAACATAAGAAAACTTAATAAGTTGATGTTTTATTAATGAATTTTAGTATAATGGGAATAGAAACATAAGAAAACATAATAAGTTGATGTTTAATTGATGAATTTGAGTATAATGGGAATAGAAACATAAGAAAACATAATAAGTTGATGTTTAATTGATAAATTTTAGTATAATGGGAATAGAAACATAAGAAAACATAATAAGTTTATGTTTAATTGATGAATTTGAGTATAATGGGAATAGAAACATAAGAAAACATTATAAGTTTATGTTACTTGATGAATTTGAGTATAATGGTAATAGAAACACAAGAAAACATAATAAGTTGATGTTAAATTGATGAATTTGAGTATAATGGGAATAGAAACGTAAGAAAACATAATAAGTTCATGTTTAATTGATGAATTTGAGTACAATGGGAATAGAAACATAAGAAAACATAATAAGTTGATGTTAAATTGATGAATTTGAGTATAATGGGAATAGAAACATAAGAAAACATAATAAGTTTATGTTTTATTGATGAATTTGAGTATAATGGGAATAGAAACATAAGAAAACTTAATAAGTTGATGTTTAATTGATAAATTTGAGTATAATGGGAATAGAAACATAAGAAAACATTATAAGTTGATGTTTAATTGATGAATTTGAGTATAATGGGAATAGAAACATAAGAAAACATAATAAGTTGATGTTTAATTGATAAATTTGAGTATAATGGGAATAGAAACATAAGAAAACATAATAAGTTGATGTTTAATTGATGAATTTGAGTATAATGGGAATAGAAACATAAGAAAACTTAATAAGTTGATGTTTAATTGATGAATTTGAGTATAATGGGAATAGAAACATAAGAAAACATAAGTAGATGTTTAATTGATGAATTTGAGTATAATGGGAATAGAAACATAAGAAAACATAAGTAGATGTTAAATTGATGAATTTGAGTATAATGGGAATAGAAACATAAGAAAACTTAATAAGTTGATGTTTACTTGATGAATTTGAGTATAATGGGAATAGAAACATAAGAAAACATAATAAGTTGATGTTTAATTGATGAATTTGAGTATAATGGGAATAGAAACATAAGAAAAAATAATAAGTTGATGTTTAATTGATGAATTTAAGTATAATGGGAATAGCAACATAAGTAAAACTTAATAAGAAACATGAGAAACTCATGTATAGTTACTAGTTTAGTAAACATTAGTAAAATGGGTTATTTCCCTTTGTTTTAGAAATTTTTGAAGGTCGGTAATCAGTAATTCGTATAGTTACTAATAAAGAAATCATTAGTAAAATGAGTTATT
This sequence comes from Sepiola atlantica, assembly GCA_963556195.1. Classification (NCBI taxonomy): domain Eukaryota; kingdom Metazoa; phylum Mollusca; class Cephalopoda; order Sepiida; family Sepiolidae; genus Sepiola; species Sepiola atlantica. The sequence continues at coordinate 1,188,817 of CAUVYP010000801.1, read as the reverse complement.
TTCTTTTGTTTTAGAAATCTTTTAAGGTCGCTAAACAGTAATTCGTATAGTTAGTAATAAAGTAAACATTAGTAAAATGAATTATTTCCCTTTGTTTTAGGCACCTTTAAGGTCGGTAAACAGTATTTCGTATAGTTACTAATAAAGAAAACATTAGTTAAATGAGTTATTTAACTTTGTTTTAAAAAGCTTTTAAGGTCGTTAAACAGTATTTCGTATAGTTACTAATAAAGTAAAAATTAGTCAAATGAGTAATTTCCCTTTGTTTAAAAATCTTTTAAGGTCGCTAAACAGTAATTAGTATAGTTACTAATAAAGAAAAAATTAGTAAAATCGATTTATTTCCATTTGTTTTAGAAATCTTTTAAGATCGCTAAACAGTAATTCGTATAGTTACTAATAAAGTAAACATTAGTAAAATGTTTTATTTCCCTTTGTTTTAGAAATCTTTTAAGATCGCTAAACAGTTATTCGTATAGTTACTAATAAAGAAAACATTAGTAAAATAAGTTATTTCCCTTTGTTTTAGAAATCTTTGAAGGTCAGTAAACAGTAATTCGTATAGTTACTAATAAAGTAAACATTAGTAAAATGATTAATTTCCCTTTGTTTTAGAAATCTTTTAAGATCGCTAAACAGTAATTCGTATAGTTACTAGTAAAGTAAACATTAGTAAAATAGATTATTTCCCTTTGTTTTAGAAATTTTTAAAGGTCGGTAAACAGTAATTCGTATAGTTACTAATAAAGTAAACATTAGTAAAATGAGTTATTTTCCTTTGTTTTAGAAATTTTTTACGGTCGCTAAACAGTATTTCGAATAGTTACTAATAAAGAAAACATGAGTAAAATAAGTTATTTCCCTTTGTTTTAGAAATCTTTTAAGGTCGCTAAACAGTTATTCGTATAGTTACTAATAATGTACACATTAGTAAAATGAGTTATTTCCTTTGTTTTAGAAATCTTTTAAGGTCGCTAAACAGTAATTAGTATAGTTACTAATAAAGAAAACATTAGTAAAATGATTTATTTCCCTTTGTTTTAGAAATCTTTTAAGATCGCTAAACAGTAATTCGTATAGTTACTAATAAAGAAAACATTAGTAAAATGAGTTATTTCCCTTTGTTTTAGAAATTATTTAAGGTCGCTAAACAGTAATTCGTATAGTTACTATAAAGTTAACATTAGTAAAATGAGTTATTTCCCTTTGTTTTAGAAATCTTTTAAGGTCGCTAAACAGTAATTCGTATAGTTACTAATAAAGAAAACATTAGTAAAATGAGTTATTTTTCTTTGTTTTAGAAATCTTTTAAGGTCGCTAAACAGTAATTCGTATAGTGACTAATTAAGTAAACATTAGTAAAATAAGTTATTTTCTTTTGTTTTAGACATCTTTTAGGGTCAGTAAACAGTGTTTCGTATAGTTACTAACAAAGAAAACATTAGTAAAATCATTTATTTCCCTTTGTTTTAGAAATCTTTTAAGGTCGCTAAAAAGTAATTCGTATAGTTACAATGAAGTAAACATTAGTAAAATGAATTATTTCTCTTTGTTTTAGAAATCTTTTAATGTCGCTAAACAGTTATTCGTATAGTTACAAATAAAGTAAACATTAGTAAAATGATTTATTTTCCTTTGTTTTAGAAATCTTTTAAGGTCGCTAAACAGTAATTCGTATAGTTACTATAAAGTAAACATTAGTAAAATGAGTTATTTCCCTTGGTTTTAGAAATCTGTTCAAGTCGCTAAACAGTAATAAGTACAGTTACTAATAAAGAAAACATTAGTAAAATGAGTTATTTCCCTTTGTTTTAGAAGTCTTTTAAGGTCGCTTAACAGTAATTCGTATAGTTACTAATAAAGAAAATATTAGTAAAATGAGTTATTTCCCTTTGTTTTAGAAATCTTTTATGGTTGCTAAACAGTAATTCGTATAGTTACTTATAAAGAAAACATTAGTAAAATGAGTTATTTCCTTTGTTTTAGGCATACTTTAAGGTCGCTAAACAGTAATTCGTATAGTTACTAATAATTAAAACATTAGTAAAATGAGTTATATTTCTTTGTTTTAGAAATCTTTTTAGGTTGCTAAACAGTAATTCGTATAGTTACTAATAAAGAAAACATTAGTAAAATTACTTATTTTCTTTTGTTTTAGACATCTTTTAAGGTCGGTAAACAGTGTTTCGTATAGTTACTAATAAAGAAAAGATTAGAAAAATGAGTTATTTCCATTTGTTTTAGAAATCTTTTAAGGTCGCTAAACAGTAATTCGTATAGTTACTAATAAAGAAAACATTAGTAAAATGAGTTATTTCCCTTTGTTTTAGGAATCTTCTAAGGTCGTTAAACAGTAATTCGAATAGTTACTAATAAAGTAAACATTAGTTAAATGAGTGCTTTTCTTTTGTTTTTGAAATCTTTTAAGGTCGCTAAACAGTAATTCGTATAGTTACTAATAAAGAAAACATTAGTAAAATGAGTTATTTCCCTTTGTTTTAGAAATCTTTTAAGGTCGTTAAACAGTAATTCGTATAGTTACTAATAAAGAAAACATTAGTAAAATGAGTTATTTCCCTTTGTTTTAGAAATCTATTAAGGTCGCTACACAGTAATTCGTATAGGTACTAATAAAGAAAACATTAGTAAAATGAGTTATTTTCCTTTGTTTTAGAAATCTTTTAAGGTCGCTAAACAGTAATTCGTATAGTTACTAATAAAGTAAACATTAGTAAAATGAGTTATTTCTCTTTGTTTTAGAAATCTTTTAAGGTCGCTAAACAGTAATTCGTATAGTTACTAATAAATAAAACATTAGTAAAATGAGTTATTTCCCTTTTGTTTTAGAAATCTTTTAAGGTCGCTAAACAGTAATTCGTATAGTTAATAATAAAGAAAACATTGGTAAAATGAGTTATTTCCCTTTTGTTTTAGAAATCTTTTAAGGTCGGTAAACAGTAATTCGTATAGTTACTAATAAAAAAAAAATTGGTAAAATGAGTTATTTTCCTTTGTTTTAGAAATCTTTTAAGGTCGCTAAACAGTAATTCGTATAGTTACTAATAAAGAAAACATTAGTAAAATGAGTTATTTTCTTTTGTTTTAGAAATCTTTTAAGGTCGCTTAACAGTGTTTCGTGTAGTTACTAATAAAGTAAATATTAGTAAAATGAGTTATTTCCCTTTGTTTTAGAAACTTTTTACGGTCGCTAAACAGTAATTCGTATAGTTACTAATAAAGTAAACATTAGTAAAATGAGTTATTTCTCTTTGTTTCAGAAATCTTTTAAGGTCGCTTAACAGTAATTCGTATAGTTACTAATAAAGTAAATATTAGTAAAATGAGTTATTTCCCTTTGTTTTAGAAACTTTTTACGGTCGCTAAACAGTAATTCGTATAGTTACTAATAAAGTAAACATTAGTAAAATGAGTTATTTCTCTTTGTTTTAGGCATACTTTAAGGTCGGTAAACAGTAATTCGTATAGTTACTAATAAAGAAAACATTAGTAAAATGAGTTATTTTTCTTTGTTTTAGAAATCTTTTAAGGTCGCTAAACAGTAATTCGTATAGTGACTAATAAAGAAAACATTAGTAAAATGAGTTATTTTCTTTTGTTTTAGACATCTTTTAAGGTCGGTAAACAGTGTTTCGTATAGTTACTAATAAAGAAAACATTAGTAAAATGAGTTATTTCTCTTTGTTTTCGAAATCTTTTAAGGTCGCTTAACAGTAATTCGTATAGTTACTAATAAAGAAAATATTAGTAAAATGAGTTATTTGCCTTTGTTTTAGGAATCTTCTAAAGTCGCTAAACAGTAATTCGTATAGGTACTAATAAAGTAAACATTAGTTAAATGAGTTATTTTCCTTTGTTTTAGAAATCTTTTTAGGTCGCTAAACAGTAATTCGTATAGTTACAATGAATTAAACATTAGTAAAATGAGTTATTTCTTTTTGTTTTCGAAATCTTTTAAGGTCGCTAAACAGTAATTCGTACAGTTACTAATATATAAAACATTAGGAAAATGAGTTATTTCTTTTTGTTTTAGAAATCTTTTAAGATCGCTAAACAGTAATTCGTATAGTTTCTAATAAAATAAACATTAGTAAAATGATTTATTTTCTTTTGTTTTAAAAATCTTTTACTGTCGGTAAACAGTATTTCGTACAGTCACTTATAAAGAAAACATTAGTAAAATGAGTTATTTCCCTTTGTTTAAGAAATCTTTTAAGATCGCTAAACAGTAATTCGTATAGTTTACAATAAAGAAAACATTAGTAAAATGAGTTATTTCCCTTTGTTTTAGAAATCTTTTACTGTCGGTCAACAGTAATTCGTATAGTTACTAATAAAGTAAACATTAGGTAAATAGATTTATTTCCCTTTGTTTTAGAAATCTTTTAAGGTCGCTTAACAGTAATTCGTATAGTTACTAATAAAGTAAACATTAGTAAAATGAGTTATTTCCCTTTGTTTTCGAAATCTTTTAAGGTTGTTAACAGTAATTCGTAAAGTTACTTATAAAGAAAACATTAGTAAAATGAGTTATTTCCTTTGTTTTAGGAATACTTTAAGGTCGGTAAACAGTAATTCGTATAGTTACTAATAAAGAAAACATTAGTAAAATGAGTTATTCCCTTAGTTTTAGATATTTTTAAAGGTCGGTAAACAGTATTTCGTATAGTTACTAATAAAGTAAACATTAGTAAAATGAGTTATTTCCTTAGTTTAAGACATTTTTTAAGGTCGGTAAACAGTATTTCGTATAGTTACTAATAAAGAAAACATTTGTAAAATGAGTTATTTTCCTATTGTTTTAGACATCTTTTCAGGTCGGTAAACAGTATTTCGTACAGTCACTTATAAAGAAAACATTAGTAAAATGACTTATTTCCCTTTGTTTTAGAAAACTTTTAAGATCGCTAAACAGTAATTCGTATAGTTACTAATAAAGTAAACATTAGTAAAATGAGTTATTTCCCTTTGTTATAGAAATCTTTTTAAGGTCGCTAAACAGAAATAAGTATAGTTACTAATAAAGAAAACATTAGTAAAATGAATTATTTCCCTTTGTTTTAGAAATCTTTTAAGGTCGCTAAACAGTATTTCGTATAGTTACTATAAAGTAAACATTAGTAAAATGAGTTATTTTTCTTTTTTTTAGAAATCTGTTAAGGTCGCTAAACAGTAATTCGTATAGTTTCTAATAAAGAAAACATTAATAAAATCGAGTTATTTCCCTTGGTTTTAGAAATCTTTTTAAGGTCGCTAAACAGTAATTCGTATAGTTACTAATAAAGAAAACATTAGTAAAATGAGTTATTTCCCTTTGTTTTAGAAATCTTTTAAGGTCGGTAAACTGTAATTCGTATAGTTACTAATGAATAAAACATTAATAAAATCGAGTTATTTCCCTTAGTTTTAGAAATCTTTTCAAGGTCGCTAAACAGTAATTCGTATAGTTACTAATAAAGAAAACATTAGTAAAATGAGTTATTTCCCTTTGTTTTAGAAATCTTTTAAGGTCGCTAAACAGTAATTCGTATAGTTACTATGAAGTAAACATTAGTAAAATGAGTTATTTCCCTTTATTTTAGAAATCTTTTAAGGTCGCTTAACAGTAATTCGTATAGTTTCTAATAAAGAAAACATTAGTAAAATAGGTTTTTTTCTTTGATTTAAACATATTAAAAGGTCGCTAAACAGTAATTCGTATAGTTACTAATAAAGTAAACATTAGTAAAATGAGTTATTTCCCTTTGTTTTAGAAATCTTTTAAGGTTGCTAAACAGTAATTCATATAGTTACTAATAAAGAATACATTAGTAAAATGAATTATTTCCCTTTGTTTTAGAAATCTTTTAAGGTCCCTAAACGGAAATTCGTATAGTTACTAATAGAGAATACATTAGTAAAATGAATTATTTGCCTTTGTTTTAGAAATCTTTTAAGGTCGCTAAACAGTAATTCGTATAGTTACTAATAAAGTAAACATTAGTAAAATGAGTTATTTCCCTTTGTTTTAGAAATCTTTTAAGGTCGCTACACAGTAATTCGTATAGTTACTAATAAAGAAAACTTTAGTAACATGAGTTATTTCCCTGTGTTTTAGAAATCTTTTAAGGTCGGTAAACAGTATTTCGTATAGTTACTAATACAGAAAACACTAGTAAAATGAGTTAGTCTCCTTTGTTTTAGAAATCTGTTAAAGTCGCTAAACAGTAATTCGTATAGTTACTAATAAAGAAAACATTAGTAAAATGAGTTATTTCCCTTTGTTTTAGAAATTTTTTAAGATCGCTAAACAGTAATTCGTATAGTTAGTAATAAAGAAAACATTAGTAACATGAGTTATTTCCCTTTGTTTTAAAAACCTTTTAAGGTCGGTAAACAGTAATTCGTATAGTTACTAATAAAGATAACATTAGTAAAATGAGTTATTTTCCTTTGTTTTAAAAATATTTTAAGGTCGGTAAACAGTAATTCGTATAGTTACTAATAAAGAAAACATTAGTAAAATGAGTTATTTCCCTTTATTTTAGAAATTTTTTAAGTTCGCTAAATAGGAATTCGTATAGTTACCTATAAAGAAAACATTAGTAAAATGAGTTATTTCCCTTTGTTTTAGAACTCTTTTAAGGTCGGTAAACAGTAATTCGTATAGTTACTAATAATGAAAACATTAGTAAAATGAGTTATTTCCCTTTGATTTAGAAATCTTTGAAGGTCGGTAAAAAGTTATTCGTATAGTTACTAATAAAGTACACATTAGTAAAATGATTTATTTCACTTTGTTTAGAAATCTTTTAAGGTCGGTAAACAGTATTTCGTATAGTTACTAATAAACAAAACATTAGTAAAATGAGTTATTTCCCTTTGTTTTAAGCATCTCTTAAGGTCGGTAAACAGTATTTCGTATAGTTACTAATAAAGAATACATTAGTAAAATGAATTATTTCCCTTTGTTTTAGACATGTTTTAAGGTCGGTAAACAGTATTTCGTATAGTTACTAATAAAGAAAACATTAGTAAAATGAGTTATTTCCCTTTTGTTTTAGAAACTTTTTAAGGTCGCTAAACAGTAATTCGTATAGTTACTAATAAAGTAAACATTAGTAAAATGATTTATTTCCCTTTGTTTTCGAAATCTTTTAAGATCACTAAATAGTAATTCGTATAGTTACTAATAAAGAAAACATTAGTAAAATGAGTTATTTCCCTTTGTTTTAGAAATCTTTTAAGGTCGGTAAATAGTAATTAGTATAGTTACTAATAAAGAAAACATTACTAACATGATTAATTTCCCTTTGTTTTAGAAATCTTGTAAGGTCGCTAAACAGTAATTAGTATAGTTACTAATAAAGAAAACATTAGTAAAATGAGTTATTTCCCTTTGTTTTAAAAATCTTTTAAGGTCGTTAAACAGTATTTCGTATAGTTACTAATAAAGTAAACATTAGTAAAATGAGTTATTTCCCTTTGTTTTGTCGAAAAAATCTTTCGGCTGGTTGAAGTGTAAGAATAGTAGAAGTGCTGTTGTCTTGCGAAACACTGCCGATTCGCGACTTCCCACCGAAATCGGGGAGTCAGTTAACAAATAACTAAAGATGGGGAAGGGGGTTGCTGTAAGCTTGGTAACAAATCAAACGATTAACTGATAACTGGTTAACACAGAAGCAAGTCCTAAATGTTAATGCCCTCTCCGGTATAAGAGGAAGACTTTATAACCACTGAATGCCTTCCCTATTAGTATAAATAGATGGAAGGCATCGTGTTTTACCTTCCGGTCCTCTGATTTTCTTCACGTGAGTATCGTCACCTCTTTTTTTCACACACTCCCGAACAAGAGGAAGGAAAAAAAAAGAAAGAAAAAAAGGGGTGAGGTAGGATATAGTTTGAAGTCGTACTCAGGACCTTTAATTTATGCTGGAAGTAAGCTGGGTCTACCCCGCCGGCGTTTGCGGAGAACGCATTCAGGACAGTACCATTTCTGTCTCTGCGGTGGAGCCCTTTCCACACCCGCGCATCTAAAATGGAACCATTCGTTGCACCGATCACAGGCAACCATGTTCTCCTCTCCTTGAGGGGAATTGCATTTTGGGCATAACCACAGTGTGGCTTGCTCTCCTATGGAGCTGCTCGGAATGTTGGGAGGGGACGATGAGTCTGCGGTTTGTCCAGCCTCTTCCGGTGAAAGGGAAAGCTCCAATGGAAATAGATTCTTGAGAGAATGCACCACCACTGCACCATCACTCTGCCTGATACGTGCCGATCTGACGACACCCCTGTCAGATTTCAAAAGTTCTAAGACGGACTCCAATAGCCAAAATGGTCTTGGTTTAAGGGGGCTCTTGATGAGGACAACATCATTTACCCTTATTCGGTTAGTGAAGGACTCCTGTGATCGGCCTTGAGGCCTCTCTCTAAGACAGAGGAGATATTCCTCATACCACAAATGCCGGAAATTTTCCAACCATTCATTCCGCAGCATCATTGTCTCAACTAATTTTCTGCGACCAGGGGGAGCTGTATTTGTCAGGTCACTTGCTCCTAGCTTCAACATCAATCCAGGGTTTTTCTTGGGTCTCAGGAACATACTAGGGGTCACAGCTTCTAGTCCTCGGTCTGCAAATTCCCAGTAGGTTAGAGGACGATTATTGACTGCCCTCTGGATGTCCGAAACGATAGTTATTAGCGAGAAGTAATCCACTCGTCCCCTGCATATGGTTTTGTGCAGGCATGTTTTGACAGTTTGTATGCATCTCTCCCACACACCTCCATACCAGGGAGAATACAGAGGAATAGTGCGCAGCTGGATATTGGAGGTGGCAAATTTCTGCTGGTATTCGTGAAACAGGGAGAGTCGGGAAAACAGTTTGCCGCTGCCTACAAATGTCTTAGCATTATCAGAATAAAGTGCTTGAGGAACACCATACAGGTTAGTGAACCTAACCAAGGCCTGCACGAAAGATAACATTCCCATGTCAGGAACCACCTCCACATGTATAGCTCTGATGGACATGCAAGTAAAGAGTAAAATGTACACTTTTTCTTCCGTAGATCCGCTCTTGATCCAAAAATGTCCAGTAAAATCAACTCCAGTGTTTTGGAAAGGCTCCGTGAACTCGACCCGAGGCACTGGAAGACTAGCCGAATTAGTGGGGAGAACAGCTCTTGATTTGTACCTCTTACATAAATGGCAAGATGCCAAAGCCTTAGTGACCGCCTGTCTCCCTTGAGGAATCCAAAACCCACAACGCCTGAGCTCAGCTAGAGTAGACCCCACTCCTAAATGGGCGCTCCGGTAATGACAATCCATAATAATGAGTCTAGTGACGAGGTTGTCCTTGCCCAATAAGATGGGTTTTTTTACCTCGAAACTGAGGTGCGGTGATCTGTCTATTCGGCCTCGAGAACGGATGAGGCCATCCTGGTCCAGAAACAAGTCAAGAGAATGGATCAGTGAGGGGACCGATTTTCCAGAGGGATCCTGCAAGTAATGCAATTCCACCACGCAGGATTGGGCCTGCAGGTTTTTTAACAGATATATTTTGGCCTTTCCTCCCGCATCTTCATTGCGCCCCCTAAGCCTATTGATGAACGTGAACACCAATGTAACCACTCTGAGAAGGCGGGAAAATTGAGAGAAACGTCCAAAGTTGATGCAGGGAGTACATTCTGTCTCGAGGGCCACGGAAACACCTACACAAGAAGATGCCATTTGTTGGGAATGTTTGCTGAGACATGGCATATCCTGTACCGGCCAGGCAGAACTTCCTCCCCCCAACCAAGAGGGACCATGACACCAAAACTTGAAAACTGACTTGAATTTCCTCAAGGACATTCCTCTGGTAATGAGATCAGCTGGGTTTTGCGAGGTATGTATATAACGAAACACCGGTTCGAGTCCATGGAGAGTAGCAAATTGACTCCTCATATGAAGAACATCCTTGAGCCGATTTTGAGCAAAAACATTCTTACTTGCCATAGATTGTGACAGAATCCATGACAAGACCACTTGTGCATCCGTTGCCACATATAACTTGGTGAGGATCAAATCCCTGCAGCCCAGTAACACTGAGGGCAAGCATTTTAGAGCCAAGTATATGGCCATTAGCTCCAATGTCGGGAGCGACTTCGTCTTAGAGGGGGCCACTTTGGCTTTGGCAAAAATCAATCGGGGACAACCCTGCTGTAAGACGTATGCTGCAAACCCATACGCATCTGCAGAGGCATCACAAAAAACGAATAACTCTCCTTCTTGACCTCCCTGGAAGGCGCAACGGTCAAATGGTAAGTCACTCAGGTCAGACAGGTCCCGAGCAAGAGTCCTCCATAGCATCTGATATTCACCTGGGATTTGTTCATCCCATCCTAATCCTCTTTTCCATAATTTGGCCATTAATACTCGGCTCCGCAGTGTCACAGGGAGTCAAAGAGACAAAGGATCAAAGATTTTAGCGGCTTCAGCCAGTATTCTTCGCTTAGTCGAAGCATCCGACTGGCATTTCACCGGGTTGACACTCATTTCTTCTGTAAGTGGAGCATAGCGATAACCTAATACTCTCTCCCAACTGCCTCCATGGGTGCTGAGAGTGCCGTCCTGACTCATTTTTTCTCTGAGGGTGGCACAATTGGAGTTGCAGGCCTGCAACTCAAAACCTCCCTCCTGCAGGCGAGCTTTGGAGGTAGAATACAATTCGGTAATGATTCCTGGTTCTGTTCCTGTCATTACCAGGTTGTCCACGTAAAATCGCTCCTCCATCATAGATCGACAACGGTCCTGAGGAAATCGTGCTGCATGGAACTTCAATATGCAACCCAGGATGAAGGGACTTGACACAAACCCAAAAATGATCGTTGTGTATCTGTAACATCGAAGTCGATCCCCATCCCGGAGGAAGAAGCAAAACTTGTTTTTATCAGACTCCAGTTTCAGACGAATCATCAAAAATGCCTTTCTAATATCTGCTAACAACACATATTTGTTAGACCGAAATGCAAGTAAGAGATTCAGCATATCGCAGTTCAGATTAATCCCGGGATAGGCTGCCTCGTTTAAAGAAACAGAGTTTCCAACCTTTAAACTGCAATTAAAGACAGGTCGAATCTTCGTAGTACAAGTTGGGTCTGTCTTCATGACGGGTCGGTGAGGGATCCATATGTAATCTTTGAATTTGTGAGGAAGTACCTTGATCTCCTCAATGGTGCCATCTAGCTCCTGTTGACGAAATACCTCCCGGTACTCTTCATACACACCCTCTTTCGTTAGTTTCTTAACTACCCGGTCCAAAATGCGGAGAGAGACAGCGTGATTGGAACGAACACGAGATAATTTCTCCATATGCCAAGGCAGTTCCACATAATATTTGTTGTCCTTTAGTATAATGGCCTCCTGAAAATATTTTATCTTCTCCTGGTCTATTTCAGCAAGAGATTCCTCATTGGGGAGCCCCAGCGATTCCATGCTGAACATGAGCTCCAATCCCCTCTGCATCTGGCTGTCCGGGAAGAAATCTCCTAAAGGATCTGCATAAGTTGATTCAGACTCCAACGCAAAACACAAAAGAGATGACTCAACATTCTCCGTAGAATCCAATACCCTGCGGAAAGAGAGGCCTACATTTTCCTGAAGAGATGGGTTTTGCTCGGGGAGGAAAGCATCTTCTCTTCCAAAAGGAATGAGTCCGGATGGCACTGAAAAGGCTTGGCCCCGAACGCAGGGCACAATTTGAAGGGGTCTCAAATAGTGGATGACATCCAGTCCAAGAATACCTTCAATTTTAATTCTGTTGGTGCCCCTCGCGAAATCTCCGGCTAGTGTATATCCCATTCCCCTGAAATTATCCAACAGGTCATCTAGGTGTTCCAAATGTGACGAAAGATCCAAGTTCTCGTGAATTAGAATGGGTAGTATCAGTAGTTGTTCTATTCCCAGACTGGTCTTCAGAGCGACCTCTCGATAGCACTTCCTATGTTGTCCCTGGAATGTGGTGAGCGAAAACTCATACTCGCGACCCTCAGAATCAGGGATGTACAGAGGCTGTAGAGCTTCTTTCGAAACAAAAGTACGCCCACTTCCGGTGTCCAGCAGGCAGTTAACTTGTACAGTCTTGTTTCCCCAAGAGAAGGAAACGCGCATGACAGGAGAAATACTTCCTATGGTTTCAGTCGAGGTAAGGAAGGAGGTATCTTTACGAGGGGTAGAACCTCCTGGTTTCCGTGAGGGGGGACATTGAGAGCTGTAGAACCTCGGGAAGGTAGGACGGGTCGATCTGCCCTCCTTGACACACAGTCGTTTGATTGCTTCTCCAGTGTCACGAAGTAAAGAGGACAAAGTAGGGATTCTACGTCCGGTTAGCAGGATAACTTCACTCTTTATTTCCTTGGGGAACTTGATGAACAGAATCTGGGCCATTAAGCGAGCACCTGCTGAATGATCATCGGTAAAGTCACAACCAAAGGAATCTGCCAGTTCAGTGAGGAGGGCAGCGGTTTTTGCTAGGAATTCCCCTAAATCCATAGAAGGGTCATCACGTCGAACCTTATAATCCAGGATATCTTGAAATATTTGCTGTATGATTTCCTCTTCATCCAAATACTCCGACTTAAGGATGTCTACCGCTGTTTTGTAGTTCAAGTCGCATACACTCAGGTGTTTGATGAGCAGAAGAGGTCGGCCAGTTACCGAACACTTAAGAAAGTTAAGTCTTTCGGCATCGTTCGCCATTCCTGCGACGCAATTCTCAAATCGAGAGAGAAAGCTACGAAAGCTCATAATGTCCTCTCCCATCTCTCGACCACTAAAGGTAGGCGCGTTTACATGTACCTGAGGAGGGTTCACTACAAAGGAAGAACGAGTCCTGCGAGGAAAGAAGTCAGATGGTGGAGAGTGTGGAGGTAGGCCAAATGCGTTATCAGAATTGGAGGGGGGATGAGTTATACGGAGTTGGTGGAGAGAATCCAAAAACCCTGCGTATTCAGAAGACCAACTCTCCATCTCGTCACGAGAGGAGGGGTCGTGAAGTCTTATGTGGCTAATGTGAGAGTCAATCTCCACCAGATAGTTAATAATCTGTTCCTCGAACACGGAAAATGTAAGTGAAGAAGTCCTTCCAGCATGCAAACTTGCAAGTTTCGTCTGAACCATATCCTTAATGACCGAAATTTTGTTGCGTACTGTATCAATAGTTTCCGCCATTTCGCCTAAGGGGGTGATAAGTAGCTGTAACGGTAATTCTAAAAAAAAAAGCTATGAATGGGCAGTAATAAGACAACAAAAAAAGGTCCAGCTAACTTCACACTGTTGCAGAATTGTTTCGCAATGTGTCGAAAAAATCTTTCGACTGGTTGAAGTGTAAGAATAGTAGAAGTGCTGTTGTCTTGCGAAACACTGCCGATTCGCGACTTCCCACCGAAATCGGGGAGTCAGTTAACAAATAACTAAAGATGGGGAAGGGGGTAGCTGTAAGCTTGGTAACAAATCAAACGATTAACTGATAACTGGTTAACACAGTAGCAAGTCCCAAATGTTAATGCCCTCTCCGGTATAAGAGGAAGACTTTATAACCACTGAATGCCTTCCCTATTAGTATAAATAGATGGAAGGCATCGGGTTTTACCTTCCGGTCCTCTGATTTTCTTCACGTGAGTATCGTCACCTCTTTTTTTCACAGATTCGAAATCTTTTAAAGTCGCTAAACAGTAATTCGTATAGTTACTAAAAAAGAAAACATTAGTAAAATGAGTTATTTCCCTTTGTTTTAGAAATCTTTTAAGGTCGCTAAACAGTATTTCGTATAGTTACAAATAAAGAAAACATTAGTAAAATGAGTTATTTCTCTTTATTTTAAAAATCTTTTAAGGTCGCTAAACAGTATTTCGTATAGTTACTAATAAAGTAAACATTAGTAAAATGAGTTATTTCCTTTTGTTTTAGAAATCTTTTAAGGTCGCTAAACAGTAATTCGTATAGTTACTAATAAAGAAAACATTAGTAAAATTAGTAATTTCCCTGTGTTTTAGACATCTTTTAAGGTCGGTAAACGGTATTTCGTATAGTTATTAATAAAAAAAACATTAGTAAAATGAGTTATTTCCCTTTGTATTTACAATCTGTTATGGTCGGTAAACAGTAATTCGTATAGTTACTAATAAAGAAAACATTAGTAAAATGAGTTATTTCCTTTGTTTTAGACATCTTTTAAGGTCGGTTAACAGTATTTCGTATAGTTACTAATAAAGTATACATTAGTAAAATGAATTATTTCCCTTTGTTTTAGAAATCTGTTAAGGTCGCTAAACAGTAATTCGTATAGTTACTATGAAGTAAACATTAGTAAAATGAGTTATTTCCCTTTTTTTTTAGAAATCTTTTAATGTCGCTTAACAGTAATTCGTATAGTTACTAATAAAGTAAACATTAGTAAAATGAGTTATTTCCCTTTGTTTTAGAAATCTTTTAATGTCGCTTAACAGTAATTCGTATAGTTACTAATAAAGTAAACATTAGTAAAATGAATTATTTCCCTTTGTTTTAGAAATCTTTTAAGATCGGTAAACAGTAATTCGTATAGTTGCTAATAAAAAAAACATTAGTAAAATGAGTTATTTCCCTTTGTTTTAGAAATCTTTTAAGGTCGGTAAACAGTAATTCGTATAGTTACTATAAAGTAAACATTAGTTAAATCAGTTATTTCCTTTGTTTTAAAAATCTTTTAAGATCGGTAAACAGTATTTCGTATAGTTACTAATAAAGTAAATATTAGTAAAATGAGTTATTTCCTTTTGTTTTAGAAATCTTTTAAGGTCGCTAAACAGTAATTAGTATAGTTACTAATAAAGAAAACATAAATAAAATGAGTAATTTCCCTTTGTTTTAGAAATCTTTTAAGGTCGCTAAACAGTAATTCGTATAGTTACTAATAAAGAAAACATTAGTAAAATGAGTTATTTCCCTTTATTTTAAAAATCTTTTACGGTCGCTAAACAGTAATTCGTATAGTTAATAATAAAGAAAACATTAGTAAAATGAGTTATTTCCCATTGTTTTAGAAATCTGTTCAAGTCGCTAAACAGTAATAAGTACTGTTACTAATAAAGAAAACGTAAGTAAAATGAGTTATTTCCCTTTGTTTTAGAAATCTTTTAAGGTCGCTAAACAGTAATTCGTAAAGTTACTAATAAAGAAAACATTAGTAAAATGAGTTATTTCCCTGTGTTTTAAAAATCTTTTAAGATCGCTAAACAGTAATTCGTATAGTTACTATGAAGAAAACATTAGTAAAATGAGTTATTTCCCTGTGTTTTAGAAATCTTTTAAGGTCGCTGAACAGAAATTCGTATAGTTTCTATTAAGAAAACATTAGTGAAATGAGTTATTTCCCTTTTGTTTTAGAAATCTTTTAAGGTCGGTAAACAGTATTTCGTATAGTTACTAATAAACAAAACATTAGTAAAATGAGTTATTTCCCTTTGTTTTAAGCATCTCTTAAGGTCGGTAAACAGTATTTCGTATAGTAACTAATAAAGAATACATTAGTAAAATGAATTATTTCCCTTTGTTTTAGACATGTTTTAAGGTCGGTAAACAGTATTTCGTATAGTTACTAATAAAGAAAACATTAGTAAAAAATTAGTAATTTCCCTGTGTTTTAGACATCTTTTAAGGTCGGTAAACAGTATTTCGTATAGTTATTAATAAAAAAAACATTAGTAAAATGAGTTATTTCCATTTGTATTTACAATCTGTTAAGGTCGGTAAACAGTAATTCGTATAGTTACTAATAAAGAAAACATTAGTAAAATGAGTTATTTCCTTTGTTTTAGACATCTTTTAAGGTCGGTTAACAGTATTTCGTATAGTTACTAATAAAGAAAACATTAGTAAAATGAATTATTTCCCTTTGTTTAAGAAATCTGTTAAGGTCGCTAAACAGTAATTCGTATAGTTACTATGAAGTAAACATTAGTAAAATGAGTCATTTCTCTTTTGTTTTAGAAATCTTTTAATGTCGCTTAACAGTAATTCGTATAGTTACTAATAAAGTAAACATTAGTAAAATGAATTATTTCCCTTTGTTTTAGAAATCTTTTAAGGTCGGTAAACAGTAATTCGTATAGTTACTAATAAAGAAAACATTAGTAAAATGAGTTATTTCCCTTTGTTTTAGAAATCTTTTAAGGTCGGTAAACAGTAATTCGTATAGTTACTATAAAGTAAACATTAGTTAAATCAGTTATTTCCTTTGTTTTAAAAATCTTTTAAGATCGGTAAACAGTATTTCGTATAGTTACTAATCAAGAAAACATTAGTAAAATGAGTTATTTCCCTTTGTTTTAGAAATCTTTTAAGGTCGTTAAACAGTATTTCGTATAGTTACTAATAAAGTAAACATTAGTAAAATGAGTTATTTCCCTTTGTTTTGTCGAAAAAATCTTTCGGCTGGTTGAAGTGTAAGAATAGTAGAAGTGCTGTTGTCTTGCGAAACACTGCCGATTCGCGACTTCCCACCGAAATCGGGGAGTCAGTTAACAAATAACTAAAGATGGGGAAGGGGGTTGCTGTAAGCTAGGTAACAAATCAAACGATTAACTGATAACTGGTAAACACAGAAGCAAGTCCCAAATGTTAATGCCCTCTCCGGTATAAGAGGAAGACTTTATAACCACTGAATGCCTTCCCTATTAGTATAAATAGATGGAAGGCATCGGGTTTTACCTTCCGGTCCTCTGATTTTCTTCACGTGAGTATCGTCACCTCTTTTTTTCACAGATTCGAAATCTTTTAAAGTCGCTAAACAGTAATTCGTATAGTTACTAAAAAAGAAAACATTAGTAAAATGAGTTATTTCCCTTTGTTTTAGAAATCTTTTAAGGTCGCTAAACAGTATTTCGTATAGTTACAAATAAAGAAAACATTAGTAAAATGAATTATTTCTCTTTATTTTAAAAATCTTTTAAGGTCACTAAACAGTATTTCGTATAGTTACTAATAAAGTAAACATTAGTAAAATGAGTTATTTCCTTTTGTTTTAGAAATCTTTTAAGGTCGCTAAACAGTAATTCGTATAGTTACTAATAAAGAAAACATTAGTAAAATTAGTAATTTCCCTGTGTTTTAGACATCTTTTAAGGTCGGTAAACGGTATTTCGTATAGTTATTAATAAAAAAAACATTAGTAAAATGAGTTATTTCCCTTTGTATTTACAATCTGTTATGGTCGGTAAACAGTAATTCGTATAGTTACTAATAAAGAAAACATTAGTAAAATGAGTTATTTCCTTTGTTTTAGACATCTTTTAAGGTCGGTTAACAGTATTTCGTATAGTTACTAATAAAGTATACATTAGTAAAATGAATTATTTCCCTTTGTTTTAGAAATCTGTTAAGGTCGCTAAACAGTAATTCGTATAGTTACTATGAAGTAAACATTAGTAAAATGAGTTATTTCCCTTTTTTTTTAGAAATTTTTTAATGTCGCTTAACAGTAATTCGTATAGTTACTAATAAAGTAAACATTAGTAAAATGAGTTATTTCCCTTTGTTTTAGAAATCTTTTAATGTCGCTTAACAGTAATTCGTATAGTTACTAATAAAGTAAACATTAGTAAAATGAATTATTTCCCTTTGTTTTAGAAATCTTTTAAGATCGGTAAACAGTAATTCGTATAGTTGCTAATAAAAAAAACATTAGTAAAATGAGTTATTTCCCTTTGTTTTAGAAATCTTTTAAGGTCGGTAAACAGTAATTCGTATAGTTACTATAAAGTAAACATTAGTTAAATCAGTTATTTCCTTTGTTTTAAAAATCTTTTAAGATCAGTAAACAGTATTTCGTATAGTTACTAATAAAGTAAATATTAGTAAAATGAGTTATTTCCTTTTGTTTTAGAAATCTTTTAAGGTCGCTAAACAGTAATTAGTATAGTTACTAATAAAGAAAACATAAATAAAATGAGTAATTTCCCTTTGTTTTAGAAATCTTTTAAGGTCGCTAAACAGTAATTCGTATAGTTACTAATAAAGAAAACATTAGTAAAATGAGTTATTTCCCTTTATTTTAAAAATCTTTTACGGTCGCTAAACAGTAATTCGTATTGTTACTAATAAAGAAAACATTAGTAAAATGAGTTATTTCCCTTTGTTTTAGAAATCTTTTATAGTCGGTAAACAGTATTTCGTATAGTTACTAATAAAGAAAACATTAGTAAAATGAGTTATTTCCCTTTGTTTTAGAAATCTGTTCAAGTCGCTAAACAGTAATAAGTACAGTTACTAATAAAGAAAACGTAAGTAAAATGAGTTATTTCCCTTTGTTTTAGAAATCTTTTAAGGTCGCTAAACAGTAATTCGTAAAGTTACTAATAAAGAAAACATTAGTAAAATGAGTTATTTCCCTGTGTTTTAAAAATCTTTTAAGATCGCTAAACAGTAATTCGTATAGTTACTATGAAGAAAACATTAGTAAAATGAGTTATTTCCCTGTGTTTTAGAAATCTTTTAAGGTCGCTGAACAGAAATTCGTATAGTTTCTATTAAGAAAACATTAGTGAAATGAGTTATTTCCCTTTTGTTTTAGAAATCTTTTAAGGTCGGTTAACAGTATTTCGTATAGTTACTAATAAACAAAACATTAGTAAAATGAGTTATTTCCCTTTGTTTTAAGCATCTCTTAAGGTCGGTAAACAGTATTTCGTATAGTTACTAATAAAGAATACATTAGTAAAATGAATTATTTCCCTTTGTTTTAGACATGTTTTAAGGTCGGTAAACAGTATTTCGTATAGTTACTAATAAAGAAAACATTAGTAAAAAATTAGTAATTTCCCTGTGTTTTAGACATCTTTTAAGGTCGCTAAACAGTAATTCGTATAGTTACTATGAAGTAAACATTAGTAAAATTAGTTATTTCTCTTTTGTTTTAGAAATCTTTTAATGTCGCTTAACAGTAATTCGTATAGTTACTAATAAAGTAAACATTAGTAAAATGAATTATTTCCCTTTGTTTTAGAAATCTTTTAAGGTCGGTAAACAGTAATTCGTATAGTTACTAATAAAGAAAACATTAGTAAAATGAGTTATTTCCCTTTGTTTTAGAAATCTTTTAAGGTCGGTAAACAGTAATTCGTATAGTTACTATAAAGTAAACATTAGTTAAATCAGTTATTTCCTTTGTTTTAAAAATCTTTTAAGATCGGTAAACAGTATTTCGTATAGTTACTAATAAAGAAAACATTAGTAAAATGAGTTATTTCCCTTTGTTTTAGACATCTTTTAAGGTCGTTAAACAGTATTTCGTATAGTTACTAATAAAGTAAACATTAGTAAAATGAGTTATTTCCCTTTGTTTTGTCGAAAAAATCTTTCGGCTGGTTGAAGTGTAAGAATAGTAGAAGTGCTGTTGTCTTGCGAAACACTGCCGATTTGCGACTTCCCACCGAAATCGGGGAGTCAGTTAACACATAACTAAAGATGGGGAAGGGGGTTGCTGTAAGCTTGGTAACAAATCAAACGATTAACTGATAACTGGTAAACACAGAAGCAAGTCCCAAATGTTAATGCCCTCTCCGGTATAAGAGGAAGACTTTATAACCACTGAATGCCTTCCCTATTAGTATAAATAGATGGAAGGCATCGGGTTTTACCTTCCGGTCCTCTGATTTTCTTCACGTGAGTATCGTCACCTCTTTTTTTCACAGATTCGAAATCTTTTAAAGTCGCTAAACAGTAATTCGTATAGTTACTAAAAAAGAAAACATTAGTAAAATGAGTTATTTCCTTTGTTTTAGACATCTTTTAAGGTCGGTTAACAGTATTTCGTATAGTTACTAATAAAGTATACATTAGTAAAATGAATTATTTCCCTTTGTTTTAGAAATCTTTTAAGGTCGCTAAACAGTAATTCGTATAGTTACTATGAAGTAAACATTAGTAAAATGAGTTATTTCCCTTTTTTTTAGAAATCTTTTAATGTCGCTTAACAGTAATTCGTATAGTTACTAATAAAGTAAACATTAGTAAAATGAGTTAATTCCCTTTGTTTTAGAAATCTTTTTATGTCGCTAAACAGTAATTCGTATAGTTACTAATAAAGAAAACATTAGTAAAATGAGTTATTTCCCTTTGTTTTAGAAATCTTTTAAGGTCGCTAAACAGTAATTCCTATAGTTACTATAAAGTAAACATTAGTAAAATGAATTATTTCCCTTTGTTTTAAAAATCTTTGAAGGTAACTAAACAGTAATTCGTATAGTTACTAATAAAGAAAACATTATTAAAATGAGTTATTTCCCTTTGTTTTAGACATCTTTTAAGGTCGGTAAACAGTAATTCATATAGTTACTAATAAAGAAAACATTAGTTAAATCAGTTATTTCCTTTGTTTTAAAAATATTTTAAGATCGGTAAACAGTATTTCGTATAGTTACTAATAAAGTAAACATTAGTAAAATGAGTTATTTCCTTTTGTTTTAGAAATCTTTTAAGGTCGCTAAACAGTAATTCGTATAGTTACTAATAAAGAAAACATAAATAAAATGAGTAATTTCCCTTTGTTTTAGAAATCTTTTAAGGTCGCTAAACACTAATTCGTATAGTTACTAACAAAGAAAACATTAGTAAAATGAGTTATTTCCCTTTATTTTAAAAATCTTTTACGGTCGCTAAACAGTAATTCGTATAGTTACTAATAAAGAAAACATTAGTAAAATGAGTTATTTCCCTTTGTTTTAAAAATCTTTTAAGGTCGGTAAACAGTATTTCGTATTGTTACTAATAAAGTAAACATTAGTAAAATGAGTTATTTCCCTTTGTTTTAGAAATCTTTTAAAGTCGGTAAACAGTATTTCGTATAGTTACTAATAAAGAAAACATTAGTAAAATGAGTTATTTCCCTTTGTTTTAGAAATCTGTTCAAGTCGCTAAACAGTAATAAGTACAGTTACTAATAAAGAAAACGTAAGTAAAATGAGTTATTTCCCTTTGTTTTAGAAATCTTTTAAGGTCGCTAAACAGTAATTCGTAAAGTTACTAATAAAGAAAACATTAGTAAAATGAGTTATTTCCCTGTGTTTTAAAAATCTTTTAAGATCGCTAAACAGTAATTCGTATAGTTACTATGAAGAAAACATTAGTAAAATGAGTTATTTCCCTGTGTTTTAGAAATCTTTTAAGGTCGCTGAACAGAACCTCGTATAGTTTCTATTAAGAAAACATTAGTGAAATGAGTTATTTCCCTTTTGTTTTAGAAATCTTTTAAGGTCAGTAAACAGTATTTCGTATAGTTACTAATAAACAAAACATTAGTAAAATGAGTTATTTCCCTTTCTATTAAGCATCTCTTAAGGTCGGTAAACAGTATTTCGTATAGTTACTAATAAAGAATACATTAGTAAAATGAATTATTTCCCTTTGTTTTAGACATGTTTTAAGGTCGGTAAACAGTAATTGGTATAGTTACTAATAAAGAAAACATTAGTAAAATGAGTTATTTCCCTTTTGTTGTAGAAACTTTTTAAGGTCGCTAAACAGTAATTCGTATAGTTACTAATAAAGTAAACATTAGTAAAATGATTTATTTCCCTTTGTTTTAGAAATCTTTTAAGATCACTAAACAGTAATTCGTATAGTTACTAATAAAGAAAACATTAGTAAAATGAGTTATTTCCCTTTGTTTTAGAAATCTTTTAAGGTCGCTAAACAGTAATTCGTATAGTTACTAATAAAGAAAACATTAGTAAAATGAGTTATTTCCCTTTGTTTTAGAAATCTTTGAAGGTCGGTAAACAGTAATTCGTATAGTTACTAATAAAGTAAACATTAGTAAAATGATTAATTTCCCTTTGTTTTAAAAATATTTTAAGGTCGGTAAACAGTATTCTGTATTGTTACTAATAAAGTAAACCTTAGTAAAATGAGTTATTTCCCTTTTTTTTAGAAATCTTTTAATGTCGCTTAACAGTAATTCGTATAGTTACTAATAAAGTAAACATTAGTAAAATGAGTTATTTCCCTTTGTTTTAAAAATCTTTGAAGGTAACTAAACAGTAATTCGTATAGTTACTAATAAAGAAAACATTATTAAAATGAGTTATTTCCCATTGTTTTAGAAATCTTTTAAGGTCGGTAAACAGTAATTCATATAGTTACTTTAAGTTAACATTAGTTAAATCAGTTATTTCCTTTGTTTTAAAAATATTTTAAGATCGGTAAACAGTATTTCGTATAGTTACTAATAAAGTAAACATTAGTAAAATGAGTTATTTCCTTTTGTTTTAGAAATCTTTTAAGGTCGCTAAACAGTAATTCGTATAGTTACTAATAAAGAAAACATAAATAAAATGAGTAATTTCCCTTTGTTTTAGAAATCTTTTAAGGTCGCTAAACAGTAATTCGTATAGTTACTAATAAAGAAAACATTAGTAAAATGAGTTATTTCCCTTTATTTTAAAAATCTTTTACGGTCGCTAAACAGTAATTCGTATAGTCACTAATAAAGAAAACATTAGTAATATGAGTTATTTCCCTTTGTTTTAAAAATCTTTTAATGTCGGTAAACAGTATTTCGTATTGTTACTAATAAAGTAAACATTAGTAAAATGAGTTATTTCCCTTTGTTTTAGAAATCTTTTATAGTCGGTAAACAGTATTTCGTATAGTTACTAATAAAGAAAACATTAGTAAAATGAGTTATTTCCCTTTGTTTTAGAAATCTGTTCAAGTCGCTAAACAGTAATAAGTACAGTTACTAATAAAGAAAACGTAAGTAAAATGAGTTATTTCCCTTTGTTTTAGAAATCTTTTAAGGTCGCTAAACAGTAATTCGTAAAGTTACTAATAAAGAAAACATTAGTAAAATGAGTTATTTCCCTGTGTTTTAAAAATCTTTTAAGATCGCTAAACAGTAATTCGTATAGTTACTATGAAGAAAACATTAGTAAAATGAGTTATTTCCCTGTGTTTTAGAAATCTTTTAAGGTCGCTGAACAGAACCTCGTATAGTTTCTATTAAGAAAACATTAGTGAAATGAGTTATTTCCCTTTTGTTTTAGAAATCTTTTAAGGTCGGTAAACAGTATTTCGTATAGTTACTAATAAACAAAACATTAGTAAAATGAGTTATTTCTCTTTGTTTTAAGCATCTCTTAAGGTCGGTAAACAGTATTTCGTATAGTTACTAATAAAGAATACATTAGTAAAATGAATTATTTCCCTTTGTTTTAGACATGTTTTAAGGTCGGTAAACAGTAATTCGTATAGTTACTAATAAAGAAAACATTAGTAAAATGAGTTATTTCCCTTTTGTTTTAGAAACTTTTTAAGGTCGCTAAACAGTGAATTACTGTATAGTTACTAATAAAGTAAACATTAGTAAACCGATTTATTTCCCTTTGTTTTAGAAATCTTTTAAATCACTAAACAGTAATTCGTATAGTTACTAATAAAGAAAACATTAGTAAAATGAGTTATTTCCCTTTGTTTTAGAAATCTTTTAAGGTCGCTAAACAGTAATTCGTATAGTTACTAATAAAGAAAACATTAGTAAAATGAGTTATTTCCCTTTGTTTTAGAAATCTTTGAAGGTCGGTAAACAGTAATTCGTATAGTTACTAATAAAGTAAACATTAGTAAAATGATTAATTTCCCTTTGTTTTAAAAATATTTTAAGGTCGGTAAACAGTATTCTGTATTGTTACTAATAAAGTAAACCTTAGTAAAATGAGTTATTTCCCTTTTTTTTAGAAATCTTTTAATGTCGCTTAACAGTAATTCGTATAGTTACTAATAGAGTAAACATTAGTAAAATGAGTTATTTCCCTTTGTTTTAGAAATCTTTTTATGTCGCTAAACAGTAATTCGTATAGTTACTAATAAAGAAAACATTAGTAAAATGAGTTATTTCCCTTTGTTTTAGAAATCTTTTAAGGTCGCTAAACAGTAATTTCTATAGTTACTATAAAGTAAACATTAGTAAAATGAATTATTTCCCTTTGTTTTAAAAATCTTTGAAAGTAACTAAACAGTAATTCGTATAGTTACTAATAAAGAAAACATTATTAAAATGAGTTATTTCCCTTTGTTTTAGAAATCTTTTAAGGTCGGTAAACAGTAATTCATATAGTTACTTTAAGTTAACATTAGTTAAATCAGTTATTTCCTTTGTTTTAAAAATATTTTAAGATCGGTAAACAGTATTTCGTATAGTTACTAATAAAGTAAACATTAGTAAAATGAGTTATTTCCTTTTGTTTTAGAAATCTTTTAAGGTCGCTAAACAGTAATTCGTATAGTTACTAATAAAGAAAACATTAGTAAAATGAGTTATTTCCCTTTGTTTTAAAAATCTTTTAAGGTCGGTAAACAGTATTTCGTATTGTTACTAATAAAGTAAACATTAGTAAAATGAGTTATTTCCCTTTGTATTAGAAATCGTTTATAGTCGGTAAACAGTATTTCGTATAGTTACTAATAACGAAAACATTAGTAAAATGAGTTATTTCCCTTTGTTTTAGAAATCTGTTCAAGTCGCTAAACAGTAATAAGTACAGTTACTAATAAAGAAAACGTAAGTAAAATGAGTTATTTCCCTTTGTTTTAGAAATCTTTTAAGGTCGCTAAACAGTAATTCGTAAAGTTACTAATAAAGAAAACATTAGTAAAATGAGTTATTTCCCTGTGTTTTAAGCATCTCTTAAGGTCGGTAAACAGTATTTCGTACAGTTACTAATAAAGAATACATTAGTAAAATGAATTATTTCCCTTTGTTTTAGACATGTTTTAAGGTCGGTAAACAGTAATTCGTATAGTTACTAATAAAGAAAACATTAGTAAAATGAGTTATTTCCCTTTTGTTTTAGAAACTTTTAAAGGTCGCTAAACAGTGAATTACTGTATAGTTACTAATAAAGTAAACATTAGTAAAATGATTTATTTCCCTTTGTTTTAGAAATCTTTTAAATCACTAAACAGTAATTCGTATAGTTACTAATAAAGAAAACATTAGTAAAATGAGTTATTTCCCTTTGTTTTAGAAATCTTTTAAGGTCGCTAAACAGTAATTCGTATAGTTACTAATAAAGAAAACATTAGTAAAATGAGTTATTTCCCTTTGTTTTAGAAATCTTTGAAGGTCGGTAAACAGTAATTCGTATAGTTACTAATAAAGTAAACATTAGTAAAATGATTAATTTCCCTTTGTTTTAAAAATATTTTAAGGTCGGTAAACAGTATTCTGTATTGTTACTAATAAAGTAAACCTTAGTAAAATGAGTTATTTCCCTTTGTTTTAGAAATCTTTTAAGGTCGCTTAACAGTAATTCTTATAGTTAGTAATAAAGAAAACATTAGTAACATGAGTTATTTCCCTTTGTTTTAAAAACCTTTTAAGGTCGGTAAACAGTAATTCGTATAGTTACTAATAAAGAAAACATTAGTAAAATGAGTTATTTTCCTTTGTTTTAAAAATATTTTAAGGTCGGTAAACAGTAATTCGTATAGTTACTAATAAAGAAAACATTAGTAAAATGAGTTATTTCCCTTTATTTTAGAAATTTTTTAAGTTCGCTAAATAGGAATTCGTATAGTTACCTATAAAGAAAACATTAGTAAAATGAGTTATTTCCCTTTGTTTTAGAAATCTTTTAAGGTCGGTAAACAGTAATTCGTATAGTTACTAATAATGAAAACATTAGTAAAATGAGTTATTTCCCTTTGTTTTAGAAATATTTGAAGGTCGGTAAAAAGTTATTCGTATAGTTACTAATAAAGTACACATTAGTAAAATGATTTATTTCCCTTTGTTTAGAAATCTTTTAAGGTCGGTAAACAGTATTTCGTATAGTTACTAATAAACAAAACATTAGTAAAATGAGTTATTTCCCTTTGTTTTAAGCATCTCTTAAGGTCGGTAAACAGTATTTCGTATAGTTACTAATAAAGAATACATTAGTAAAATGAATTATTTCCCTTTGTTTTAGACATGTTTTAAGGTCGGTAAACAGTATTTCGTATAGTTACTAATAAAGAAAACATTAGTAAAATGAGTTATTTCCCTTTTGTTTTAGAAACTTTTTAAGGTCGCTAAACAGTAATTCGTATAGTTACTAATAAAGTAAACATTAGTAAAATGATTTATTTCCCTTTGTTTTAGAAATCTTTTAAGATCACTAAATAGTAATTCGTATAGTTACTAATAAAGAAAACATTAGTAAAATGAGTTATTTCCCTTTCTTTTAGAAATCTTTTAAGGTCGGTAAACAGTAATTAGTATAGTTACTAATAAAGAAAACATTACTAACATGATTAATTTCCCTTTGTTTTAGAAATCTTGTAAGGTCGCTAAACAGTAATTCGTATAGTTACTAATAAAGAAAACATTAGTAAAATGAGTTATTTCCCTTTGTTTTAAAAATCTTTTAAGGTCGTTAAACAGTATTTCGTATAGTTACTAATAAAGTAAACATTAGTAAAATGAGTTATTTCCCTTTGTTTTGTCGAAAAAATTTTTCGGCTGGTTGAAGTGTAAGAATAGTAGAAGTGCTGTTGTCTTGCGAAACACTGCCGATTCGCGACTTCCCACCGAAATCGGGGAGTCAGTTAACAAATAACTAAAGATGGGGAAGGGGGTTGCTGTAAGCTTGGTAACAAATCAAACGATTAACTGATAACTGGTTAACACAGAAGCAAGTCCCAAATGTTAATGCCCTCTCCGGTATAAGAGGAAGACTTTATAACCACTGAATGACTTCCCTATTAGTATAAATAGATGGAAGGCATCGGGTTTTACCTTCCGGTCCTCTGATTTTCTTCACGTGAGTATCGTCACCTCTTTTTTTCACACACTCCCGAACAAGAGGAAGGAAAAAAAAAAGAAAGAAAAAAAGGGGTGAGGTAGGATATAGTTTGAAGTCGTACTCAGGACCTTTAATTTATGCTGGAAGTAAGCTGGGTCTACCCCGCCGGCGTTTGCGGGGAACGCATTCAGGACAGTACCATTTCTGTCTCTGCGGGGGAGCCCTTTCCACACCCGCGCATCTAAAATGGAACCATTCGTTGCACCGATCACAGGCAACCATGTTCTCCTCTCCTTGAGGGGAATTGCATTTTGGGCATAACCACAGTGTGGCTTGCTCTCCTATGGAGCTGCTCGGAATGTTGGGAGGGGACGATGAGTCTGCGGTTTGTCCAGCCTCTTCCGGTGAAAGGGAAAGCTCCAATGGAAATAGATTCTTGAGAGAATGCACCACCACTGCACCATCACTCTGCCTGATACGTGCCGATCTGACGACACCCCTGTCAGATTTCAAAAGTTCTAAGACGGACTCCAATAGCCAAAATGGTCTTGGTTTAAGGGGGCTCTTGATGAGGACAACATCATTTACCCTTATTCGGTTAGTGAAGGACTCCTGTGATCGGCCTTGAGGCCTCTCTCTAAGACAGAGGAGATATTCCTCATACCACAAATGCCGGAAATTTTCCAACCATTCATTCCGCAGCATCATTGTCTCAACAAATTTTCTGCGACCAGGGGGAGCTGTATTTGTCAGGTCACTTGCTCCTAGCTTCAACATCAATCCAGGGTTTTTCTTGGGTCCCAGGAACATACTAGGGGTCACAGCTTCTAGTCCTCGGTCTGCAAATTCCCAGTAGGTTAGAGGACGATTATTGACTGCCCTCTGGATGTCCGAAACGATAGTTATTAGCGAGAAGTAATCCACTCGTCCCCTGCATATGGTTTTGTGCAGGCATGTTTTGACAGTTTGTATGCATCTCTCCCACACACCTCCATACCAGGGAGAATACAGAGGAATAGTGCGCAGCTGGATATTGGAGGTGGCAAATTTCTGCTGGTATTCGTGAAACAGGGAGAGTCGGGAAAACAGTTTGCCGCTGCCTACAAATGTCTTAGCATTATCAGAATAAAGTGCTTGAGGAACACCATACAGGTTAGTGAACCTAACCAAGGCCTGCACGAAAGATAACATTCCCATGTCAGGAACCACCTCCACATGTATAGCTCTGATGGACATGCAAGTAAAGAGTAAAAGGTACACTTTTTCTTCCGTAGATCCGCTCTTGATCCAAAAATGTCCAGTAAAATCAACTCCAGTGTTTTGGAAAGGCTCCGTGAACTCGACCCGAGGCACTGGAAGACTAGCCGAATTAGTGGGGAGAACAGCTCTTGATTTGTACCTCTTACATAAATGGCAAGATGCCAAAGCCTTAGTGACCGCCTGTCTCCCTTGAGGAATCCAAAACCCACAACGCCTGAGCTCAGCTAGAGTAGACCCCACTCCTAAATGGGCGCTCCGGTAATGACAATCCATAATAATGAGTCTAGTGACGAGGTTGTCCTTGCCCAATAAGATGGGTTTTTTTACCTCGAAACTGAGGTGCGGTGATCTGTCTATTCGGCCTCGAGAACGGATGAGGCCATCCTGGTCCAGAAACAAGTCAAGAGAATGGATCAGTGAGGGGACCGATTTTCCAGAGGGATCCTGCAAGTAATGCAATTCCACCACGCAGGATTGGGCCTGCAGGTTTTTTAACAGATATATTTTGGCCTTTCCTCCCGCATCTTCATTGCGCCCCCTAAGCCTATTGATGAACGTGAACACCAATGTAACCACTCTGAGAAGGCGGGAAAATTGAGAGAAACGTCCAAAGTTGATGCAGGGAGTACATTCTGTCTCGAGGGCCACGGAAACACCTACACAAGAAGATGCCATTTGTTGGGAATGTTTGCTGAGACATGGCATATCCTGTACCGGCCAGGCAGAACTTCCTCCCCCCAACCAAGAGGGACCATGACACCAAAACTTGAAAACTGACTTGAATTTCCTCAAGGACATTCCTCTGGTAATGAGATCAGCTGGGTTTTGCGAGGTATGTATATAACGAAACACCGGTTCGAGTCCATGGAGAGTAGCAAATTGACTCCTC
Source organism: Sepiola atlantica (assembly GCA_963556195.1). Classification (NCBI taxonomy): domain Eukaryota; kingdom Metazoa; phylum Mollusca; class Cephalopoda; order Sepiida; family Sepiolidae; genus Sepiola; species Sepiola atlantica. The sequence continues at coordinate 1,159,872 of CAUVYP010000801.1, read as the reverse complement.
ATATGAAGAACATCCTTGAGCCGATTTTGAGCAAAAACATTCTTACTTGCCATAGATTGTGACAGAATCCATGACAAGACCACTTGTGCATCCGTTGCCACATATAACTTGGTGAGGATCAAATCCCTGCAGCCCAGTAACACTGAGGGCAAGCATTTTAGAGCCAAGTATATGGCCATTAGCTCCAATGTCGGGAGCGACTTCGTCTTAGAGGGGGCCACTTTGGCTTTGGCAAAAATCAATCGGGGACAACCCTGCTGTAAGACGTATGCTGCAAACCCATACGCATCTGCAGAGGCATCACAAAAAACGAATAACTCTCCTTCTTGACCTCCCTGGAAGGCGCAACGGTCAAATGGTAAGTCACTCAGGTCAGACAGGTCCCGAGCAAGAGTCCTCCATAGCATCTGATATTCACCTGGGATTTGTTCATCCCATCCTAATCCTCTTTTCCATAATTTGGCCATTAATACTCGGCTCCGCAGTGTCACAGGGAGTCAAAGAGACAAAGGATCAAAGATTTTAGCGGCTTCAGCCAGTATTCTTCGCTTAGTCGAAGCATCCGACTGGCATTTCACCGGGTTGACACTCATTTCTTCTGTAAGTGGAGCATAGCGATAACCTAATACTCTCTCCCAACTGCCTCCATGGGTGCTGAGAGTGCCGTCCTGACTCATTTTTTTCTCTGAGGGTGGCACAATTGGAGTTGCAGGCCTGCAACTCAAAACCTCCCTCCTGCAGGCGAGCTTTGGAGGTAGAATACAATTCGGTAATGATTCCTGGTTCTGTTCCTGTCATTACCAGGTTGTCCACGTAAAATCGCTCCTCCATCATAGATCGACAACGGTCCTGAGGAAATCGTGCTGCATGGAACTTCAATATGCAACCCAGGATGAAGGGACTTGACACAAACCCAAAAATGATCGTTGTGTATCTGTAACATCGAAGTCGATCCCCATCCCGGAGGAAGAAGCAAAACTTGTTTTTATCAGACTCCAGTTTCAGACGAATCATCAAAAATGCCTTTCTAATATCTGCTAACAACACATATTTGTTAGACCGAAATGCAAGTAAGAGATTCAGCATATCGCAGTTCAGATTAATCCCGGGATAGGCTGCCTCGTTTAAAGAAACAGAGTTTCCAACCTTTAAACTGCAATTAAAGACAGGTCGAATCTTCGTAGTACAAGTTGGGTCTGTCTTCATGACGGGTCGGTGAGGGATCCATATGTAATCTTTGAATTTGTGAGGAAGTACCTTGATCTCCTCAATGGTGCCATCTAGCTCCTGTTGACGAAATACCTCCCGGTACTCTTCATACACACCCTCTTTCGTTAGTTTCTTAACTACCCGGTCCAAAATGCGGAGAGAGACAGCGTGATTGGAACGAACACGAGATAATTTCTCCATATGCCAAGGCAGTTCCACATAATATTTGTTGTCCTTTAGTATAATGGCCTCCTGAAAATATTTTATCTTCTCCTGGTCTATTTCAGCAAGAGATTCCTCATTGGGGAGTCCCAGCGATTCCATGCTGAACATGAGCTCCAATCCCCTCTGCATCTGGCTGTCCGGGAAGAAATCTCCTAAAGGATCTGTATAAGTTGATTCAGACTCCAACGCAAAACACAAAAGAGATGACTCAACATTCTCCGTAGAATCCAATACCCTGCGGAAAGAGAGGCCTACATTTTCCTGAAGAGATGGGTTTTGCTCGGGGAGGAAAGCATCTTCTCTTCCAAAAGGAATGAGTCCGGATGGCACTGAAAAGGCTTGGCCCCGAACGCAGGGCACAATTTGAAGGGGTCTCAAATAGTGGATGACATCCAGTCCAAGAATACCTTCAATTTTAATTCTGTTGGTGCCCCTCGCGAAATCTCCGGCTAGTGTATATCCCATTCCCCTGAAATTATCCAACAGGTCATCTAGGTGTTCCAAATGTGACGAAAGATCCAAGTTCTCGTGAATTAGAATGGGTAGTATCAGTAGTTGTTCTATTCCCAGACTGGTCTTCAGAGCGACCTCTCGATAGCACTTCCTATGTTGTCCCTGGAATGTGGTGAGCGAAAACTCATACTCGCGACCCTCAGAATCAGGGATGTACAGAGGCTGTAGAGCTTCTTTCGAAACAAAAGTACGCCCACTTCCGGTGTCCAGCAGGCAGTTAACTTGTACAGTCTTGTTTCCCCAAGAGAAGAAAACGCGCATGACAGGAGAAATACTTCCTATGGTTTCAGTCGAGGTAAGGAAGGAGGTATCTTTACGAGGGGTAGAACCTCCTGGTTTCCGTGAGGGGGGACATTGAGAGCTGTAGAACCTCGGGAAGGTAGGACGGGTCGATCTGCCCTCCTTGACACACAGTCGTTTGATTGCTTCTCCAGTGTCACGAAGTAAAGAGGACAAAGTAGGGATTCTACGTCCGGTTAGCAGGATAACTTCACTCTTTATTTCCTTGGGGAACTTGATGAACAGAATCTGGGCCATTAAGCGAGCACCTGCTGAATGATCATCGGTAAAGTCACAACCAAAGGAATCTGCCAGTTCAGTGAGGAGGGCAGCGGTTTTTGCTAGGAATTCCCCTAAATCCATAGAAGGGTCATCACGTCGAACCTTATAATCCAGGATATCTTGAAATATTTGCTGTATGATTTCCTCTTCATCCAAATACTCCGACTTAAGGATGTCTACCGCTGTTTTGTAGTTCAAGTCGCATACACTCAGGTGTTTGATGAGCAGAAGAGGTCGGCCAGTTACCGAACACTTAAGAAAGTTAAGTCTTTCGGCATCGTTCGCCATTCCTGCGACGCAATTCTCAAATCGAGAGAGAAAGCTACGAAAGCTCATAATGTCCTCTCCCATCTCTCGACCACTAAAGGTAGGCGCGTTTACATGTACCTGAGGAGGGTTCACTACAAAGGAAGAACGAGTCCTGCGAGGAAAGAAGTCAGATGGTGGAGAGTGTGGAGGTAGGCCAAATGCGTTATCAGAATTGGAGGGGGGATGAGTTATACGGAGTTGGTGGAGAGAATCCAAAAACCCTGCGTATTCAGAAGACCAACTCTCCATCTCGTCACGAGAGGAGGGGTCGTGAAGTCTTATGTGGCTAATGTGAGAGTCAATCTCCACCAGATAGTTAATAATCTGTTCCTCGAACACGGAAAATGTAAGTGAAGAAGTCCTTCCAGCATGCAAACTTGCAAGTTTCGTCTGAACCATATCCTTAATGACCGAAATTTTGTTGCGTACTGTATCAATAGTTTCCGCCATTTCGCCTAAGGGGGTGATAAGTAGCTGTAACGGTAATTCTAAAAAAAAAGCTATGAATGGGCAGTAATAAGACAACAAAAAAGGTCCAGCTAACTTCACACTGTTGCAGAATTGTTTCGCAATGTGTCGAAAAAATCTTTCGACTGGTTGAAGTGTAAGAATAGTAGAAGTGCTGTTGTCTTGCGAAACACTGCCGATTCGCGACTTCCCACCGAAATCGGGGAGTCAGTTAACAAATAACTAAAGATGGGGAAGGGGGTAGCTGTAAGCTTGGTAACAAATCAAACGATTAACTGATAACTGGTTAACACAGTAGCAAGTCCCAAATGTTAATGCCCTCTCCGGTATAAGAGGAAGACTTTATAACCACTGAATGCCTTCCCTATTAGTATAAATAGATGGAAGGCATCGGGTTTTACCTTCCGGTCCTCTGATTTTCTTCACGTGAGTATCGTCACCTCTTTTTTTCACAGATTCGAAATCTTTTAAAGTCGCTAAACAGTAATTCGTATAGTTACTAAAAAAAAAAACATTAGTAAAATGAGTTATTTCCCTTTGTTTTAGAAATCTTTTAAGGTCGCTAAACAGTATTTCGTATAGTTACAAATAAAGAAAACATTAGTAAAATGAGTTATTTCTCTTTATTTTAAAAATCTTTTAATGTCGCTAAACAGTATTTCGTATAGTTACTAATCAAGTAAACATTAGTAAAATGAGTTATTTCCTTTTGTTTTAGAAATCTTTTAAGGTCGCTAAACAGTAATTCGTATAGTTACTAATAAAGAAAACATTAGTAAAATTAGTAATTTCCCTGTGTTTTAGACATCTTTTAAGGTCGGTAAACAGTATTTCGTATAGTTATTAATAAAAAAAAACATTAGTAAAATGAGTTATTTCCCTTTGTATTTACAATCTGTTAAGGTCGGTAAACAGTAATTCGTATAGTTACTAATAAAGAAAACATTAGTAAAATGAGTTATTTCCTTTGTTTTAGACATCTTTTAATGGCGGTTAACAGTATTTCGTATAGTTACTAATAAAGTATACATTAGTAAAATGAATTATTTCCCTTTGTTTTAGAAATCTGTTAAGGTCGCTAAACAGTAATTCGTATAGTTACTATGAAGTAAACATTAGTAAAATGAGTTATTTCCCTTTTTTTAGAAATCTTTTAATGTCGCTTAACAGTAATTCGTATAGTTACTAATAAAGTAAACATTAGTAAAATGAGTTATTTCCCTTTGTTTTAGAAATCTTTTTATGTCGCTAAACAGTAATTCGTATAGTTACTAATAAAGAAAACATTAGTAAAATGAGTTATTTTCCTTTGTTTTAGAAATCTTTTAAGGTCGCTAAACAGTAATTCCTATAGTTACTATAAAGTAAACATTAGTAAAATGAATTATTTCCCTTTGTTTTAGAAATCTTTTAAGGTAACTAAACAGTAATTCGTATAGTTACTAATAAAGAAAACATTAGTAAAATGAGTTATTTCCCTTTGTTTTAGAAATCTTTTCAGGTCGGTAAACAGTAATTCGTATAGTTACTTTAAGTAAACATTAGTTAAATAAGTTATTTCCTTTGTTTTAAAAATCTTTTACGGTCGCTAAACAGTAATTCGTATAGTTACTAATGAAGAAAACATTAGTAAAATGAGTTATTTCCCTTTGTTTTAAAAATCTTTTAAGGTCGGTAAACAGTATTTCGTATTATTACTAATAAAGTAACCATTAGTTAAATGAGTTATTTCCTTTTGTTTTAGAAATCTTTTAAGGTCGGTAAACAGTATTTCGTATTGTTACTAATAAAGTAAACATTAGTAAAATGAGTTATTTCCTTTGTTTTAGACATCTTTTAAGGTCGGTAAACAGTATTTCGTATAGTTACTAATAAAGAAAACATTAGAAAAATGAGTTATTTCCTTTGTTTTAGACATCTTTTTAGGTCGGTAAACAGTAATTCGTATAGTTACTAATAAAGAAAACATTAGTAAAATGAGTCATTTCCCTGTGTTTTAGAAATCTTTTAAGGTCGCTAAACAGTATTTCGTATAGTTACTGTGAGGAAAACATTAGTAAAATGAGTTATTTCCCTTTGTTTTAGAAATCTTTTAAGGTCGCTAAACAGTAATTCGTATAGTTACTAATAAAGAAAACATTAGTAAAATTAGTAATTTCCCTGTGTTTTAGACATCTTTTAAGGTCGGTAAACAGTATTTCGTATAGTTATTAATAAAAAAAACATTAGTAAAATGAGTTATTCCCTTTTGTATTTACAATCTGTTAAGGTCGGTAAACAGTAATTCGTATAGTTACTAATAAAGAAAACATTAGTAAAATGAGTAATTTCCTTTGTTTTAGACATCTTTTAAGGTCGGTTAACAGTATTTCGTATAGTTACTAATAAAGAATACATTAGTAAAAGGAATTATTTCCCTTTGTTTTAGAAATCTGTTAAGGTCGCTTAACAGTAATTTGTATAGTTACTATGAAGTAAACATTAGTAAAATTAGTTATTTCTCTTTTGTTTTAGAAATCTGTTAATGTCGCTTAACAGTAATTCGTATAGTTACTAATAAAGTAAACATTAGTAAAATCAATTATTTCCCTTTGTTTTAGAAATCTTTTAAGGTCGGTAAACAGTAATTCGTATAGTTACTAATAAAGAAAACATTAGTAAAATGAGTTATTTCCCTTTGTTTTAAAAATCTTTTAAGGTCGGTAAACAGTAATTCGTATAGTTACTATAACGTAAACATTAGTTAAATCAGTTATTTCCTTTGTTTTAAAAATCTTTTAAGATCGGTAAACAGTATTTCGTATAGTTACTAATAAAGTAAACATTAGTAAAATGACTTATTTCCTTTTGTTTTAGAAATCTTTTAGGGTCGCTAAACAGTAATTAGTATAGTTACTAATAAAGAAAACATAAGTAAAATGAGTAATTTCCCTTTGTTTTAGAAATCTTTTATGGTCGCTAAACAGTAATTCGTATAGTTACTAATAAAGAAAACATTAGTAAAATGAGTTATTTCCCTTTATTTTAAAAAAATTTTACGGTCGCTAAACAGTAATTCGTATAGTTACTAATGAAGAAAACATTAGTAAAATGAGTTATTTCCCTTTGTTTTAAAAATCTTTTAAGGTCGGTAAACAGTATTTCGTATTATTACTAATAAAGTAACCATTAGTAAAATGAGTTATTTCCTTTTGTTTTAGAAATCTTTTAAGGTCGGTAAACAGTATTTCGTATTGTTCCGAATAAAGTAAACATTAGTAAAATGAGTTATTTCCTTTGTTTTAGACATCTTTTTAGGTCGGTAAACAGTAATTCGTATAGTTACTAATAAAGAAAACATTAGTAAAATGAGTCATTTCCCTGTGTTTTAGAAATCTTTTAAGGTCGCTAAACAGTAATTCGTATAGTTACTATGAGGAAAACATTAGTAAAATGATTTATTTCCCTTTGTTTAGAAATCTTTTAAGGTCGGTAAACAGTATTTCGTATAGTTACTAATAAACAAAACATTAGTAAAATGAGTTATTTCCCTTTGTTTTAAGCATCTCTTAAGGTCGGTAAACAGTATTTCGTATAGTTACTAATAAAGAATACATTAGTAAAATGAATTATTTCCCTTTGTTTTAGACATGTTTTAAGGTCGGTAAACAGTATTTCGTATAGTTACTAATAAAGAAAACATTAGTAAAATGAGTTATTTCCCTTTTGTTTTAGAAACTTTTTAAGGTCGCTAAACAGTAATTCGTATAGTTACTAATAAAGTAAACATTAGTAAAATGATTTATTTCCCTTTGTTTTAGAAATCTTTTAAGATCACTAAATAGTAATTCGTATAGTTACTAATAAAGAAAACATTAGTAAAATGAGTTATTTCCCTTTCTTTTAGAAATCTTTTAAGGTCGGTAAACAGTAATTAGTATAGTTACTAATAAAGAAAACATTAGTAAAATTAGTAATTTCCCTGTGTTTTAGACATCTTTTATGGTCGGTAAACAGTATTTCGTATAGTTATTAATAAAAAAAACATTAGTAAAATGAGTTATTCCCTTTTGTATTTACAATCTGTTAAGGTCGGTAAACAGTAATTCGTATAGTTACTAATAAAGAAAACATTAGTAAAATGAGTTATTTCCTTTGTTTTAGACATCTTTTAAGGTCGGTTAACAGTATTTCGTATAGTTACTAATAAAGAATACATTAGTAAAATGAATTATTTCCCTTTGTTTTAGAAATCTATTTAGGTCGCTAAACAGTAATTCGTATAGTTACTATGAAGTAAACATTAGTAAAATGAGTTATTTCCTTTTGTTTTAGAAATCTTTTAATGTCGCTTAACAGTAATTCGTATAGTTACTAATAAAGTAAACATTAGTAAAATGAATTATTTCCCTTTGTTTAAGAAATCTTTTAAGGTCGGTAAACAGTAATTCGTATAGTTACTAATAAAGAAAACATTAGTAAAATGAGTTATTTCCCTTTGTTTTAGAAATCTTTTAAGGTCGGTAAACAGTAATTCGTATAGTTACTATAAAGTAAACATTAGTTAAATCAGTTATTTCCTTTGTTTAAATAATCTTTTAAGATCGGTAAACAGTATTTCGTATAGTTACTAATAAAGTAAACATTAGTAAAATGAGTTATTTCCTTTTGTTTTAGAAATCTTTTAGGGTCGCTAAACAGTAATTATTATAGTTACTAATAAAGAAAACATGAGTAAAATGAGTAATTTCCCTTTGTTTTAGAAATCTTTTACGGTCGCTAAACAGTAATTCGTATAGTTACTAATAAAGAAAACATTAGTAAAATGAGTTATTTCCCTTTGTTTTAAAAATCTTTTAAGGTCGGTAAACAGTAATTCGTATAGTTACAAATAAAGTAACCATTAGTAAAATGAGTTATTTCCCTTTGTTTTAGAAATCTTTTAAGGTCGGTAAACAGTATTTCGTATAGTTACTAATAAAGAAAATATTAGTAAAATTGATTTATTTCCCTTTGTTTTAGAAATCTTTTAAGACCGCTAAACAGTAATTAGTATAGTTACTAATAAAGAAAACATTAGTAAAATGAGTTATTTTCCTGGGTTTTAGAAATCTTTTAAGGTCGCTAAACAGTAATTCGTATAGTTACTATGAAGAAAACATTAGTAAAATTAGTGATTTTCCTTTGTTTTAGAAATCTTTTAAGGTCGCTAAACAGTAATTCGTATAGTTACTAATAAAGAAAACATTAGTAAAATGAGTTATTTCCGTTTGTTTTAAAACTCTTCTACGGTCGCTAAACCGTAATTCGTATAGTTACTAATAAAGTAACATTAGTAAAATGAGTTATTTCCCTTGGTTTTAAAAATATTTTAAGGTCGGTAAACAGTATTTCGTATAGTTACTAACAAAGAAAACATTAGTAACATGAGTTATTTCCCTTTGTTTTAGACATCTTTTAAGGTCGGTAAACAGTATTTCGTATAGTTACTAATAAAGTAAACCTTAGTAAAATGAGTAATTTCCCTTTGTTTTAGAAATCTTTTAAGGTCGGTAAACAGTATTTCGTATAGTTACTAATAAAGAAAACATTAGTAACATGAGTTATTTCCCTTTGTTTTAGACATCTTTTAAGGTCGGTAAACAGTATTTCGTATAGTTACTAATAAAGTAAACCTTAGTAAAATGAGTTATTTCCCTTTGTTTTAGAAATCTTTTAAGGTCGCTAAAAAGTATTTCGTATTGTTACTAATAAAGTAAACCTTAGTAAAATGAGTTATTTCCCTTTGTTTTAGAAACCTTTTAAGGTCGCTAAACAGTAATTCGTATAGTTACTAATAAAGTAAACATTAGTAAAATGAATTATTTCCCTTTTTCTTTTATAAATCTGTAAAGGTCGCTAAACAGTAATTCGTATAGTTACTATGAAGAACACATTAGTAAAATGAGTTATTTCCCTTTTTTTAAGAAAACTTTTAATGTCGCTGTACAGTAACTCGTATAGTTACTAATAAAGTAATCATTAGTAAAATGAGTTATTTCCCTTTGTTTTAGAAATCTTTTTATGTCGGTAAACAGTAATTCGTATAGTTACTAATAAAGAAAACATTAGTAACATGAGTTATTTCCCATTTGTTTTAGAAATCTTTTAAGGTCGCTAAACAGTAATTCGTATAGTAACTATAAAGTAAACATTAGTAAAATGAATTATTTCCCTTTGTTTTAGAAATCTTTTAAGGTAACTAAACAGTAATTCGTATAGTTACTAATAAAGAAAACATTAGTAAAATGAATTATTTCCCTTTGTTTTAGAAATATTTTAAGGTAACTAAACAGTAATTCGTATAGTTACTGATAAAGAAAACATTAGTAAAATCAGTTATTTCCTTTTGTTTTAAAAATCTTTTAAGATCGGTAAACAGTATTTCGTATAGTTACTAATAAAGTAAACATTAGTAAAATTAGTTATTTCCTTTTGTTTTAGAAATCTTTTAAGGTCGGTAAACAGTATTTCGTATAGTTACTAATAAAGAAAACATTAGTAACATGAGTTATTTCCCTTTGTTTTAGACATCTTTTAAGGTCGGTAAACAGTATTTCGTATAGTTACTAATCAAGTAAACATTAGTAAAATGAGTTATTTCCCTTTGTTTTAGAAATCTTTTAATGTCGCTAAACAGTATTTCGTATAGTTACTAATAAAGAACACATTAGTAAAATGAGTTATTTCCCTGTGTTTTACAAATCTTTTAAGGTCGCTAAACAGTATTTCGTATAGTTACTAATAAAGAAATCATTAGTAAAATGAGTTATTTCCTTTGTTTTAGACATCTTTTAAAGTCGGTAAACAGTATTTCGTATAGTTACTAATAAAGAATACATTAGTAAAATGAATTATTTCCCTTTTGTTTTAGAAATCTTTTAAGGTCGCTAAACTGTAATTCGTATAGTTACTAATAAAGAAAACATTAGTAAAATGAGTTATTTCCCTTAGTTTTAGAAAACGTTTAAGGTCGGTAAACAGTAATTCGTATAGTTACTATAAAGTAAACATTAGTTAAATCAGTTATTTCCTTTGGTTTAAAAATCTTTTAAGATCGGTAAACAGTATTTCGTATAGTTACTAATAAAGTAAACATTAGTAAAATGAGTTATTTCCTTTTGTTTTAGAAATCTTTTAAGGTCGCTAAACACTAATTAGTATAGTTACTAATAAAGAAAACATTAGTAAAATGTTTTATTTCTCTTTGTTTTAGAAATCTTTTAAGGTCGCTAAACAGTAATTCGTATAGTTACTAATAAAGAAAACATTAGTAACATGAGTTATTTCCCTTTGTTTTAGAAATCTTTTAAGGTCGCTTAGCAGTAATTCGTATAGTTACTAACAAAGAAAACATTAGTTAAATGAGTTATTTCGTTTTGTTTTAGAAATTTGTTAAGGTCGCTAAACAGTAATTCGTATAGTTACTATGAAGAACACATTAGTAAAATGAGTTATTTCCTTTGTTTTAGACATCTTTTAAGGTCGGTTAACATTATTTCGTATAGTTACTAATAAAGAATACATTAGTAAAATGAATTATTTCCCTTTTTCTTTTAGAAATCTGTAAAGGTCGCTAAACAGTAATTCGTATAGTTACTATGAAGAACACATTAGTAAAATGAGTTATTTCCCTTTTTTTAAGAAAACTTTTAATGTCGCTGTACAGTAACTCGTATAGTTACTAATAAAGTAATCATTAGTAAAATGAGTTATTTCCCTTTGTTTTAGAAATCTTTTTATGTCGGTAAACAGTAATTCGTATAGTTACTAATAAAGAAAACATTAGTAACATGAGTTATTTCCCATTTGTTTTAGAAATCTTTTAAGGTCGCTAAACAGTAATTCGTATAGTAACTATAAAGTAAACATTAGTAAAATGAATTATTTCCCTTTGTTTTAGAAATCTTTTAAGGTAACTAAACAGTAATTCGTATAGTTACTAATAAAGAAAACATTAGTAAAATGAATTATTTCCCTTTGTTTTAGAAATATTTTAAGGTAACTAAACAGTAATTCGTATAGTTACTAATAAAGAAAACATTAGTAAAATCAGTTATTTCCTTTTGTTTTAAAAATCTTTTAAGATCGGTAAACAGTATTTCGTATAGTTACTAATAAAGTAAACATTAGTAAAATTAGTTATTTCCTTTTGTTTTAGAAATCTTTTAAGGTCGCAAAACAGTAATTAGTATAGTTACTAATAAAGAAAACATTAGTAAAATGAGTTATTTCCCTGTGTTTTAGAAATCTTTTAAGGTCGCTACACAGTAATTCGTATAGTTACTATGAAGAAAACATTAGTAAAATGAGTTATTTCCCTTTGTTTTAGAAATCTTTTAAGGTCGCTAAACAGTAATTCGTATAGTTACTAATAAAGAAAACATTAGTAACATGAGTTATTTCCCATTTGTTTTAGAAATCTTTTAAGGTCGCTAAACAGTAATTCGTATAGTAACTATAAAGTAAACATTAGTAAAATGAATTATTTCCCTTTGTTTTAGAAATCTTTTAAGGTAACTAAACAGTAATTCGTATAGTTACTAATAAAGAAAACATTAGTAAAATGAATTATTTCCCTTTGTTTTAGAAATATTTTAAGGTAACTAAACAGTAGTTCGTATAGTTACTAATAAAGAAAACATTAGTAAAATCAGTTATTTCCTTTTGTTTTAAAAATCTTTTAAGATCGGTAAACAGTATTTCGTATAGTTACTAATAAAGTAAACATTAGTAAAATTAGTTATTTCCTTTTGTTTTAGAAATCTTTTAAGGTCGCAAAACAGTAATTAGTATAGTTACTAATAAAGAAAACATTAGTAAAATGAGTTATTTCCCTGTGTTTTAGAAATCTTTTAAGGTCGCTACACAGTAATTCGTATAGTTACTATGAAGAAAACATTAGTAAAATGAGTTATTTTCTTTGTTTTAGGAATCTTTAAAGGTCGCTAAACAGTAATTCGTATAGTTACTAATAAAGAAAACATTAATAAAAGTAGTTATTTCTTTTTGTTTTAGAAATCTTTTAAGGTCGCTAAACAGTATTTCGTATAGTTACTAATAAAGAAAACATTAGTAAAATGAGTTATTTCCCTTTGTTTTAGAAATCTTTTAAGGTCGCTAAACAGTAATTCGTATAGTTACTAATAAAACAAACATTAGTAAAATGAGTTATTTCCCTTTGTTTTAGAAATCTTTTAAGGTCGCTAAACAGTATTTCGTATAGTTACTAATAAAGAAAACATTAGTAAAATGACTTATTTCCCTTTGTTTTAGAAATCTTTTAATATCGCTAAACAGTATTTCGTATAGTTACTAATAAAGAAAACATTAGTAAAATGACTTATTTCCCTTTGTTTTAGAAATCTTTTAAGGTCGCTAAACAGTATTTCGTATAGTTACTAATAAAGAAAACATTAGTAAAATGAGTTATTTCTCCTTGTTTTAGAAATCTTTTAAGGTCGCTAAACAGTAATTCGTATAGTTACTATAAAGTAAACATTAATAAAATGAGTTATTTCCCTTTGTTTTAGAAATCTTTTAAGGTCGCTAAACAGTAATTCGTATAGTTACTATAAAGTAAACATTAGAAAATGAGTGATTTCTCTTTGTTTTAGAAATCATTTTAGGTCGCTAAAAAGTAATTCGTAGAGTTACTAATAAAGTAAACATTAGTAAAATGAGTTATTTCCCTTTGTTTTAGAAATCTTTAAAGGTCGCTAAACAGTAATTCGTAGAGTTACTAATAAAACAAACATTAGTAAAATAAGTTATTAACCTTTGTTTTAGAAATCTTTTAAGGTCGGTAAACAGTATTTCGTATAGTTATTAACAAAGTAAAGATTAGTAAAATGAGTTATTTCCCTTTGTTTTAGAAATCTTTTAAGACCGCTAAACAGTAATTAGTATAGTTACTAATAAAGAAAACATTAGTAAAATGAGTTATTTCCCTTAGTTTTAGAAAACGTTTAAGGTCGGTAAACAGTAATTCGTATAGTTACTATAAAGTAAACATTAGTTAAATCAGTTATTTCCTTTGTTTTAAAAATCTTTTAAGATCGGTAAACAGTATTTCGTATAGTTACTAATAAAGTAAACATTAGTAAAATGACTTATTTCCTTTTGTTTTAGAAATCTTTTAGGGTCGCTAAACAGTAATTAGTATAGTTACTAATAAAGAAAACATAAGTAAAATGAGTAATTTCCCTTTGTTTTAGAAATCTTTTATGGTCGCTAAACAGTAATTCGTATAGTTACTAATAAAGAAAACATTAGTAAAATGAGTTATTTCCCTTTATTTTAAAAATTTTTTGCGGTCGCTAAACAGTAATTCGTATAGTTACTAATGAAGAAAACATTAGTAAAATGAGTTATTTCCCTTTGTTTTAAAAATCTTTTAAGGTCGGTAAACAGTATTTCGTATTATTACTAATAAAGTAACCATTAGTAAAATGAGTTATTTCCTTTTGTTTTAGAAATCTTTTAAGGTCGGTAAACAGTATTTCGTATTGTTACTAATAAAGTAAACATTAGTAAAATGAGTTAGTTCCTTTGTTTTAGACATCTTTTAAGGTCGGTAAACAGTATTTCGTATAGTTACTAATAAAGAAAACATTAGAAAAATGAGTTATTTCCTTTGTTTTAGACATCTTTTTAGGTCGGTAAACAGTAATTCGTATAGTTACTAATAAAGAAAACATTAGTAAAATGAGTCATTTCCCTGTGTTTTAGAAATATTTTAAGGTCGCTAAACAGTAATTCGTATAGTTACTATGAGGAAAACATTAGTAAAATGAGTTATTTCCCTTTGTTTTAGAAATCTTTTAAGGTCGCTAAACAGTAATTCGTATAGTTACTAATAAAGAAAACATTAGTAAAATGAGTTATTTCCCTTAGTTTTAGAAAACGTTTAAGGTCGGTAAACAGTAATTCGTATAGTTACTATAAAGTAAACATTAGTTAAATCAGTTATTTCCTTTGGTTTAAAAATCTTTTAAGATCGGTAAACAGTATTTCGTATAGTTACTAATAAAGTAAACATTAGTAAAATGAGTTATTTCCTTTTGTTTTAGAAATCTTTTAAGGTCGCTAAACAGTAATTAGTATAGTTACTAATAAAGAAAACATTAGTAAAATGTTTTATTTCTCTTTGTTTTAGAAATCTTTTAAGGTCGCTAAACAGTAATTCGTATAGTTACTAATAAAGAAAACATTAGTAACATGAGTTATTTCCCTTTGTTTTAGAAATCTTTTAAGGTCGCTTAGCAGTAATTCGTATAGTTACTAACAAAGAAAACATTAGTTAAATGAGTTATTTCGTTTTGTTTTAGAAATTTGTTAAGGTCGCTAAACAGTAATTCGTATAGTTACTATGAAGAACACATTAGTAAAATGAGTTATTTCCTTTGTTTTAGACATCTTTTAAGGTCGGTTAACATTATTTCGTATAGTTACTAATAAAGAATACATTAGTAAAATGAATTATTTCCCTTTTTCTTTTAGAAATCTGTAAAGGTCGCTAAACAGTAATTCGTATAGTTACTATGAAGAACACATTAGTAAAATGAGTTATTTCCCTTTTTTTAAGAAAACTTTTAATGTCGCTGTACAGTAACTCGTATAGTTACTAATAAAGTAATCATTAGTAAAATGAGTTATTTCCCTTTGTTTTAGAAATCTTTTTATGTCGGTAAACAGTTATTCGTATAGTTACTAATAAAGAAAACATTAGTAACATGAGTTATTTCCCATTTGTTTTAGAAATCTTTTAAGGTCGCTAAACAGTAATTCGTATAGTAACTATAAAGTAAACATTAGTAAAATGAATTATTTCCCTTTGTTTTAGAAATCTTTTAAGGTAACTAAACAGTAATTCGTATAGTTACTAATAAAGAAAACATTAGTAAAATGAATTATTTCCCTTTGTTTTAGAAATATTTAAAGGTAACTAAACAGTAATTCGTATAGTTACTAATAAAGAAAACATTAGTAAAATCAGTTATTTCCTTTTGTTTTAAAAATCTTTTAAGATCGGTAAACAGTATTTCGTATAGTTACTAATAAAGTAAACATTAGTAAAATTAGTTATTTCCTTTTGTTTTAGAAATCTTTTAAGGTCGGTAAACAGTATTTCGTATAGTTACTAATAAAGAAAACATTAGTAACATGAGTTATTTCCCTTTGTTTTAGACATCTTTTAAGGTCGGTAAACAGTATTTCGTATAGTTACTAATCAAGTAAACATTAGTAAAATGAGTTATTTCCCTTTGTTTTAGAAATCTTTTAATGTCGCTAAACAGTATTTCGTATAGTTACTAATAAAGAACACATTAGTAAAATGAGTTATTTCCCTGTGTTTTACAAATCTTTTAAGGTCGCTAAACAGTATTTCGTATAGTTACTAATAAAGAAATCATTAGTAAAATGAGTTATTTCCTTTGTTTTAGACATCTTTTAAAGTCGGTAAACAGTATTTCGTATAGTTACTAATAAAGAATACATTAGTAAAATGAATTATTTCCCTTTTGTTTTAGAAATCTTTTAAGGTCGCTAAACTGTAATTCGTATAGTTACTAATTAAGAAAACATTAGTAAAATGAGTTATTTCCCTTAGTTTTAGAAAACGTTTATGGTCGGTAAACAGTAATTCGTATAGTTACTATAAAGTAAACATTAGTTAAATCAGTTATTTCCTTTGGTTTAAAAATCTTTTAAGATCGGTAAACAGTATTTCGTATAGTTACTAATAAAGTAAACATTAGTAAAATGAGTTATTTCCTTTTGTTTTAGAAATCTTTTAAGGTCGCTAAACAGTAATTAGTATAGTTACTAATAAAGAAAACATTAGTAAAATGTTTTATTTCTCTTTGTTTTAGAAATCTTTTAAGGTCGCTAAACAGTAATTCGTATAGTTACTAATAAAGAAAACATTAGTAACATGAGTTATTTCCCTTTGTTTTAGAAATCTTTTAAGGTCGCTTAGCAGTAATTCGTATAGTTACTAACAAAGAAAACATTAGTTAAATGAGTTATTTCGTTTTGTTTTAGAAATTTGTTAAGGTCGCTAAACAGTAATTCGTATAGTTACTATGAAGAACACATTAGTAAAATGAGTTATTTCCTTTGTTTTAGACATCTTTTAAGGTCGGTTAACATTATTTCGTATAGTTACTAATAAAGAATACATTAGTAAAATGAATTATTTCCCTTTTTCTTTTAGAAATCTGTAAAGGTCGCTAAACAGTAATTCGTATAGTTACTATGAAGAACACATTAGTAAAATGAGTTATTTCCCTTTTTTTAAGAAAACTTTTAATGTCGCTGTACAGTAACTCGTATAGTTACTAATAAAGTAATCATTAGTAAAATGAGTTATTTCCCTTTGTTTTAGAAATCTTTTTATGTCGGTAAACAGTAATTCGTATAGTTACTAATAAAGAAAACATTAGTAACATGAGTTATTTCCCATTTGTTTTAGAAATCTTTTAAGGTCGCTAAACAGTAATTCGTATAGTAACTATAAAGTAAACATTAGTAAAATGAATTATTTCCCTTTGTTTTAGAAATCTTTTAAGGTAACTAAACAGTAATTCGTATAGTTACTAATAAAGAAAACATTAGTAAAATGAATTATTTCCCTTTGTTTTAGAAATATTTTAAGGTAACTAAACAGTAATTCGTATAGTTACTAATAAAGAAAACATTAGTAAAATCAGTTATTTCCTTTTGTTTTAAAAATCTTTTAAGATCGGTAAACAGTATTTCGTATAGTTACTAATAAAGTAAACATTAGTAAAATTAGTTATTTCCTTTTGTTTTAGAAATCTTTTAAGGTCGCAAAACAGTAATTAGTATAGTTACTAATAAAGAAAACATTAGTAAAATGAGTTATTTCCCTGTGTTTTAGAAATCTTTTAAGGTCGCTACACAGTAATTCGTATAGTTACTATGAAGAAAACATTAGTAAAATGAGTTATTTCCCTTTGTTTTAGAAATCTTTTAAGGTCGCTAAACAGTAATTCGTATAGTTACTAATAAAGAAAACATTAGTAACATGAGTTATTTCCCATTTGTTTTAGAAATCTTTTAAGGTCGCTAAACAGTAATTCGTATAGTAACTATAAAGTAAACATTAGTAAAATGAATTATTTCCCTTTGTTTTAGAAATCTTTTAAGGTAACTAAACAGTAATTCGTATAGTTACTAATAAAGAAAACATTAGTAAAATGAATTATTTCCCTTTGTTTTAGAAATATTTTAAGGTAACTAAACAGTAGTTCGTATAGTTACTAATAAAGAAAACATTAGTAAAATGAGTTATTTCCTTTTGTTTTAAAAATCTTTTAAGATCGGTAAACAGTATTTCGTATAGTTACTAATAAAGTAAACATTAGTAAAATTAGTTATTTCCTTTTGTTTTAGAAATCTTTTAAGGTCGCAAAACAGTAATTAGTATAGTTACTAATAAAGAAAACATTAGTAAAATGAGTTATTTCCCTGTGTTTTAGAAATCTTTTAAGGTCGCTACACAGTAATTCGTATAGTTACTATGAAGAAAACATTAGTAAAATGAGTTATTTTCTTTGTTTTAGGAATCTTTAAAGGTCGCTAAACAGTAATTCGTATAGTTACTAATAAAGAAAACATTAATAAAAGTAGTTATTTCTTTTTGTTTTAGAAATCTTTTAAGGTCGCTAAACAGTATTTCGTATAGTTACTAATAAAGAAAACATTAGTAAAATGAGTTATTTCCCTTTGTTTTAGAAATCTTTTAAGGTCGCTAAACAGTAATTCGTATAGTTACTAATAAAACAAACATTAGTAAAATGAGTTATTTCCCTTTGTTTTAGAAATCTTTTAAGGTCGCTAAACAGTATTTCGTATAGTTACTAATAAAGAAAACATTAGTAAAATGACTTATTTCCCTTTGTTTTAGAAATCTTTTAATATCGCTAAACAGTATTTCGTATAGTTACTAATAAAGAAAACATTAGTAAAATGACTTATTTCCCTTTGTTTTAGAAATCTTTTAAGGTCGCTAAACAGTATTTCGTATAGTTACTAATAAAGAAAACATTAGTAAAATGAGTTATTTCTCCTTGTTTTAGAAATCTTTTAAGGTCGCTAAACAGTAATTCGTATAGTTACTATAAAGTAAACATTAATAAAATGAGTTATTTCCCTTTGTTTTAGAAATCTTTTAAGGTCGCTAAACAGTAATTCGTATAGTTACTATAAAGTAAACATTAGAAAATGAGTGATTTCTCTTTGTTTTAGAAATCATTTTAGGTCGCTAAAAAGTAATTCGTAGAGTTACTAATAAAGTAAACATTAGTAAAATGAGTTATTTCCCTTTGTTTTAGAAATCTTTAAAGGTCGCTAAACAGTAATTCGTAGAGTTACTAATAAAACAAACATTAGTAAAATAAGTTATGAACCTTTGTTTTAGAAATCTTTTAAGGTCGGTAAACAGTATTTCGTATAGTTATTAACAAAGTAAAGATTAGTAAAATGAGTTATTTCCCTTTGTTTTAGAAATCTTTTAAGACCGCTAAACAGTAATTAGTATAGTTACTAATAAAGAAAACATTAGTAAAATGAGTTATTTCCCTTAGTTTTAGAAAACGTTTAAGGTCGGTAAACAGTAATTCGTATAGTTACTATAAAGTAAACATTAGTTAAATCAGTTATTTCCTTTGTTTTAAAAATCTTTTAAGATCGGTAAACAGTATTTCGTATAGTTACTAATAAAGTAAACATTAGTAAAATGACTTATTTCCTTTTGTTTTAGAAATCTTTTAGGGTCGCTAAACAGTAATTAGTATAGTTACTAATAAAGAAAACATAAGTAAAATGAGTAATTTCCCTTTGTTTTAGAAATCTTTTATGGTCGCTAAACAGTAATTCGTATAGTTACTAATAAAGAAAACATTAGGAAAATGAGTTATTTCCCTTTATTTTAAAAATTTTTTGCGGTCGCTAAACAGTAATTCGTATAGTTACTAATGAAGAAAACATTAGTAAAATGAGTTATTTCCCTTTGTTTTAAAAATCTTTTAAGGTCGGTAAACAGTATTTCGTATTATTACTAATAAAGTAACCATTAGTAAAATGAGTTATTTCCTTTTGTTTTAGAAATCTTTTAAGGTCGGTAAACAGTATTTCGTATTGTTACTAATAAAGTAAACATTAGTAAAATGAGTTATTTCCTTTGTTTTAGACATCTTTTAAGGTCGGTAAACAGTATTTCGTATAGTTACTAATAAAGAAAACATTAGAAAAATGAGTTATTTCCTTTGTTTTAGACATCTTTTTAGGTCGGTAAACAGTAATTCGTATAGTTACTAATAAAGAAAACATTAGTAAAATGAGTCATTTCCCTGTGTTTTAGAAATATTTTAAGGTCGCTAAACAGTAATTCGTATAGTTACTATGAGGAAAACATTAGTAAAATGAGTTATTTCCCTTTGTTTTAGAAATCTTTTAAGGTCGCTAAACAGTAATTCGTATAGTTACTAATAAAGAAAACATTAGTAAAATTAGTAATTTCCCTGTGTTTTAGACATCTTTTAAGGTCGGTAAACAGTATTTCGTATAGTTATTAATAAAAAAAACATTAGTAAAATGAGTTATTTCCCTTTGTATTTACAATCTGTTAAGGTCGGTAAACAGTAATTCGTATAGTTACTAATAAAGAAAACATTAGTAAAATGAGTTCTTTCCTTTGTTTTAGACATCTTTTAAGGTCGGTTAACAGTATTTCGTATAGTTACTAATAAAGAATACATTAGTAAAATGAATTATTTCCCTTTGTTTTAGAAATCTGTTTAGGTCGCTAAACAGTAATTCGTATAGTTACTATGAAGTAAACATTAGTAAAAGTAGTTATTTCTCTTCTGTTTTAGAAATCTTTTAATGTCGCTTAACAGTAATTCGTATAGTTTCTAATGAAGTAAACATTAGTAAAATGAATTATTTCCCTTTGTTTTAGAAATCTTTTAAGGTCGGTAAACAGTATTTCGTATAGTTACTAATAAAGAAAACATTAGTAAAATGAGTTATTTCCCTTTGTTTTAGAAATCTTTTAAGGTCGGTAAACAGTAATTCGTATAGTTACTATAAAGTAAACATTAGTTAAATCAGTTATTTCCTTTGTTTAAATAATCTTTTAAGATCGGTAAACAGTATTTCGTATAGTTACTAATAAAGTAAACATTAGTAAAATGAGTTATTTCCCTTTGTTTTAAAAATCTTTTAAGGTCGGTAAACAGTATTTCGTATTATTACAAATAAAGTAACCATTAGTAAAATGAGTAATTTCCCTTTGTTTTAGAAATCTTTTACGGTCGCTAAACAGTAATTCGTATAGTTACTAATAAAGAAAACATTAGTAAAATGAGTTATTTCCCTTTGTTTTAAAAATCTTTTAAGGTCGGTAAACAGTATTTCGTATTGTTACTAATAAAGTAACCATTAGTAAAATGAGTTATTTCGTTTTGTTTTAGAAATCTTTTAAGGTCGGTAAACAGTATTTCGTATTGTTACTAATAAAGTAAACATTTGTAAAATGAGTTATTTCCCTTTGTTTTAGAAATCTTTTAAGGTCGGTAAACAGTATTTCGTATAGTTACTAATAAAGAAAATATTAGTAAAATTGATTTATTTCCCTTTGTTTTAGAAATCTTTTAAGACCGCTAAACAGTAATTAGTATAGTTACTAATAAAGAAAACATGAGTAAAAGGAGTTAGTTTCCTGGGTTTTAGAAATCTTTTAAGGTCGCTAAACAGTAATTCGTATAGTTACTATGAAGAAAACATTAGTAAAATTAGTGATTTTCCTTTGTTTTAGAAATCTTTTAAGGTCGCTAAACAGTAATTCGTATAGTTACTAATAAAGAAAACATTAGTAAAATGAGTTATTTCCGTTTGTTTTAAAACTCTTCTACGGTCGCTAAACCGTAATTCGTATAGTTACTAATAAAGTAACATTAGTAAAATGAGTTATTTCCCTTTGTTTTAAAAATATTTTAAGGTCGGTAAACAGTATTTCGTATAGTTACTAATAAAGAAAACATTAGTAACATGAGTTATTTCCCTTTGTTTTAGACATCTTTTAAGGTCGGTAAACAGTAATTCGTATAGTTACTAATAAAGTAAACCTTAGTAAAATGAGTAATTTCCCTTTGTTTTAGAAATCTTTTAAGGTCGCTAAACAGTAATTCGTATAGTTACTAATAAAGAAAACATTAGTAAAATGAGTTATTTCCCTTTATTTTAAAAATTTTTTACGGTCGCTAAACAGTAATTCGTATAGTTACTAATAAAGAAAACATTAGTAAAATGAGTTATTTCCCTTTGTTTCAAAAATCTTTTAAGGTCGGTAAACAGTATTTCGTATTGTTACTAATAAAGTAACCATTAGTAAAATGAGTTATTTTCTTTTTGTTTTAGAAATCTTTTAAGGTCGGTAAACAGTATTTCGTATTGTTACTAATAAAGTAAACATTAGTAAAATGAGTTATTTCCTTTTGTTTTAGAAATCTTTTAAGGTCGGTAAACAGTATTTCGTATAGTTACTAATAAAGAAAACATTAGAAAAATGAGTTATTTCCTTTGTTTTAGACATCTTTTTAGGTCGGTAAACAGTAATTCGTATAGTTACTAATAAAGAAAACATTAGTAAAATGAGTCATTTCCCTTGGTTTTAGAAATCTGTTCAAGTCGCTAAACAGTAATAAGTACAGTTACTAATAAAGAAAACATTAGTAAAATGAGTTATTTTCCTGTGTTTTAGAAATCTTTTAAGGTCGCTAAACAGTAATTCGTATAGTTACTATGAGGAAAACATTAGTAAAATGAGTTATTTCCCTTTGTTTTAGAAATCTTTTAAGGTCGCTAAACAGTAATTCGTATAGTTACTAATAAAGAAAACATTAGTCAAATTAGTAATTTCCCTGTGTTTTAGACATCTTTTAAGGTCGGTAAACAGTATTTCGTATAGTTATTAATAAAAAAAACATTAGTAAAATGAGTTATTTCCCTTTGTATTTACAATCTGTTAAGGTCGGTAAACAGTAATTCGTATAGTTACTAATAAAGAAAACATTAGTAAAATTAGTGATTTTCCTTTGTTTTAGAAATCTTTTAAGGTCGCTAAACAGTAATTCGTATAGTTACTAATAAAGAAAACATTAGTAAAATGAGTTATTTCCGTTTGTTTTAAAACTCTTCTACGGTCGCTAAACCGTAATTCGTATAGTTACTAATAAAGTAACATTAGTAAAATGAGTTACTTCCCTTTGTTTTAAAAATATTTTAAGGTCGGTAAACAGTATTTCGTATAGTTACTAATAAAGAAAACATTAGTAACATGAGTTATTTCCCTTTGTTTTAGACATCTTTTAAGGTCGGTAAACAGTATTTCGTATAGTTACTAATAAAGTAAACCTTAGTAAAATGAGTAATTTCCCTTTGTTTTAGAAATCTTTTAAGGTCGCTAAACAGTAATTCGTATAGTTACTAATAAAGAAAACATTAGTAAAATGAGTTATTTCCCTTTATTTTAAAAATTTTTTACGGTCGCTAAACAGTAATTCGTATAGTTACTAATAAAGAAAACATTAGTAAAATGAGTTATTTCCCTTTGTTTCAAAAATCTTTTAAGGTCGGTAAACAGTATTTCGTATTGTTACTAATAAAGTAACCATTAGTAAAATGAGTTATTTCCTTTTGTTTTAGAAATCTTTTAAGGTCGGTAAACAGTATTTCGTATTGTTACTAATAAAGTAAACATTAGTAAAATGAGTTATTTCCTTTTGTTTTAGAAATCTTTTAAGGTCGGTAAACAGTATTTCGTATAGTTACTAATAAAGAAAACATTAGAAAAATGAGTTATTTCCTTTGTTTTAGACATCTTTTTAGGTCGGTAAACAGTAATTCGTATAGTTACTAATAAAGAAAACATTAGTAAAATGAGTCATTTCCCTTGGTTTTAGAAATCTGTTCAAGTCGCTAAACAGTAATAAGTACAGTTACTAATAAAGAAAACATTAGTAAAATGAGTTATTTTCCTGTGTTTTAGAAATCTTTTAAGGTCGCTAAACAGTAATTCGTATAGTTACTATGAGGAAAACATTAGTAAAATGAGTTATTTCCCTTTGTTTTAGAAATCTTTTAAGGTCGCTAAACAGTAATTCGTATAGTTACTAATAAAGAAAACATTAGTCAAATTAGTAATTTCCCTGTGTTTTAGACATCTTTTAAGGTCGGTAAACAGTATTTCGTATAGTTATTAATAAAAAAAACATTAGTAAAATGAGTTATTTCCCTTTGTATTTACAATCTGTTAAGGTCGGTAAACAGTAATTCGTATAGTTACTAATAAAGAAAACATTAGTAAAATGAGTTCTTTCCTTTGTTTTAGACATCTTTTAAGGTCGGTTAACAGTATTTCGTATAGTTACTAATAAAGAATACATTAGTAAAATGAATTATTTCCCTTTGTTTTAGAAATCTGTTTAGGTCGCTAAACAGTAATTCGTATAGTTACTATGAAGTAAACATTAGTAAAAGTAGTTATTTCTCTTTTGTTTTAGAAATCTTTTAATGTCGCTTAACAGTAATTCGTATAGTTTCTAATGAAGTAAACATTAGTAAAATGAATTATTACCCTTTGTTTTAGAAATCTTTTAAGGTCGGTAAACAGTATTTCGTATAGTTACTAATAAAGAAAACATTAGTAAAATGAGTTATTTCCCTTTGTTTTAGAAATCTTTTAAGGTCGGTAAACAGTAATTCGTATAGTTACTATAAAGTAAACATTAGTTAAATCAGTTATTTCCTTTGTTTAAATAATCTTTTAAGATCGGTAAACAGTATTTCGTATAGTTACTAATAAAGTAAACATTAGTAAAATGAGTTATTTCCCTTTGTTTTAAAAATCTTTTAAGGTCGGTAAACAGTATTTCGTATTATTACTAATAAAGTAACCATTAGTAAAATGAGTAATTTCCCTTTGTTTTAGAAATCTTTTACGGTCGCTAAACAGTAATTCGTATAGTTACTAATAAAGAAAACATTAGTAAAATGAGTTATTTCCCTTTGTTTTAAAAATCTTCTACGGTCGCTAAACAGTATTTCGTATAGTTACTAATAAAGAAAACATTAGAAAAATGAGGTATTTCCTTTGTTTTAGACATCTTTTTAGGTCGGTAAACAGTAATTCGTATAGTTACTAATAAAGAAAACATTAGTAAAATGAGTCATTTCCCTTGGTTTTAGAAATCTGTTCAAGTCGCTAAACAGTAATAAGTACAGTTACTAATAAAGAAAACATTAGTAAAATGAGTTATTTTCCTGTGTTTTAGAAATCTTTTAAGGTCGCTAAACAGTAATTCGTATAGTTACTATGAGGAAAACATTAGTAAAATGAGTTATTTCCCTTTGTTTTAGAAATCTTTTAAGGTCGCTAAACAGTAATTCGTATAGTTACTAATAAAGAAAACATTAGTCAAATTAGTAATTTCCCTGTGTTTTAGACATCTTTTAAGGTCGGTAAACAGTATTTCGTATAGTTATTAATAAAAAAAACATTAGTAAAATGAGTTATTTCCCTTTGTATTTACAATCTGTTAAGGTCGGTAAACAGTAATTCGTATAGTTACTAATAAAGAAAACATTAGTAAAATTAGTGATTTTCCTTTGTTTTAGAAATCTTTTAAGGTCGCTAAACAGTAATTCGTATAGTTACTAATAAAGAAAACATTAGTAAAATGAGTTATTTCCGTTTGTTTTAAAACTCTTCTACGGTCGCTAAACCGTAATTCGTATAGTTACTAATAAAGTAACATTAGTAAAATGAGTTACTTCCCTTTGTTTTAAAAATATTTTAAGGTCGGTAAACAGTATTTCGTATAGTTACTAATAAAGAAAACATTAGTAACATGAGTTATTTCCCTTTGTTTTAGACATCTTTTAAGGTCGGTAAACAGTATTTCGTATAGTTACTAATAAAGTAAACCTTAGTAAAATGAGTAATTTCCCTTTGTTTTAGAAATCTTTTAAGGTCGCTAAACAGTAATTCGTATAGTTACTAATAAAGAAAACATTAGTAAAATGAGTTATTTCCCTTTATTTTAAAAATTTTTTACGGTCGCTAAACAGTAATTCGTATAGTTACTAATAAAGAAAACATTAGTAAAATGAGTTATTTCCCTTTGTTTCAAAAATCTTTTAAGGTCGGTAAACAGTATTTCGTATTGTTACTAATAAAGTAACCATTAGTAAAATGAGTTATTTCCTTTTGTTTTAGAAATCTTTTAAGGTCGGTAAACAGTATTTCGTATTGTTACTAATAAAGTAAACATTAGTAAAATGAGTTATTTCCTTTTGTTTTAGAAATCTTTTAAGGTCGGTAAACAGTATTTCGTATAGTTACTAATAAAGAAAACATTAGAAAAATGAGTTATTTCCTTTGTTTTAGACATCTTTTTAGGTCGGTAAACAGTAATTCGTATAGTTACTAATAAAGAAAACATTAGTAAAATGAGTCATTTCCCTTGGTTTTAGAAATCTGTTCAAGTCGCTAAACAGTAATAAGTACAGTTACTAATAAAGAAAACATTAGTAAAATGAGTTATTTTCCTGTGTTTTAGAAATCTTTTAAGGTCGCTAAACAGTAATTCGTATAGTTACTATGAGGAAAACATTAGTAAAATGAGTTATTTCCCTTTGTTTTAGAAATCTTTTAAGGTCGCTAAACAGTAATTCGTATAGTTACTAATAAAGAAAACATTAGTCAAATTAGTAATTTCCCTGTGTTTTAGACATCTTTTAAGGTCGGTAAACAGTATTTCGTATAGTTATTAATAAAAAAAACATTAGTAAAATGAGTTATTTCCCTTTGTATTTACAATCTGTTAAGGTCGGTAAACAGTAATTCGTATAGTTACTAATAAAGAAAACATTAGTAAAATGAGTTCTTTCCTTTGTTTTAGACATCTTTTAAGGTCGGTTAACAGTATTTCGTATAGTTACTAATAAAGAATACATTAGTAAAATGAATTATTTCCCTTTGTTTTAGAAATCTGTTTAGGTCGCTAAACAGTAATTCGTATAGTTACTATGAAGTAAACATTAGTAAAAGTAGTTATTTCTCTTTTGTTTTAGAAATCTTTTAATGTCGCTTAACAGTAATTCGTATAGTTTCTAATGAAGTAAACATTAGTAAAATGAATTATTACCCTTTGTTTTAGAAATCTTTTAAGGTCGGTAAACAGTATTTCGTATAGTTACTAATAAAGAAAACATTAGTAAAATGAGTTATTTCCCTTTGTTTTAGAAATCTTTTAAGGTCGGTAAACAGTAATTCGTATAGTTACTATAAAGTAAACATTAGTTAAATCAGTTATTTCCTTTGTTTAAATAATCTTTTAAGATCGGTAAACAGTATTTCGTATAGTTACTAATAAAGTAAACATTAGTAAAATGAGTTATTTCCCTTTGTTTTAAAAATCTTTTAAGGTCGGTAAACAGTATTTCGTATTATTACTAATAAAGTAACCATTAGTAAAATGAGTAATTTCCCTTTGTTTTAGAAATCTTTTACGGTCGCTAAACAGTAATTCGTATAGTTACTAATAAAGAAAACATTAGTAAAATGAGTTATTTCCCTTTGTTTTAAAAATCTTCTACGGTCGCTAAACCGTAATTCGTATAGTTACTAATAAAGTAACATTAGTAAAATGAGTTATTTTCCTTTGTTTTAAAAATATTTTAAGGTCGGTAAACAGTATTTCGTATAGTTACTAATAAAGAAAACATTAGTAACATGAGTTATTTCCCTTTGTTTTAGACATCTTTTAAGGTCGGTAAACAGTATTTCGTATAGTTACTAATAAAGTAAACCTTAGTAAAATGAGTTATTTCCCTTTGTTTTAGAAATCTTTTAAGGTCGGTAAACAGTATTTCGTATAGTTACTAACAAAGAAAACATTAGTAACATGAGTTATTTCCCTTTGTTTTAGACATCTTTTAAGGTCGGTAAACAGTATTTCGTATAGTTACTAATAAAGTAAACCTTAGTAAAATGAGTTATTTCCCTTTGTTTTAGAAATCTTTTAAGTTCGCTAAACTGTATTTCGTATTGTTACTAATAAAGTAAACCTTAGTAAAATGAGTTATTTCCCTTTGTTTTAGAAACCTTTTAAGGTCGGTAAACAGTATTTCGTATAGTTACTAATAAAGAAAACATTAGTAACATGAGTTATTTCCCTTTGTTTTAGACATCTTTTAAGGTCGGTAAACAGTATTTCGTATAGTTACTAATCAAGTAAACATTAGTAAAATGAGTTATTTCCCTTTGTTTTAGAAATCTTTTAATGTCGCTAAACAGTAATTCGTATAGTTACTAATAAAGAACACATTAGTAAAATGAGTTATTTCCCTGTGTTTTACAAATCTTTTAAGGTCGCTAAACAGTATTTCGTATAGTTACTAATAAAGAAATCATTAGTAAAATGAGTTATTTCCTTTGTTTTAGACATCTTTTAAAGTCGGTAAACAGTATTTCGTATAGTTACTAATAAAGAATACATTAGTAAAATGAATTATTTCCCTTTTGTTTTAGAAATCTTTTAAGGTCGCTAAACTGTAATTCGTATAGTTACTAATAAAGAAAACATTAGTAAAATGAGTTATTTCCCTTAGTTTTAGAAAACGTTTAAGGTCGGTAAACAGTAATTCGTATAGTTACTATAAAGTAAACATTAGTTAAATCAGTTATTTCCTTTGTTTTAAAAATCTTTTAAGATCGGTAAACAGTATTTCGTATAGTTACTAATAACGTAAACATTAGTAAAATGAGTTATTTCCTTTTGTTTTAGAAATCTTTTAAGGTCGCTAAACAGTATTTCGTATAGTTACTAATAAAGAACACATTAGTAAAATGAGTTATTTCCCTGTGTTTTACAAATCTTTTAAGGTCGCTTAGCAGTAATTCGTATAGTTACTAACAAAGAAAACATTAGTTAAATGAGTTATTTCGTTTTGTTTTAGAAATTTGTTAAGGTCGCTAAACAGTAATTCGTATAGTTACTATGAAGAACACATTAGTAAAATGAGTTATTTCCTTTGTTTTAGACATCTTTTAAGGTCGGTTAACATTATTTCGTATAGTTACTAATAAAGAATACATTAGTAAAATGACTTATTTCCCTTAGTTTTAGAAAACGTTTAAGGTCGGTAAACAGTAATTCGTATAGTTACTATAAAGTAAACATTAGTTAAATCAGTTATTTCCTTTGTTTTAAAAATCTTTTAAGATCGGTAAACAGTATTTCGTATAGTTACTAATAAAGTAAACATTAGTATAATGAGTTATTTCCTTTTGTTTTAGAAATCTTTTAAGGTCGCTAAACAGTAATTAGTATAGTTACTAATAAAGAAAACATTAGTAAAATGAGTTATTTCTCTTTGTTTTAGAAATCTTTTAAGGTCGCTAAACAGTAATTCGTATAGTTACTAATAAAGAAAACATTAGTAACATGAGTTATTTCCCTTTGTTTTAGAAATCTTTTAAGGTCGCTTAGCAGTAATTCGTATAGTTACTAACAAAGAAAACATTAGTTAAATGAGTTATTTCGTTTTGTTTTAGAAATTTGTTAAGGTCGCTAAACAGTAATTCGTATAGTTACTATGAAGAACACATTAGTAAAATGAGTTATTTCCTTTGTTTTAGACATCTTTTAAGGTCGGTTAACATTATTTCGTATAGTTACTAATAAAGAATACATTAGTAAAATGAATTATTTCCCTTTTTCTTTTAGAAATCTGTAAAGGTCGCTAAACAGTAATTCGTATAGTTACTATGAAGAACACATTAGTAAAATGAGTTATTTCCCTTTTTTAAGAAAACTTTTAATGTCGCTGTACAGTAACTCGTAAAGTTACTAATAAAGTAATCATTAGTAAAATGAATTATTTCCCTTTGTTTTAGAAAACGTTTAAGGTCGGTAAACAGTAATTCGTATAGTTACTATAAAGTAAACATTAGTTAAATCAGTTATTTCCTTTGTTTTAAAAATCTTTTAAGATCGGTAAACAGTATTTCGTATAGTTACTAATAAAGTAAACATTAGTAAAATGAGTTATTTCTCTTTTGTTTTAGAAATCTTTTAAGGTCGCTAAACAGTAATTAGTATAGTTACTAATAGAGAAAACATTAGTAAAATGAGTTATTTCTCTTTGTTTTAGAAATCTTTTAAGGTCGCTTAGCAGTAATTCGTATAGTTACTAACAAAGAAAACATTAGTTAAATGAGTTATTTCGTTTTGTTTTAGAAATTTGTTAAGGTCGCTAAACAGTAATTCGTATAGTTACTATGAAGAACACATTAGTAAAATGAGTTATTTCCTTTGTTTTAGACATCTTTTAAGGTCGGTTAACATTATTTCGTATAGTTACTAATAAAGAATACATTAGTAAAATGAATTATTTCCCTTTTTCTTTTAGAAATCTGTAAAGGTCGCTAAACAGTAATTCGTATAGTTACTATGAAGAACACATTAGTAAAATGAGTTATTTCCCTTTTTTTAAGAAAACTTTTAATGTCGCTGTACAGTAACTCGTATAGTTACTAATAAAGTAATCATTAGTAAAATGAGTTATTTCCCTTTGTTTTAGAAATCTTTTTATGTCGGTAAACAGTAATTCGTATAGTTACTAATAAAGAAAACATTAGTAAAATGAGTTATTTCCCATTTGTTTTAGAAATCTTTTAAGGTCGCTAAACAGTAATTCGTATAGTAACTATAAAGTAAACATTAGTAAAATGAGTTATTTCCCTTTGTTTTAGAAATCTTTTAAGGTCGGTAAACAGTATTTCGTATAGTTACTAATAAAGAAAACATTAGTAACATGAGTTATTTCCCTTTGTTTTAGACATCTTTTAAGGTCGGTAAACAGTATTTCGTATAGTTACTAATAAAGTAAACCTTTAGTAAAATGAGTTATTTCCCTTTGTTTTAGAAATCTTTTAAGGTCGCTAAACAGTATTTCGTATTGTTACTAATAAAGTAAACCTTAGTAAAATGAGTTATTCCCTTTGTTTTAGAAACCTTTTAAGGTCGGTAAACAGTATTTCGTATAGTTACTAATAAAGAAAACATTAGTAACATGAGTTATTTCCCTTTGTTTTAGACATCTTTTAAGGTCGGTAAACAGTATTTCGTATAGTTACTAATCAAGTAAACATTAGTAAAATGAGTTATTTCCCTTTGTTTTAGAAATCTTTTAATGTCGCTAAACAGTATTTCGTATAGTTACTAATAAAGAACACATTAGTAAAATGAGTTATTTCCCTGTGTTTTACAAATCTTTTAAGGTCGCTAAACAGTATTTCGTATAGTTACTAATAAAGAAATCATTAGTAAAATGAGTTATTTCCTTTGTTTTAGACATCTTTTAAAGTCGGTAAACAGTATTTCGTATAGTTACTAATAAAGAATACATTAGTAAAATGAATTATTTCCCTTTTGTTTTAGAAATCTTTTAAGGTCGCTAAAATGTAATTCGTATAGTTACTAATAAAGAAAACATTAGTAAAATGAGTTATTTCCCTTAGTTTTAGAAAACGTTTAAGGTCGGTAAACAGTAATTCGTATAGTTACTATAAAGTAAACATTAGTTAAATCAGTTATTTCCTTTGTTTTAAAAATCTTTTAAGATCGGTAAACAGTATTTCGTATAGTTACTAATAAAGTAAACATTAGTATAATGAGTTATTTCCTTTTGTTTTAGAAATCTTTTAAGGTCGCTAAACAGTAATTAGTATAGTTACTAATAAAGAAAACATTAGTAAAATGAGTTATTTCTCTTTGTTTTAGAAATCTTTTAAGGTCGCTAAACAGTAATTCGTATAGTTACTAATAAAGAAAACATTAGTAACATGAGTTATTTCCCTTTGTTTTAGAAATCTTTTAAGGTCGCTTAGCAGTAATTCGTATAGTTACTAACAAAGAAAACATTAGTTAAATGAGTTATTTCGTTTTGTTTTAGAAATTTGTTAAGGTCGCTAAACAGTAATTCGTATAGTTACTATGAAGAACACATTAGTAAAATGAGTTATTTCCTTTGTTTTAGACATCTTTTAAGGTCGGTTAACATTATTTCGTATAGTTACTAATAAAGAATACATTAGTAAAATGAATTATTTCCCTTTTTCTTTTAGAAATCTGTAAAGGTCGCTAAACAGTAATTCGTATAGTTACTATGAAGAACACATTAGTAAAATGAGTTATTTCCCTGTTTTTAAGAAAACTTTTAATGTCGCTGTACAGTAACTCGTATAGTTACTAATAAAGTAATCATTAGTAAAATGAATTATTTCCCTTTGTTTTAGAAATCTTTTAAGGTCGTTAAACAGTAATTCGTATAGTTACTAATAAAGAAAACATTAGTAAAATTAGTTATTTCCCTTTGTTTTAGAAATCTTTTAAGATCGCTAAACAGTATTTCGTATAGTTACTAATAAAGAAAACATTAGTAACATGAGTTATTTCCCTTTGTTTTAGAAATTTGTTAAGGTTGCTAAACAGTAATTCGTATAGTTACTATGAAGAACACATTAGTAAAATGAGTTATTTCCTTTGTTTTAGACATCTTTTAAGGTCGGTTAACATTATTTCGTATAGTTACTAATAAAGAATACATTAGTAAAATGAATTATCTCCCTTTTTCTTTTAGAAATCTGTAAAGGTCGCTAAACAGTAATTCGTATAGTTACTATGAAGAACACATTAGTAAAATGAGTTATTTCCCTTTTTTTAAGAAAACTTTTAATGTCGCTGTACAGTAACTCGTATAGTTACTAATAAAGTAATCATTAGTAAAATGAGTTATTTCCCTTTGTTTTAGAAATCTTTTTATGTCCGTAAACAGTAATTCGTATAGTTACTAATAAAGAAAACATTAGTAACATGAGTTATTTCCCATTTGTTTTAGAAATCTTTTAAGGTCGCTAAACAGTAATTCGTATAGTAACTATAAAGTAAACATTAGTAAAATGAATTATTTCCCTTTGTTTTAGAAATCTTTTAAGGTAACTAAACAGTAATTCGTATAGTTACTAATAAAGAAAACATTAGTAAAATGAATTATTTCCCTTTGTTTTAGAAATATTTTAAGGTAACTAAACAGTAATTCGTATAGTTACTAATAAAGAAAACATTAGTAAAATCAGTTATTTCCTTTTGTTTTAAAAATCTTTTAAGATCGGTAAACAGTATTTCGTATAGTTACTAATAAAGTAAACATTAGTAAAATTAGTTATTTCCTTTTGTTTTAGAAATCTTTTAAGGTCGCAAAACAGTAATTAGTATAGTTACTAATAAAGAAAACATTAGTAAAATGAGTTATTTCCCTGTGTTTTAGAAATCTTTTAAGGTCGCTACACAGTAATTCGTATAGTTACTATGAAGAAAACATTAGTAAAATGAGTTATTTCCCTTTGTTTTAGAAATCTTTTAAGGTCGCTAAACAGTAATTCGTATAGTTACTAATAAAGAAAACATTAGTAACATGAGTTATTTCCCATTTGTTTTAGAAATCTTTTAAGGTCGCTAAACAGTAATTCGTATAGTAACTATAAAGTAAACATTAGTAAAATGAATTATTTCCCTTTGTTTTAGAAATCTTTTAAGGTAACTAAACAGTAATTCGTATAGTTACTAATAAAGAAAACATTAGTAAAATGAATTATTTCCCTTTGTTTTAGAAATATTTTAAGGTAACTAAACAGTAGTTCGTATAGTTACTAATAAAGAAAACATTAGTAAAATCAGTTATTTCCTTTTGTTTTAAAAATCTTTTAAGATCGGTAAACAGTATTTCGTATAGTTACTAATAAAGTAAACATTAGTAAAATTAGTTATTTCCTTTTGTTTTAGAAATCTTTTAAGGTCGCAAAACAGTAATTAGTATAGTTACTAATAAAGAAAACATTAGTAAAATGAGTTATTTCCCTGTGTTTTAGAAATCTTTTAAGGTCGCTACACAGTAATTCGTATAGTTACTATGAAGAAAACATTAGTAAAATGAGTTATTTTCTTTGTTTTAGGAATCTTTAAAGGTCGCTAAACAGTAATTCGTATAGTTACTAATAAAGAAAACATTAATAAAAGTAGTTATTTCTTTTTGTTTTAGAAATCTTTTAAGGTCGCTAAACAGTATTTCGTATAGTTACTAATAAAGAAAACATTAGTAAAATGAGTTATTTCCCTTTGTTTTAGAAATCTTTTAAGGTCGCTAAACAGTAATTCGTATAGTTACTAATAAAACAAACATTAGTAAAATGAGTTATTTCCCTTTGTTTTAGAAATCTTTTAAGGTCGCTAAACAGTATTTCGTATAGTTACTAATAAAGAAAACATTAGTAAAATGACTTATTTCCCTTTGTTTTAGAAATCTTTTAATATCGCTAAACAGTATTTTGTATAGTTACTAATAAAGAAAACATTAGTAAAATGACTTATTTCCCTTTGTTTTAGAAATCTTTTAAGGTCGCTAAACAGTATTTCGTATAGTTACTAATAAAGAAAACATTAGTAAAATGAGTTATTTCTCCTTGTTTTAGAAATCTTTTAAGGTCGCTAAACAGTAATTCGTATAGTTACTATAAAGTAAACATTAATAAAATGAGTTATTTCCCTTTGTTTTAGAAATCTTTTAAGGTCGCTAAACAGTAATTCGTATAGTTACTATAAAGTAAACATTAGAAAATGAGTGATTTCTCTTTGTTTTAGAAATCATTTTAGGTCGCTAAAAAGTAATTCGTAGAGTTACTAATAAAGTAAACATTAGTAAAATGAGTTATTTCCCTTTGTTTTAGAAATCTTTAAAGGTCGCTAAACAGTAATTCGTAGAGTTACTAATAAAACAAACATTAGTAAAATAAGTTATTAACCTTTGTTTTAGAAATCTTTTAAGGTCGGTAAACAGTATTTCGTATAGTTATTAACAAAGTAAAGATTAGTAAAATGAGTTATTTCCCTTTGTTTTAGAAATCTTTTAAGACCGCTAAACAGTAATTAGTATAGTTACTAATAAAGAAAACATTAGTAAAATGAGTTATTTCCCTTAGTTTTAGAAAACGTTTAAGGTCGGTAAACAGTAATTCGTATAGTTACTATAAAGTAAACATTAGTTAAATCAGTTATTTCCTTTGTTTTAAAAATCTTTTAAGATCGGTAAACAGTATTTCGTATAGTTACTAATAAAGTAAACATTAGTAAAATGACTTATTTCCTTTTGTTTTAGAAAGCTTTTATGGTCGCTAAACAGTAATTAGTATAGTTACTAATAAAGAAAACATAAGTAAAATGAGTAATTTCCCTTTGTTTTAGAAATCTTTTATGGTCGCTAAACAGTAATTCGTATAGTTACTAATAAAGAAAACATTAGTAAAATGAGTTATTTCCCTTTATTTTAAAAATTTTTTGCGGTCGCTAAACAGTAATTCGTATAGTTACTAATGAAGAAAACATTAGTAAAATGAGTTATTTCCCTTTGTTTTAAAAATCTTTTAAGGTCGGTAAACAGTATTTCGTATTATTACTAATAAAGTAACCATTAGTAAAATGAGTTATTTCCTTTTGTTTTAGAAATCTTTTAAGGTCGGTAAACAGTATTTCGTATTGTTACTAATAAAGTAAACATTAGTAAAATGAGTTATTTCCTTTGTTTTAGACATCTTTTAAGGTCGGTAAACAGTATTTCGTATAGTTACTAATAAAGAAAACATTAGAAAAATGAGTTATTTCCTTTGTTTTAGACATCTTTTTAGGTCGGTAAACAGTAATTCGTATAGTTACTAATAAAGAAAACATTAGTAAAATGAGTCATTTCCCTGTGTTTTAGAAATATTTTAAGGTCGCTAAACAGTAATTCGTATAGTTACTATGAGGAAAACATTAGTAAAATGAGTTATTTCCCTTTGTTTTAGAAATCTTTTAAGGTCGCTAAACAGTAATTCGTATAGTTACTAATAAAGAAAACATTAGTAAAATGAGTTATTTCCCTTAGTTTTAGAAAACGTTTAAGGTCGGTAAACAGTAATTCGTATAGTTACTATAAAGTAAACATTAGTTAAATCAGTTATTTCCTTTGGTTTAAAAATCTTTTAAGATCGGTAAACAGTATTTCGTATAGTTACTAATAAAGTAAACATTAGTAAAATGAGTTATTTCCTTTTGTTTTAGAAATCTTTTAAGGTCGCTAAACAGTAATTAGTATAGTTACTAATAAAGAAAACATTAGTAAAATGTTTTATTTCTCTTTGTTTTAGAAATCTTTTAAGGTCGCTAAACAGTAATTCGTATAGTTACTAATAAAGAAAACATTAGTAACATGAGTTATTTCCCTTTGTTTTAGAAATCTTTTAAGGTCGCTTAGCAGTAATTCGTATAGTTACTAACAAAGAAAACATTAGTTAAATGAGTTATTTCGTTTTGTTTTAGAAATTTGTTAAGGTCGCTAAACAGTAATTCGTATAGTTACTATGAAGAACACATTAGTAAAATGAGTTATTTCCTTTGTTTTAGACATCTTTTAAGGTCGGTTAACATTATTTCGTATAGTTACTAATAAAGAATACATTAGTAAAATGAATTATTTCCCTTTTTCTTTTAGAAATCTGTAAAGGTCGCTAAACAGTAATTCGTATAGTTACTATGAAGAACACATTAGTAAAATGAGTTATTTCCCTTTTTTTAAGAAAACTTTTAATGTCGCTGTACAGTAACTCGTATAGTTACTAATAAAGTAATCATTAGTAAAATGAGTTATTTCCCTTTGTTTTAGAAATCTTTTTATGTCGGTAAACAGTAATTCGTATAGTTACTAATAAAGAAAACATTAGTAACATGAGTTATTTCCCATTTGTTTTAGAAATCTTTTAAGGTCGCTAAACAGTAATTCGTATAGTAACTATAAAGTAAACATTAGTAAAATGAATTATTTCCCTTTGTTTTAGAAATCTTTTAAGGTAACTAAACAGTAATTCGTATAGTTACTAATAAAGAAAACATTAGTAAAATGAATTATTTCCCTTTGTTTTAGAAATATTTTAAGGTAACTAAACAGTAATTCGTATAGTTACTAATAAAGAAAACATTAGTAAAATCAGTTATTTCCTTTTGTTTTAAAAATCTTTTAAGATCGGTAAACAGTATTTCGTATAGTTACTAATAAAGTAAACATTAGTAAAATTAGTTATTTCCTTTTGTTTTAGAAATCTTTTAAGGTCGGTAAACAGTATTTCGTATAGTTACTAATAAAGAAAACATTAGTAACATGAGTTATTTCCCTTTGTTTTAGACATCTTTTAAGGTCGGTAAACAGTATTTCGTATAGTTACTAATCAAGTAAACATTAGTAAAATGAGTTATTTCCCTTTGTTTTAGAAATCTTTTAATGTCGCTAAACAGTATTTCGTATAGTTACTAATAAAGAACACATTAGTAAAATGAGTTATTTCCCTGTGTTTTACAAATCTTTTAAGGTCGCTAAACAGTATTTCGTATAGTTACTAATAAAGAAATCATTAGTAAAATGAGTTATTTCCTTTGTTTTAGACATCTTTTAAAGTCGGTAAACAGTATTTCGTATAGTTACTAATAAAGAATACATTAGTAAAATGAATTATTTCCCTTTTGTTTTAGAAATCTTTTAAGGTCGCTAAACTGTAATTCGTATAGTTACTAATAAAGAAAACATTAGTAAAATGAGTTATTTCCCTTAGTTTTAGAAAACGTTTAAGGTCGGTAAACAGTAATTCGTATAGTTACTATAAAGTAAACATTAGTTAAATCAGTTATTTCCTTTGGTTTAAAAATCTTTTAAGATCGGTAAACAGTATTTCGTATAGTTACTAATAAAGTAAACATTAGTAAAATGAGTTATTTCCTTTTGTTTTAGAAATCTTTTAAGGTCGCTAAACAGTAATTAGTATAGTTACTAATAAAGAAAACATTAGTAAAATGTTTTATTTCTCTTTGTTTTAGAAATCTTTTAAGGTCGCTAAACAGTAATTCGTATAGTTACTAATAAAGAAAACATTAGTAACATGAGTTATTTCCCTTTGTTTTAGAAATCTTTTAAGGTCGCTTAGCAGTAATTCGTATAGTTACTAACAAAGAAAACATTAGTTAAATGAGTTATTTCGTTTTGTTTTAGAAATTTGTTAAGGTCGCTAAACAGTAATTCGTATAGTTACTATGAAGAACACATTAGTAAAATGAGTTATTTCCTTTGTTTTAGACATCTTTTAAGGTCGGTTAACATTATTTCGTATAGTTACTAATAAAGAATACATTAGTAAAATGAATTATTTCCCTTTTTCTTTTAGAAATCTGTAAAGGTCGCTAAACAGTAATTCGTATAGTTACTATGAAGAACACATTAGTAAAATGAGTTATTTCCCTTTTTTTAAGAAAACTTTTAATGTCGCTGTACAGTAACTCGTATAGTTACTAATAAAGTAATCATTAGTAAAATGAGTTATTTCCCTTTGTTTTAGAAATCTTTTTATGTCGGTAAACAGTAATTCGTATAGTTACTAATAAAGAAAACATTAGTAACATGAGTTATTTCCCATTTGTTTTAGAAATCTTTTAAGGTCGCTAAACAGTAATTCGTATAGTAACTATAAAGTAAACATTAGTAAAATGAATTATTTCCCTTTGTTTTAGAAATCTTTTAAGGTAACTAAACAGTAATTCGTATAGTTACTAATAAAGAAAACATTAGTAAAATGAATTATTTCCCTTTGTTTTAGAAATATTTTAAGGTAACTAAACAGTAATTCGTATAGTTACTAATAAAGAAAACATTAGTAAAATCAGTTATTTCCTTTTGTTTTAAAAATCTTTTAAGATCGGTAAACAGTATTTCGTATAGTTACTAATAAAGTAAACATTAGTAAAATTAGTTATTTCCTTTTGTTTTAGAAATCTTTTAAGGTCGCAAAACAGTAATTAGTATAGTTACTAATAAAGAAAACATTAGTAAAATGAGTTATTTCCCTGTGTTTTAGAAATCTTTTAAGGTCGCTACACAGTAATTCGTATAGTTACTATGAAGAAAACATTAGTAAAATGAGTTATTTCCCTTTGTTTTAGAAATCTTTTAAGGTCGCTAAACAGTAATTCGTATAGTTACTAATAAAGAAAACATTAGTAACATGAGTTATTTCCCATTTGTTTTAGAAATCTTTTAAGGTCGCTAAACAGTAATTCGTATAGTAACTATAAAGTAAACATTAGTAAAATGAATTATTTCCCTTTGTTTTAGAAATCTTTTAAGGTAACTAAACAGTAATTCGTATAGTTACTAATAAAGAAAACATTAGTAAAATGAATTATTTCCCTTTGTTTTAGAAATATTTTAAGGTAACTAAACAGTAGTTCGTATAGTTACTAATAAAGAAAACATTAGTAAAATCAGTTATTTCCTTTTGTTTTAAAAATCTTTTAAGATCGGTAAACAGTATTTCGTATAGTTACTAATAAAGTAAACATTAGTAAAATTAGTTATTTCCTTTTGTTTTAGAAATCTTTTAAGGTCGCAAAACAGTAATTAGTATAGTTACTAATAAAGAAAACATTAGTAAAATGAGTTATTTCCCTGTGTTTTAGAAATCTTTTAAGGTCGCTACACAGTAATTCGTATAGTTACTATGAAGAAAACATTAGTAAAATGAATTATTTTCTTTGTTTTAGGAATCTTTAAAGGTCGCTAAACAGTAATTCGTATAGTTACTAATAAAGAAAACATTAATAAAAGTAGTTATTTCTTTTTGTTTTAGAAATCTTTTAAGGTCGCTAAACAGTATTTCGTATAGTTACTAATAAAGAAAACATTAGTAAAATGAGTTATTTCCCTTTGTTTTAGAAATCTTTTAAGGTCGCTAAACAGTAATTCGTATAGTTACTAATAAAACAAACATTAGTAAAATGAGTTATTTCCCTTTGTTTTAGAAATCTTTTAAGGTCGCTAAACAGTATTTCGTATAGTTACTAATAAAGAAAACATTAGTAAAATGACTTATTTCCCTTTGTTTTAGAAATCTTTTAATATCGCTAAACAGTATTTCGTATAGTTACTAATAAAGAAAACATTAGTAAAATGACTTATTTCCCTTTGTTTTAGAAATCTTTTAAGGTCGCTAAACAGTATTTCGTATAGTTACTAATAAAGAAAACATTAGTAAAATGAGTTATTTCTCCTTGTTTTAGAAATCTTTTAAGGTCGCTAAACAGTAATTCGTATAGTTACTATAAAGTAAACATTAATAAAATGAGTTATTTCCCTTTGTTTTAGAAATCTTTTAAGGTCGCTAAACAGTAATTCGTATAGTTACTATAAAGTAAACATTAGAAAATGAGTGATTTCTCTTTGTTTTAGAAATCATTTTAGGTCGCTAAAAAGTAATTCGTAGAGTTACTAATAAAGTAAACATTAGTAAAATGAGTTATTTCCCTTTGTTTTAGAAATCTTTAAAGGTCGCTAAACAGTAATTCGTAGAGTTACTAATAAAACAAACATTAGTAAAATAAGTTATTAACCTTTGTTTTAGAAATCTTTTAAGGTCGGTAAACAGTATTTCGTATAGTTATTAACAAAGTAAAGATTAGTAAAATGAGTTATTTCCCTTTGTTTTAGAAATCTTTTAAGACCGCTAAACAGTAATTAGTATAGTTACTAATAAAGAAAACATTAGTAAAATGAGTTATTTCCCTTAGTTTTAGAAAACGTTTAAGGTCGGTAAACAGTAATTCGTATAGTTACTATAAAGTAAACATTAGTTAAATCAGTTATTTCCTTTGTTTTAAAAATCTTTTAAGATCGGTAAACAGTATTTCGTATAGTTACTAATAAAGTAAACATTAGTAAAATGACTTATTTCCTTTTGTTTTAGAAATCTTTTAGGGTCGCTAAACAGTAATTAGTATAGTTACTAATAAAGAAAACATAAGTAAAATGAGTAATTTCCCTTTGTTTTAGAAATCTTTTATGGTCGCTAAACAGTAATTCGTATAGTTACTAATAAAGAAAACATTAGGAAAATGAGTTATTTCCCTTTATTTTAAAAATTTTTTGCGGTCGCTAAACAGTAATTCGTATAGTTACTAATGAAGAAAACATTAGTAAAATGAGTTATTTCCCTTTGTTTTAAAAATCTTTTAAGGTCGGTAAACAGTATTTCGTATTATTACTAATAAAGTAACCATTAGTAAAATGAGTTATTTCCTTTTGTTTTAGAAATCTTTTAAGGTCGGTAAACAGTATTTCGTATTGTTACTAATAAAGTAAACATTAGTAAAATGAGTTATTTCCTTTGTTTTAGACATCTTTTAAGGTCGGTAAACAGTATTTCGTATAGTTACTAATAAAGAAAACATTAGAAAAATGAGTTATTTCCTTTGTTTTAGACATCTTTTTAGGTCGGTAAACAGTAATTCGTATAGTTACTAATAAAGAAAACATTAGTAAAATGAGTCATTTCCCTGTGTTTTAGAAATATTTTAAGGTCGCTAAACAGTAATTCGTATAGTTACTATGAGGAAAACATTAGTAAAATGAGTTATTTCCCTTTGTTTTAGAAATCGTTTAAGGTCGCTAAACAGTAATTCGTATAGTTACTAATAAAGAAAACATTAGTAAAATTAGTAATTTCCCTGTGTTTTAGACATCTTTTAAGGTCGGTAAACAGTATTTCGTATAGTTATTAATAAAAAAAACATTAGTAAAATGAGTTATTCCCTTTTGTATTTACAATCTGTTAAGGTCGGTAAACAGTAATTCGTATAGTTACTAATAAAGAAAACATTAGTAAAATGAGTTATTTCCTTTGTTTTAGACATCTTTTAAGGTCGGTTAACAGTATGTCGTATATTTAGGGTCGCTAAACAGTAATTAGTATAGTTACTAATAAAGAAAACATGAGTAAAATGAGTAATTTCCCTTTGTTTTAGAAATCTTTTACGGTCGCTAAACAGTAATTCGTATAGTTACTAATAAAGAAAACATTAGTAAAATGAGTTATTTCCCTTTGTTTTAAAAATCTTTTAAGGTCGGTAAACAGTAATTCGTATAGTTACTAATAAAGTAACCATTAGTAAAATGAGTTATTTCCCTTTGTTTTAGAAATCTTTTAAGGTCGGTAAACAGTATTTCGTATAGTTACTAATAAAGTAAACATTTGTAAAATGAGTTATTTCCCTTTGTTTTAGAAATCTTTTAAGGTCGGTAAACAGTATTTCGTATAGTTACTAATAAAGAAAATATTAGTAAAATTGATTTATTTCCCTTTGTTTTAGAAATCTTTTAAGACCGCTAAACAGTAATTAGTATAGTTACTAATAAAGAAAACATTAGTAAAATGAGTTATTTTCCTGGGTTTTAGAAATCTTTTAAGGTCGCTAAAAAGTAATTCGTATAGTTACTATGAAGAAAACATTAGTAAAATTAGTGATTTTCC
Source organism: Sepiola atlantica (assembly GCA_963556195.1). Taxonomy (NCBI): domain Eukaryota; kingdom Metazoa; phylum Mollusca; class Cephalopoda; order Sepiida; family Sepiolidae; genus Sepiola; species Sepiola atlantica. Next base: position 1,118,036 of record CAUVYP010000801.1, on the reverse strand, counting down.
TTTGTTTTAGAAATCTTTTAAGGTCGCTAAACAGTAATTCGTATAGTTACTAATAAAGAAAACATTAGTAAAATGAGTTATTTCCGTTTGTTTTAAAACTCTTCTACGGTCGCTAAACCGTAATTCGTATAGTTACTAATAAAGTAACATTAGTAAAATGAGTTATTTCCCTTTGTTTTAAAAATATTTTAAGGTCGGTAAACAGTATTTCGTATAGTTACTAATAAAGAAAACATTAGTAAAATTAGTAATTTCCCTGTGTTTTAGACATCTTTTAAGGTCGGTAAACAGTATTTCGTATAATTATTAATAAAAAAAACATTAGTAAAATGAGTTATTTCCTTTTGTTTTAGAAATCTTTTAAGGTCGGTAAACAGTATTTCGTATAGTTACTAATAAAGAAAACATTAGAAAAATGAGTTATTTCCTTTGTTTTAGACATCTTTTTAGGTCGGTAAACAGTAATTCGTATAGTTACTAATAAAGAAAACATTAGTAAAATGAGTCATTTCCCTTGGTTTTAGAAATCTGTTCAAGTCGCTAAACAGTAATAAGTACAGTTACTAATAAAGAAAACATTAGTAAAATGAGTTATTTTCCTGTGTTTTAGAAATCTTTTAAGGTCGCTAAACAGTAATTCGTATAGTTACTATAGGGAAAACATTAGTAAAATGAGTTATTTCCCTTTGTTTTAGAAATCTTTTAAGGTCGCTAAACAGTAATTCGTATAGTTACTAATAAAGAAAACATTAGTAAAATTAGTAATTTCCCTGTGTTTTAGACATCTTTTAAGGTCGGTAAACAGTATTTCGTATAGTTATTAATAAAAAAAACATTAGTAAAATGAGTTATTTCCCTTTGTATTTACAATCTGTTAAGGTCGGTAAACAGTAATTCGTATAGTTACTAATAAAGAAAACATTAGTAAAATGAGTTCTTTCCTTTGTTTTAGACATCTTTTAAGGTCGGTTAACAGTATTTCGTATAGTTACTAATAAAGAATACATTAGTAAAATGAATTATTTCCCTTTGTTTTAGAAATCTGTTTAGGTCGCTAAACAGTAATTCGTATAGTTACTATGAAGTAAACATTAGTAAAAGTAGTTATTTCTCTTCTGTTTTAGAAATCTTTTAATGTCGCTTAACAGTAATTCGTATAGTTTCTAATGAAGAAAACATTAGTAAAATGAATTATTTCCCTTTGTTTTAGAAATCTTTTAAGGTCGGTAAACAGTATTTCGTATAGTTACTAATAACGAAAACATTAGTAAAATGAGTTATTTCCCTTTGTTTTAGAAATCTTTTAAGGTCGGTAAACAGTAATTCGTATAGTTACTATAAAGTAAACATTAGTTAAATCAGTTATTTCCTTTGTTTAAATAATCTTTTAAGATCGGTAAACAGTATTTCGTATAGTTACTAATAAAGAAAACATTAGTAAAATGAGTTATTTCCCTTTGTTTTAAAAATCTTTTAAGGTCGGTAAACAGTATTTCGTATTATTACTAATAAAGTAACCATTAGTAAAATGAGTAATTTCCCTTTGTTTTAGAAATCTTTTACGGTCGCTAAACAGTAATTCGTATAGTTACTAATAAAGAAAACATTAGTAAAATGAGTTATTTCCCTTTGTTTTAAAAATCTTTTAAGGTCGGTAAACAGTATTTCGTATTGTTACTAATAAAGTAAACATTTGTAAAATGAGTTATTTCCCTTTGTTTTAGAAATCTTTTAAGGTCGGTAAACAGTATTTCGTATAGTTACTAATAAAGAAAATATTAGTAAAATTGATTTATTTCCCTTTGTTTTAGAAATCTTTTAAGACCGCTAAACAGTAATTCGTATAGTTACTAATAAAGAAAACATTAGTAAAATGAGTTATTTTCCTGGGTTTTAGAAATCTTTTAAGGTCGCTAAACAGTAATTCGTATAGTTACTATGAAGAAAACATTAGTAAAATTAGTGATTTTCCTTTGTTTTAGAAATCTTTTAAGGTCGCTAAACAGTAATTCGTATAGTAACTAATAAAGAAAACATTAGTAAAATGAGTTATTTCCGTTTGTTTTAAAACTCTTCTACGGTCGCTAAACCGTAATTCGTATAGTTACTAATAAAGTAACATTAGTAAAATGAGTTATTTTCCTTTGTTTTAAAAATATTTTAAGGTCGGTAAACAGTATTTCGTATTGTTACTAATAAAGAAAACATTAGTAACATGAGTTATTTCCCTTTGTTTTAGACATCTTTTAAGGTCGGTAAACAGTATTTCGTATAGTTACTAATAAAGTAAACATTTGTAAAATGAGTTATTTCCCTTTGTTTTAGAAATCTTTTAAGGTCGGTAAACAGTATTTCGTATAGTTACTAATAAAGAAAATATTAGTAAAATTGATTTATTTCCCTTTGTTTTAGAAATCTTTTAAGACCGCTAAACAGTAATTAGTATAGTTACTAATAAAGAAAACATTAGTAAAATGAGTTATTTTCCTGGGTTTTAGAAATCTTTTAAGGTCGCTAAACAGTAATTCGTATAGTTACTATGAAGAAAACATTAGTAAAATTAGTGATTTTCCTTTGTTTTAGAAATCTTTTAAGGTCGCTAAACAGTAATTCGTATAGTTACTAATAAAGAAAACATTAGTAAAATGAGTTATTTCCGTTTGTTTTAAAACTCTTCTACGGTCGCTAAACCGTAATTCGTATAGTTACTAATAAAGTAACATTAGTAAAATGAGTTATTTCCCTTTGTTTTAAAAATATTTTAAGGTCGGTAAACAGTATTTCGTATAGTTACTAATAAAGAAAACATTAGTAACATGAGTTATTTCCCTTTGTTTTAGACATCTTTTAAGGTCGGTAAACAGTATTTCGTATAGTTACTAATAAAGTAAACCTTAGTAAAATGAGTAATTTCCCTTTGTTTTAGAAATCTTTTAAGGTCGCTAAACAGTAATTCGTATAGTTACTAATAAAGAAAACATTAGTAAAATGAGTTATTTCCCTTTATTTTAAAAATTTTTTACGGTCGCTAAACAGTAATTCGTATAGTTACTAATAAAGAAAACATTAGTAAAATGAGTTATTTCCCTTTGTTTCAAAAATCTTTTAAGGTCGGTAAACAGTATTTCGTATTGTTACTAATAAAGTAACCATTAGTAAAATGAGTTATTTTCTTTTTGTTTTAGAAATCTTTTAAGGTCGGTAAACAGTATTTCGTATTGTTACTAATAAAGTAAACATTAGTAAAATGAGTTATTTCCTTTTGTTTTAGAAATCTTTTAAGGTCGGTAAACAGTATTTCGTATAGTTACTAATAAAGAAAACATTAGAAAAATGAGTTATTTCCTTTGTTTTAGACATCTTTTTAGGTCGGTAAACAGTAATTCGTATAGTTACTAATAAAGAAAACATTAGTAAAATGAGTCATTTCCCTTGGTTTTAGAAATCTGTTCAAGTCGCTAAACAGTAATAAGTACAGTTACTAATAAAGAAAACATTAGTAAAATGAGTTATTTTCCTGTGTTTTAGAAATCTTTTAAGGTCGCTAAACAGTAATTCGTATAGTTACTATGAGGAAAACTTAGTAAAATGAGTTATTTCCCTTTGTTTTAGAAATCTTTTAAGGTCGCTAAACAGTAATTCGTATAGTTACTAATAAAGAAAACATTAGTCAAATTAGTAATTTCCCTGTGTTTTAGACATCTTTTAAGGTCGGTAAACAGTATTTCGTATAGTTATTAATAAAAAAAACATTAGTAAAATGAGTTATTTCCCTTTGTATTTACAATCTGTTAAGGTCGGTAAACAGTAATTCGTATAGTTACTAATAAAGAAAACATTAGTAAAATTAGTGATTTTCCTTTGTTTTAGAAATCTTTTAAGGTCGCTAAACAGTAATTCGTATAGTTACTAATAAAGAAAACATTAGTAAAATGAGTTATTTCCGTTTGTTTTAAAACTCTTCTACGGTCGCTAAACCGTAATTCGTATAGTTACTAATAAAGTAACATTAGTAAAATGAGTTACTTCCCTTTGTTTTAAAAATATTTTAAGGTCGGTAAACAGTATTTCGTATAGTTACTAATAAAGAAAACATTAGTAACATGAGTTATTTCCCTTTGTTTTAGACATCTTTTAAGGTCGGTAAACAGTATTTCGTATAGTTACTAATAAAGTAAACCTTAGTAAAATGAGTAATTTCCCTTTGTTTTAGAAATCTTTTAAGGTCGCTAAACAGTAATTCGTATAGTTACTAATAAAGAAAACATTAGTAAAATGAGTTATTTCCCTTTATTTTAAAAATTTTTTACGGTCGCTAAACAGTAATTCGTATAGTTACTAATAAAGAAAACATTAGTAAAATGAGTTATTTCCCTTTGTTTCAAAAATCTTTTAAGGTCGGTAAACAGTATTTCGTATTGTTACTAATAAAGTAACCATTAGTAAAATGAGTTATTTCCTTTTGTTTTAGAAATCTTTTAAGGTCGGTAAACAGTATTTCGTATTGTTACTAATAAAGTAAACATTAGTAAAATGAGTTATTTCCTTTTGTTTTAGAAATCTTTTAAGGTCGGTAAACAGTATTTCGTATAGTTACTAATAAAGAAAACATTAGAAAAATGAGTTATTTCCTTTGTTTTAGACATCTTTTTAGGTCGGTAAACAGTAATTCGTATAGTTACTAATAAAGAAAACATTAGTAAAATGAGTCATTTCCCTTGGTTTTAGAAATCTGTTCAAGTCGCTAAACAGTAATAAGTACAGTTACTAATAAAGAAAACATTAGTAAAATGAGTTATTTTCCTGTGTTTTAGAAATCTTTTAAGGTCGCTAAACAGTAATTCGTATAGTTACTATGAGGAAAACATTAGTAAAATGAGTTATTTCCCTTTGTTTTAGAAATCTTTTAAGGTCGCTAAACAGTAATTCGTATAGTTACTAATAAAGAAAACATTAGTCAAATTAGTAATTTCCCTGTGTTTTAGACATCTTTTAAGGTCGGTAAACAGTATTTCGTATAGTTATTAATAAAAAAAACATTAGTAAAATGAGTTATTTCCCTTTGTATTTACAATCTGTTAAGGTCGGTAAACAGTAATTCGTATAGTTACTAATAAAGAAAACATTAGTAAAATGAGTTCTTTCCTTTGTTTTAGACATCTTTTAAGGTCGGTTAACAGTATTTCGTATAGTTACTAATAAAGAATACATTAGTAAAATGAATTATTTCCCTTTGTTTTAGAAATCTGTTTAGGTCGCTAAACAGTAATTCGTATAGTTACTATGAAGTAAACATTAGTAAAAGTAGTTATTTCTCTTTTGTTTTAGAAATCTTTTAATGTCGCTTAACAGTAATTCGTATAGTTTCTAATGAAGTAAACATTAGTAAAATGAATTATTTCCCTTTGTTTTAGAAATCTTTTAAGGTCGGTAAACAGTATTTCGTATAGTTACTAATAAAGAAAACATTAGTAAAATGAGTTATTTCCCTTTGTTTTAGAAATCTTTTAAGGTCGGTAAACAGTAATTCGTATAGTTACTATAAAGTAAACATTAGTTAAATCAGTTATTTCCTTTGTTTAAATAATCTTTTAAGATCGGTAAACAGTATTTCGTATAGTTACTAATAAAGAAAACATTAGTAAAATGAGTTATTTCCCTTTGTTTTAGACATCTTTTACGGTCGCTAAACAGTAATTCGTATAGTTACTAATAAAGTAAACCTTAGTAAAATGAGTTATTTCTCTTTGTTTTAGAAATCTTTTAAGGTCGCTAAACAGTATTTCGTATTGTTACTAATAAAGTAAACCTTAGTAAAATGAGTTATTTCCCTTTGTTTTAGAAACCTTTTAAGGTCGGTAAACAGTATTTCGTATAGTTACTAATAAAGAAAACATTAGTAACATGAGTTATTTCCCTTTGTTTTAGACATCTTTTAAGGTCGGTAAACAGTATTTCGTATAGTTACTAATCAAGTAAACATTAGTAAAATGAGTTATTTCCCTTTGTTTTAGAAATCTTTTAATGTCGCTAAACAGTAATTCGTATAGTTACTAATAAAGAACACATTAGTAAAATGAGTTATTTCCCTGTGTTTTACAAATCTTTTAAGGTCGCTAAACAGTATTTCGTATAGTTACTAATAAAGAAATCATTAGTAAAATGAGTTATTTCCTTTGTTTTAGACATCTTTTAAAGTCGGTAAACAGTATTTCGTATAGTTACTAATAAAGAATACATTAGTAAAATGAATTATTTCCCTTTTGTTTTAGAACTCTTTTAAGGTCGCTAAACTGTAATTCGTATAGTTACTAATAAAGAAAACATTAGTAAAATGAGTTATTTCCTTTAGTTTTAGAAAACGTTTAAGGTCGGTAAACAGTAATTCGTATAGTTACTGTAAAGTAAACATTAGTTAAATCAGTTATTTCCTTTGTTTTAAAAATCTTTTAAGATCGGTAAACAGTATTTCGTATAGTTACTAATAAAGTAAACATTAGTATAATGAGTTATTTCCTTTTGTTTTAGAAATCTTTTAAGGTCGCTAAACAGTAATTAGTATAGTTACTAATAAAGAAAACATTAGTAAAATGAGTTATTTCTCTTTGTTTTAGAAATCTTTTAAGGTCGCTTAGCAGTAATTCGTATAGTTACTAACAAAGAAAACATTAGTTAAATGAGTTATTTCGTTTTGTTTTAGAAATTTGTTAAGGTCGCTAAACAGTAATTCGTATAGTTACTATGAAGAACACATTAGTAAAATGAGTTATTTCCTTTGTTTTAGACATCTTTTAAGGTCGGTTAACATTATTTCGTATAGTTACTAATAAAGAATACATTAGTAAAATGAATTATTTCCCTTTTTCTTTTAGAAATCTGTAAAGGTCGCTAAACAGTAATTCGTATAGTTACTATGAAGAACACATTAGTAAAATGAGTTATTTCCCTTTTTTTAAGAAAACTTTTAATGTCGCTGTACAGTAACTCGTATAGTTACTAATAAAGTAATCATTAGTAAAATGAGTTATTTCCCTTTGTTTTAGAAATCTTTTTATGTCGGTAAACAGTAATTCGTATAGTTACTAATAAAGAAAACATTAGTAAAATGAGTTATTTCCCATTTGTTTTAGAAATCTTTTAAGGTCGCTAAACAGTAATTCGTATAGTAACTATAAAGTAAACATTAGTAAAATGAGTTATTTCCCTTTGTTTTAGAAATCTTTTAAGGTCGGTAAACAGTATTTCGTATAGTTACTAATAAAGAAAACATTAGTAACATGAGTTATTTCCCTTTGTTTTAGACATCTTTTAAGGTCGGTAAACAGTATTTCGTATAGTTACTAATAAAGTAAACCTTAGTAAAATGAGTTATTTCCCTTTGTTTTAGAAATCTTTTAAGGTCGCTAAACAGTATTTCGTATTGTTACTAATAAAGTAAACCTTAGTAAAATGAGTTATTCCCTTTGTTTTAGAAACCTTTTAAGGTCGGTAAACAGTATTTCGTATAGTTACTAATAAAGAAAACATTAGTAACATGAGTAATTTCCCTTTGTTTTAGACATCTTTTAAGGTCGGTAAACAGTATTTCGTATAGTTACTAATCAAGTAAACATTAGTAAAATGAGTTATTTCCCTTTGTTTTAGAAATCTTTTAATGTCGCTAAACAGTATTTCGTATAGTTACTAATAAAGAACACATTAGTAAAATGAGTTATTTCCCTGTGTTTTACAAATCTTTTAAGGTCGCTAAACAGTATTTCGTATAGTTACTAATAAAGAAATCATTAGTAAAATGAGTTATTTCCTTTGTTTTAGACATCTTTTAAAGTCGGTAAACAGTATTTCGTATAGTTACTAATAAAGAATACATTAGTAAAATGAATTATTTCCCTTTTGTTTTAGAAATCTTTTAAGGTCGCTAAAATGTAATTCGTATAGTTACTAATAAAGAAAACATTAGTAAAATGAGTTATTTCCCTTAGTTTTAGAAAACGTTTAAGGTCGGTAAACAGTAATTCGTATAGTTACTATAAAGTAAACATTAGTTAAATCAGTTATTTCCTTTGTTTTAAAAATCTTTTAAGATCGGTAAACAGTATTTCGTATAGTTACTAATAAAGTAAACATTAGTATAATGAGTTATTTCCTTTTGTTTTAGAAATCTTTTAAGGTCGCTAAACAGTAATTAGTATAGTTACTAATAAAGAAAACATTAGTAAAATGAGTTATTTCTCTTTGTTTTAGAAATCTTTTAAGGTCGCTAAACAGTAATTCGTATAGTTACTAATAAAGAAAACATTAGTAAAATGAATTATTTCCCTTTGTTTTAGAAAACGTTTAAGGTTGGTAAACAGTAATTCGTATAGTTACTATAAAGTAAACATTAGTTAAATCAGTTATTTCCTTTGTTTTAAAAATCTTTTAAGATCGGTAAACAGTATTTCGTATAGTTACTAATAAAGTAAACATTAGTAAAATGAGTTATTTCCTTTTGTTTTAGAAATCTTTTAAGGTCGCTAAACAGTAATTAGTATAGTTACTAATAAAGAAAACATTAGTAAAATGAGTTATTTCTCTTTGTTTTAGAAATCTTTTAAGGTCGCTTAGCAGTAATTCGTATAGTTACTAACAAAGAAAACATTAGTTAAATGAGTTATTTCGTTTTGTTTTAGAAATTTGTTAAGGTCGCTAAACAGTAATTCGTATAGTTACTATGAAGAACACATTAGTAAAATGAGTTATTTCCTTTGTTTTAGACATCTTTTAAGGTCGGTTAACATTATTTCGTATAGTTACTAATAAAGAATACATTAGTAAAATGAATTATTTCCCTTTTTCTTTTAGAAATCTGTAAAGGTCGCTAAACAGTAATTCGTATAGTTACTATGAAGAACACATTAGTAAAATGAGTTATTTCCCTTTTTTTAAGAAAACTTTTAATGTCGCTGTACAGTAACTCGTATAGTTACTAATAAAGTAATCATTAGTAAAATGAGTTATTTCCCTTTGTTTTAGAAATCTTTTTATGTCGGTAAACAGTAATTCGTATAGTTACTAATAAAGAAAACATTAGTAAAATGAGTTATTTCCCATTTGTTTTAGAAATCTTTTAAGGTCGCTAAACAGTAATTCGTATAGTAACTATAAAGTAAACATTAGTAAAATGAGTTATTTCCCTTTGTTTTAGAAATCTTTTAAGGTCGGTAAACAGTATTTCGTATAGTTACTAATAAAGAAAACATTAGTAACATGAGTTATTTCCCTTTGTTTTAGACATCTTTTAAGGTCGGTAAACAGTATTTCGTATAGTTACTAATAAAGTAAACCTTAGTAAAATGAGTTATTTCCCTTTGTTTTAGAAATCTTTTAAGGTCGCTAAACAGTATTTCGTATTGTTACTAATAAAGTAAACCTTAGTAAAATGAGTTATTCCCTTTGTTTTAGAAACCTTTTAAGGTCGGTAAACAGTATTTCGTATAGTTACTAATAAAGAAAACATTAGTAACATGAGTTATTTCCCTTTGTTTTAGACATCTTTTAAGGTCGGTAAACAGTATTTCGTATAGTTACTAATCAAGTAAACATTAGTAAAATGAGTTATTTCCCTTTGTTTTAGAAATCTTTTAATGTCGCTAAACAGTATTTCGTATAGTTACTAATAAAGAACACATTAGTAAAATGAGTTATTTCCCTGTGTTTTACAAATCTTTTAAGGTCGCTAAACAGTATTTCGTATAGTTACTAATAAAGAAATCATTAGTAAAATGAGTTATTTCCTTTGTTTTAGACATCTTTTAAAGTCGGTAAACAGTATTTCGTATAGTTACTAATAAAGAATACATTAGTAAAATGAATTATTTCCCTTTTGTTTTAGAAATCTTTTAAGGTCGCTAAAATGTAATTCGTATAGTTACTAATAAAGAAAACATTAGTAAAATGAGTTATTTCCCTTAGTTTTAGAAAACGTTTAAGGTCGGTAAACAGTAATTCGTATAGTTACTATAAAGTAAACATTAGTTAAATCAGTTATTTCCTTTGTTTTAAAAATCTTTTAAGATCGGTAAACAGTATTTCGTATAGTTACTAATAAAGTAAACATTAGTATAATGAGTTATTTCCTTTTGTTTTAGAAATCTTTTAAGGTCGCTAAACAGTAATTAGTATAGTTACTAATAAAGAAAACATTAGTAAAATGAGTTATTTCTCTTTGTTTTAGAAATCTTTTAAGGTCGCTAAACAGTAATTCGTATAGTTACTAATAAAGAAAACATTAGTAACATGAGTTATTTCCCTTTGTTTTAGAAATCTTTTAAGGTCGCTTAGCAGTAATTCGTATAGTTACTAACAAAGAAAACATTAGTTAAATGAGTTATTTCGTTTTGTTTTAGAAATTTGTTAAGGTCGCTAAACAGTAATTCGTATAGTTACTATGAAGAACACATTAGTAAAATGAGTTATTTCCTTTGTTTTAGACATCTTTTAAGGTCGGTTAACATTATTTCGTATAGTTACTAATAAAGAATACATTAGTAAAATGAATTATTTCCCTTTTTCTTTTAGAAATCTGTAAAGGTCGCAAAACAGTAATTCGTATAGTTACTATGAAGAACACATTAGTAAAATGAGTTATTTCCCTGTTTTTAAGAAAACTTTTAATGTCGCTGTACAGTAACTCGTATAGTTACTAATAAAGTAATCATTAGTAAAATGAATTATTTCCCTTTGTTTTAGAAATCTTTTAAGGTCGTTAAACAGTAATTCGTATAGTTACTAATAAAGAAAACATTAGTAAAATGAGTTATTTCCGTTTGTTTTAGAAATCTTTTAAGATCGCTAAACAGTATTTCGTATAGTTACTAATAAAGAAAACATTAGTAAAATGAATTATTTCCGTTTGTTTTAGAAATCTTTTAAGGTCGCTAAACAGTAATTCGTATAGTTACTAATAAAGAAAACATTAATAAAATCGAGTTATTTCCCTTTGTTTTGGACATCTTTTAAGATCGGTAAACAGTATTTCGTATAGTTACTAATAAAGAAAACATTAGTAAAATGAGTTATTTCCCTTTGTTTTAGAAATGTTTTAAGATCGCTTAGCAGTAATTCGTATAGTCACTAATAAAGAAAACATTAGTAAAATGAGTTATTTCCCTTTGTTTTTAAAATCTTTTAACGTCGGTAAACAGTAATTCGTATAGTTACTATAAAGTAAACATTAGTAAAATGAGTTATTTCCCTGTGTTTTAGAAATCTTTTAATGTCGCTAAACAGTAATTAGTATAGTTACTAATAAAGAATACATTAGTAAAATGAGTTATTTCCCTTTGTTTTAGAAATCTTTTAAGGTCGCAAAACAGTAATTCGTATAGTTACTAATAAAACAAACATTAGTAAAATGATTTATTTCACTTTGTTTTAGAAATCTTTGAAGGTAGCTAAACAGTATTTCGTATAGTTACTAATAAAGAAAACATTAGTAAACTGAGTTATTTCCCTTTGTTTTAGAAATCTTTTAAGGTCGCTAAACAGTAATTCGTATAGTTACTAATAAAGAAAACATTTGTAAAATGAGTTATTTCCCTTTGTTTAAGAAATCTTTTATGGTCGCTAAACAGTAATTCGTATAGTTACTAATAAAGAAAACATTAGTAAAATGAGTTATTTCCCTTTGTTTTAGAAAGATTTTAAGGTCGCTAAACAGTATTTCGTATAGTTACTAATAAAGAAAACATTTGTAAAATGAGTTATTTCCCTTTGTTTTAGAAATCTTTTAAGGTCGCTAAACAGTAATTCGTATAGTTACTAATAAAGAAAACATTAGTAAAATGAGATATTTCCCTTTGTTTAAGAAATCTTTTAAGGTCGCTAAACAGTAATTCCTATAGTTACTAATAAAGAAAACATTAGTAAACTGAGTTATTTCCCTTTGTTTTAGAAATCTTTTAAGGTCGCTAAACAGTAATTCGTATAGTTACTAATAAAGAAAACATTAGTAAAATGAGTTATTTCCCTTTGTTTTAGAAATCTTTTAAGGTCGCTAAACAGTATTTCGTATAGTTACTAATAAAGAAAACATTAGTAAAATGAGTTATTTCCCTTTGTTTTAGAAATCTTCAAAGGTCGCTAAACAGTAATTCGTATAGTTACTAATAAAGAAAACATTAGTAAAATGAGTTATTTCCCTTTGTTTTAGAAATCTTTTAAGGTCGCTAAACAGTAATTCGTATAGTTACTAATAAAGAAAACATTAGTAAAATGAGTTATTTCCCTTTGTTTTAGAAATCTTTTAAGGTCGCTAAACAGTATTTCGTATAGTTACTAATAAAGAAAACATTAGTAAAATGAGTTATTTCCCTTTGTTTTAGAAATCTTTAAAGGTCGCTAAACAGTAATTCGTATAGTTACTAATAAAGAAAAAATTAGTAAAATGAGTTATTTCCCTTTGTTTTAGAAATCTTTTAAGGTCGCTAAACAGTAATTCGTATAGTTACTAATAAAGAAAACATTAGTAAAATGAGTTATTTCCCTTTGTTTTAGAAATCTTTTAAGGTCGCTAAACAGTATTTCGTATAGTTACTAATAAAGTAAACATTAGTAAAATGAGTTATTTCCCTTTGTTTTAGAAATCTTTTAAGGTCGCTAAACAGTAATTCGTATAGTTACTAATAAAGAAAACATTAGTAAAATTAGTGATTTCCCTTTGTTTAAGAAATCTTTTAAGGTCGCTAAACAGTATTTCGTATAGTTACTAATAAAGAAAACATTAGTAAAATTAGTTATTTCCCTTTGTTTTAGAAATCTTGTAAGGTCGCTAAACAGTAATTCGTATAGTTACTAATAAAAAAAACATTAGTAAAATGAGTTATTTCCCTTTGTTTTAGAAATCTTTTAAGGTCGCTAAACAGTATTTCGTATAGTTACTAATAAAGAAAACATTAGTAAAATGAGTTATTTCCCTTTGTTTTAGAAATCTTTTCAGATCGCTAAACAGTATTTCGTATAGTTACTAATAAAGAAAACATTAGTAAAATGAGTTATTTCATTTTGTTTTAGAAATCTTTTAAGGTCGCTTAATAGTAATTCGTATAGTTACTAATAAAGAAAATACTAGTTAAAATGAGTTATTTCCCTTTGTTTTAGAAATCTTTTACGGTCGCTTAACAGTTATTCGTATGGTTACTAATAAGGAAAACATTAGTAAAATGACTTATTTCCCTTTGTTTTAGAAATCTTTTAAGGTCGCTAAACAGTAATTCGTATAGTTACTAATAAAGTAAACATTAGTAAAATGAGTTATTTCTGTTTGTTTTAGAAATCTTTTAAGTTCGCTAAACAGTAATTCTTATAGTTACTAGTAAATAAAACATTAGTAAAATGAGTTATTTCTCTTTGTTTTAGAAATCTTTTGAGGTCGGTAAACAGTATTTCGTATAGTTACTAATAAAGAAAACATTAGTAAAATGAGTTATTTCCCATTTGTTTTAGAAATGTTTTAAGATCGCTTAGCAGTAATTCGTATAGTTACTAATAAAGTAAACATTAGTAAAATTAGTTATTTCCGTTAGTTTTAGAAATCTTTTAAGGTCGCTAAACAGTAATTCGTATAGTTACTAATAAAGAAAACTTTAGTAAAATGAGTTATTTCATTTTGTTTTAGAAATCTTTTAAGGTCGCTAAACAGTAATTCGTATAGTTACTAATAAAGAAAAGACTAGTAAAAATGAGTTATTTCCCTTTGTTTTAGAAATCTTTTACGGTCGCTTAACAGTAATTCGTATAGTTACTAATAAGGAAAACATTAGTAAAATGACTTATTTCCCTTTGTTTTAGAAATCTTTTACGGTCGCTAAACAGTAATTCGTATAGTTACTAATAAAGTAAACATTAGTACAATGAGTTATTTCCGTTTGTTTTAGAAATCTTTTAAGGTCGCTAAACAGTAATTCGTATAGTTACTAATAAAACAAACATTAGTAAAATGATTTATTTCACTTTGTTTTAGAAATCTTTTAAGGTAGCTAAACAGTAATTCGTATAGTTACTAATAAAGAAAACATTAGTAAAATGAGTTATTTCCCTTTGTTTTAGAAATCTTTGAAGGTCGCTAAACAGTAATTCGTATAGTTACTAATAAAGAAAACATTAGTAAAATGAGTTATTTCCCTTTGTTTTAGAAAGATTTTAAGGTCGCTAAACAGTATTTCGTATAGTTACTAATAAAGTAAACATTAGTAAAATGAGTTATTTCCCTTTGTTTTAGAAATCTTTTAAGGTCGCTAAACAGTAATTCGTATAGTTACTAATAAAGAAAACATTAGTAAAATTAGTGATTTCCCTTTGTTTAAGAAATCTTTTAAGGTCGCTAAACAGTATTTCGTATAGTTACTAATAAAGAAAACATTAGTAAAATTAGTTATTTCCCTTTGTTTTAGAAATCTTGTAAGGTCGCTAAACAGTAATTCGTATAGTTACTAATAAAAAAAACATTAGTAAAATGAGTTATTTCCCTTTGTTTTAGAAATCTTTTAAGGTCGCTAAACAGTATTTCGTATAGTTACTAATAAAGAAAACATTAGTAAAATGAGTTATTTCCCTTTGTTTTAGAAATCTTTTCAGATCGCTAAACAGTATTTCGTATAGTTACTAATAAAGAAAACATTAGTAAAATGAGTTATTTCATTTTGTTTTAGAAATCTTTTAAGGTCGCTTTACAGTAATTCGTATAGTTACTAATAAAGAAAATACTAGTAAAAATGAGTTATTTCCCTTTGTTTTAGAAATCTTTTACGGTCGCTTAACAGTTATTCGTATTGTTACTAATAAGGAAAACATTAGTAAAATGACTTATTTCCCTTTGTTTTAGAAATCTTTTAAGGTCGCTAAACAGTAATTCGTATAGTAACTAATAAAGTAAACATTAGTAAAATGAGTTATTTCCGTTTGTTTTAGAAATCTTTTAAGGTCGCTAAACAGTAATTCTGATAGTTACTAGTAAATAAAACATTAGTAAAATGAGTTATTTCTCTTTGTTTTAGAAATCTTTTGAGGTCGGTAAACAGTATTTCGTATAGTTACTAATAAAGAAAACATTAGTAAAATGAGTTATTTCCCATTTGTTTTAGAAATGTTTTAAGATCGCTTAGCAGTAATTCGTATAGTTACTAATAAAGTAAACATTAGTAAAATTAGTTATTTCCGTTAGTTTTAGAAATCTTTTAAGGTCGCTAAACAGTAATTCGTATAGTTACTAATAAAGAAAACTTTAGTAAAATGAGTTATTTTTTTTTGTTTTAGAAATCTTTTAAGGTCGCTAAACAGTAATTCGTATAGTTACTAATAAAGAAAAGACTAGTAAAAATGAGTTATTTCCCTTTGTTTTAGAAATCTTTTACGGTCGCTTAACAGTAATTCGTATAGTTACTAATAAGGAAAACATTAGTAAAATGACTTATTTCCCTTTGTTTTAGAAATCTTTTACGGTAGCTAAACAGTAATTCGTATAGTTACTAATAAAGTAAACATTAGTAAAATGAGTTATTTCCGTTTGTTTTAGAAATCTTTTAAGGTCGCTAAACAGTAATTCGTATAGTTACTAATAAAACAAACATTAGTAAAATGATTTATTTCACTTTGTTTTAGAAATCTTTTAAGGTAGCTAAACAGTATTTCGTATAGTTACTAATAAAGAAAACATTAGTAAAATGAGTTATTTCCCTTTGTTTTAGAAAGATTTTAAGGTCGCTAAACAGTATTTCGTATAGTTACTAATAAAGAAAACATTTCTAAAATGAGTTATTTCCCTTTTTTTTTAGAAATCTTTTAAGGTCGCTAAACAGTAATTCGTATAGTTACTAATAAAGAAAACATTAGTAAAATGAGTTATTTCCCTTTGTTTTAGAAATCTTTTAAGGTCGCTAAACAGTAATTCGTATAGTTACTAATAAAGAAAACATTAGTAAAATGAGTTATTTCCCTTTGTTTTAGAAATCTTTTAAGGTCGCTAAACAGTAATTCGTATAGTTACTAATAAAGAAAACATTAGTAAAATGAGTTATTTCCCTTTGTTTTAGAAATCTTTTAAGGTCGCTAAACAGTAATTCGTATAGTTACTAATAAAGAAAACATTAGTAAAATGAGTTATTTCCCTTTGTTTTAGAAATCTTTTAAGGTCGCTAAACAGTATTTCGTATAGTTACTAATAAAGAAAACATTAGTAAAATGAGTTATTTCCCTTTGTTTTAGAAAGATTTTAAGGTCGCTAAACAGTATTTCGTATAGTTACTAATAAAGAAAACATTTCTAAAATGAGTTATTTCCCTTTGTTTTAGAAATCTTTTAAGGTCGCTAAACAGTAATTCGTATAGTTACTAATAAAGAAAACATTAGTAAAATGAGTTATTTCCCTTTGTTTTAGAAATCTTTTAAGGTCGCTAAACAGTAATTCGTATAGTTACTAATAAAGAAAACATTAGTAAAATGAGTTATTTCCCTTTGTTTTAGAAATCTTTTAAGGTCGCTAAACAGTAATTCGTATAGTTACTAATAAAGAAAACATTAGTAAAATGAGTTATTTCCCTTTGTTTTAGAAATCTTTTAAGGTCGCTAAACAGTAATTCGTATAGTTACTAATAAAGAAAACATTAGTAAAATGAGTTATTTCCCTTTGTTTTAGAAAGATTTTAAGGTCGCTAAACAGTATTTCGTATAGTTACTAATAAAGAAAACATTTCTAAAATGAGTTATTTCCCTTTGTTTTAGAAATCTTTTAAGGTCGCTAAACAGTAATTCGTATAGTTACTAATAAAGAAAACATTAGTAAAATGAGTTATTTCCCTTTGTTTTAGAAATCTTTTAAGGTCGCTAAACAGTAATTCGTATAGTTACTAATAAAGAAAACATTAGTAAAATGAGTTATTTCCCTTTGTTTTAGAAATCTTTTAAGGTCGCTAAACAGTAATTCGTATAGTTACTAATAAAGAAAACATTAGTAAAATGAGTTATTTCCCTTTGTTTTAGAAATCTTTTAAGGTCGCTAAACAGTATTTCGTATAGTTACTAATAAAGAAAACATTAGTAAAATGAGTTATTTCCCTTTGTTTTAGAAAGATTTTAAGGTCGCTAAACAGTATTTCGTATAGTTACTAATAAAGAAAACATTTCTAAAATGAGTTATTTCCCTTTGTTTTAGAAATCTTTTAAGGTCGCTAAACAGTAATTCGTATAGTTACTAACAAAGAAAACATTAGTAAAATGAGTTATTTCCCTTTGTTTTAGAAATCTTTTAAGGTCGCTAAACAGTAATTCGTATAGTTACTAATAAAGAAAACATTAGTAAAATGAGTTATTTCCCTTTGTTTTAGAAATCTTTTAAGGTCGCTAAACAGTAATTCGTATAGTTACTAATAAAGAAAACATTAGTAAAATGAGTTATTTCCCTTTGTTTTAGAAATCTTTTAAGGTCGCTAAACAGTAATTCGTATAGTTACTAATAAAGAAAACATTAGTAAAATGAGTTATTTCCCTTTGTTTTAGAAATCTTTTAAGGTCGCTAAACAGTATTTCGTATAGTTACTAATAAAGAAAACATTAGTAAAATGAGTTATTTCCCTTTGTTTTAGAAATCTTTTAAGGTCGCTAAACAGTAGGTCGTATAGTTACTAATAAAGAAAACATTAGTAAAATGAGTTATTTCCCTTTGTTTTAGAAATCTTTTAAGGTCGCTAAACAGTAATTCGTATAGTTACTAATAAAAAAAACATTAGTAAAATGAGTTATTTCCCTTTGTTTTAGAAATCTTTTCAGGTCGCTTAACAGTATTTCGTATAGTTACTAATAAAGAAAACATTAGTAAAATGAGTTATTTCCCTTTGTTTTAGAAATCTTTTAAGGTCGCTAAACAGTAATTCGTATAGTTACTAATAAAGAAAACATTAGTAAAATGAGTGATTTCCCTTTGTTTTAGAAATCTTTTAAGGTCGCTAAACAGTATTTCGTATAGTTACTAATAAAGAAAACATATGTAAAATTAGTTATTTCCCTTTGTTTTAGAAATCTTGTAAGGTCGCTAAACAGTAATTCGTATAGTTACTAATAAAGAAAACATTAGTAAAATGAGTTATTTCCCTTTGTTTTAGAAATCTTTTAAGGTCGCTAAACAGTATTTCGTATAGTTACTAATAAAGAAAACATTAGTAAAATGAGTTATTTCCCTTTGTTTTAGAAATCTTTTAAGATCGCTAAACAGTATTTCGTATAGTTACTAATAAAGAAAACATTAGTAAAATGAGTTATTTCATTTTGTTTTAGAAATCTTTTAAGGTCGCTTAACAGTAATTCGTATAGTTTCTAATAAAGAAAATACTAGTAAAAATGAGTTATTTCCCTTTGTTTTAGAAATCTTTTACGGGCGCTTAACAGTTATTCGTATAGTTACTAATAAGGAAAACATTAGTAAAATGAGTTATTTCTCTTTGTTTTAGAAATCTTTTGAGGTCGGTAAACAGTATTTCGTATAGTTACTAATAAAGAAAACATTAGTAAAATGAGTTATTTCCCATTTGTTTTAGAAATGTTTTAAGATCGCTTAGCAGTAATTCGTATAGTTACTAATAAAGTAAACATTAGTAAAATTAGTTATTTCCGTTTGTTTTAGAAATCTTTTAAGGTCGCTAAACAGTAATTCGTATAGTTACTAATAAAGAAAACTTTAGTAAAATGAGTTATTTCATTTTGTTTTAGAAATCTTTTAAGGTCGCTAAACAGTAATTCGTATAGTTACTAATAAAGAAAACACTAGTCAAAATGAGTTATTTCCCTTTGTTTTAGAAATCTTTTACGGTCGCTTAACAGTAATTCTTATAGTTACTAATAAAGAAAAACATTAGTAAAATGACTTATTTCCCTTTGTTTTAGAAATCTTTTACGGTCGCTAAACAGTAATTCGTATAGTTACTAATAAAGTAAACATTAGTAAAATGAGTTATTTCCGTTTGTTTTAGAAATCTTTTAAGGTCGCTAAACAGTAATTCGTATAGTTACAAATAAAGAAAACATTAATAAAATGAGTTATTTGCCTTTGTTTTAGAAATCTTTTAAGGTCGCTAAACAGTAATTCGTATAGTTACAAATAAAGTAAACATTAGTAAAATGAGTTATTTGCCTTTGTTTTAGAAATCTTTTAAGGTCGCTAAACAGTAATTCGTATAGTTACTATAAAGTAAACATTAGAAAATGAGTTATTTCTCTTTGTTTTAGAAATCATTTAAGGGCGCTAAACAGTAATTCGTATAGTTACTAATAAAGAAAACATTAGTAAAATGAGTTATTTCCGTTTGTTTTAGAAATCTTTTAAGGTCGCTAAACAGTAATTCGTATAGTTACTAATAAAGTAAACATTAGTAAAATGAGTTATTTCCGTTTGTTTTAGAAATCTTTTAAGGTCGCTAAACAGTAATTCGTATAGTTACTAATAAAACAAACATTAGTAAAATGATTTATTTCACTTTGTTTTAGAAATCTTTTAAGGTAGCTAAACAGTATTTCGTATAGTTACTAATAAAGAAAACATTAGTAAAATGAGTTATTTCCCTTTGTTTTAGAAAGATTTTTAGGTCGCTAAACAGTATTTCGTATAGTTACTAATAAAGAAAACATTTCTAAAATGAGTTATTTCCCTTTGTTTTAGAAATCTTTTAAGGTCGCTAAACAGTAATTCGTATAGTTACTAATAAAGAAAACATTAGTAAAATGAGTTATTTCCCTTTGTTTTAGAAATCTTTTAAGGTCGCTAAACAGTAATTCGTATAGTTACTAATAAAGAAAACATTAGTAAAATGAGTTATTTCCCTTTGTTTTAGAAATCTTTTAAGGTCGCTAAACAGTAATTCGTATAGTTACTAATAAAGAAAACATTAGTAAAATGAGTTATTTCCCTTTGTTTTAGAAATCTTTTAAGGTCGCTAAACAGTAATTCGTATAGTTACTAATAAAGAAAACATTAGTAAAATGAGTTATTTCCCTTTGTTTTAGAAATCTTTTAAGGTCGCTAAACAGTATTTCGTATAGTTACTAATAAAGAAAACATTAGTAAAATGAGTTATTTCCCTTTGTTTTAGAAAGATTTTAAGGTCGCTAAACAGTATTTCGTATAGTTACTAATAAAGAAAACATTTCTAAAATGAGTTATTTCCCTTTGTTTTAGAAATCTTTTAAGGTCGCTAAACAGTAATTCGTATAGTTACTAATAAAGAAAACATTAGTAAAATGAGTTATTTCCCTTTGTTTTAGAAATCTTTTAAGGTCGCTAAACAGTAATTCGTATAGTTACTAATAAAGAAAACATTAGTAAAATGAGTTATTTCCCTTTGTTTTAGAAATCTTTTAAGGTCGCTAAACAGTAATTCGTATAGTTACTAATAAAGAAAACATTAGTAAAATGAGTTATTTCCCTTTGTTTTAGAAATCTTTTAAGGTCGCTAAACAGTATTTCGTATAGTTACTAATAAAGAAAACATTAGTAAAATGAGTTATTTCCCTTTGTTTTAGAAATCTTTTAAGGTCGCTAAACAGTAGGTCGTATAGTTACTAATAAAGAAAACATTAGTAAAATGAGTTATTTCCCTTTGTTTTAGAAATCTTTTAAGGTCGCTAAACAGTAATTCGTATAGTTACTAATAAAAAAAACATTAGTAAAATGAGTTATTTCCCTTTGTTTTAGAAATCTTTTCAGGTCGCTTAACAGTATTTCGTATAGTTACTAATAAAGAAAACATTAGTAAAATGAGTTATTTCCCTTTGTTTTAGAAATCTTTTAAGGTCGCTAAACAGTAATTCGTATAGTTACTAATAAAGAAAACATTAGTAAAATGAGTGATTTCCCTTTGTTTTAGAAATCTTTTAAGGTCGCTAAACAGTATTTCGTATAGTTACTAATAAAGAAAACATATGTAAAATTAGTTATTTCCCTTTGTTTTAGAAATCTTGTAAGGTCGCTAAACAGTAATTCGTATAGTTACTAATAAAGAAAACATTAGTAAAATGAGTTATTTCCCTTTGTTTTAGAAATCTTTTAAGGTCGCTAAACAGTATTTCGTATAGTTACTAATAAAGAAAACATTAGTAAAATGAGTTATTTCCCTTTGTTTTAGAAATCTTTTAAGATCGCTAAACAGTATTTCGTATAGTTACTAATAAAGAAAACATTAGTAAAATGAGTTATTTCATTTTGTTTTAGAAATCTTTTAAGGTCGCTTAACAGTAATTCGTATAGTTTCTAATAAAGAAAATACTAGTAAAAATGAGTTATTTCCCTTTGTTTTAGAAATCTTTTACGGTCGCTTAACAGTTATTCGTATAGTTACTAATAAGGAAAACATTAGTAAAATGAGTTATTTCTCTTTGTTTTAGAAATCTTTTGAGGTCGGTAAACAGTATTTCGTATAGTTACTAATAAAGAAAACATTAGTAAAATGAGTTATTTCCCATTTGTTTTAGAAATGTTTTAAGATCGCTTAGCAGTAATTCGTATAGTTACTAATAAAGTAAACATTAGTAAAATTAGTTATTTCCGTTTGTTTTAGAAATCTTTTAAGGTCGCTAAACAGTAATTCGTATAGTTACTAATAAAGAAAACTTTAGTAAAATGAGTTATTTCATTTTGTTTTAGAAATCTTTTAAGGTCGCTAAACAGTAATTCGTATAGTTACTAATAAAGAAAACACTAGTCAAAATGAGTTATTTCCCTTTGTTTTAGAAATCTTTTACGGTCGCTTAACAGTAATTCTTATAGTTACTAATAAAGAAAAACATTAGTAAAATGACTTATTTCCCTTTGTTTTAGAAATCTTTTACGGTCGCTAAACAGTAATTCGTATAGTTACTAATAAAGTAAACATTAGTAAAATGAGTTATTTCCGTTTGTTTTAGAAATCTTTTAAGGTCGCTAAACAGTAATTCGTATAGTTACAAATAAAGAAAACATTAATAAAATGAGTTATTTGCCTTTGTTTTAGAAATCTTTTAAGGTCGCTAAACAGTAATTCGTATAGTTACAAATAAAGTAAACATTAGTAAAATGAGTTATTTGCCTTTGTTTTAGAAATCTTTTAAGGTCGCTAAACAGTAATTCGTATAGTTACTAATAAAACAAACATTAGTAAAATGATTTATTTCACTTTGTTTTAGAAATCTTTTAAGGTAGCTAAACAGTATTTCGTATAGTTACTAATAAAGAAAACATTAGTAAAATGAGTTATTTCCCTTTGTTTTAGAAAGATTTTTAGGTCGCTAAACAGTATTTCGTATAGTTACTAATAAAGAAAACATTTCTAAAATGAGTTATTTCCCTTTGTTTTAGAAATCTTTTAAGGTCGCTAAACAGTAATTCGTATAGTTACTAATAAAGAAAACATTAGTAAAATGAGTTATTTCCCTTTGTTTTAGAAATCTTTTAAGGTCGCTAAACAGTAATTCGTATAGTTACTAATAAAGAAAACATTAGTAAAATGAGTTATTTCCCTTTGTTTTAGAAATCTTTTAAGGTCGCTAAACAGTAATTCGTATAGTTACTAATAAAGAAAACATTAGTAAAATGAGTTATTTCCCTTTGTTTTAGAAATCTTTTAAGGTCGCTAAACAGTAATTCGTATAGTTACTAATAAAGAAAACATTAGTAAAATGAGTTATTTCCCTTTGTTTTAGAAATCTTTTAAGGTCGCTAAACAGTATTTCGTATAGTTACTAATAAAGAAAACATTAGTAAAATGAGTTATTTCCCTTTGTTTTAGAAAGATTTTAAGGTCGCTAAACAGTATTTCGTATAGTTACTAATAAAGAAAACATTTCTAAAATGAGTTATTTCCCTTTGTTTTAGAAATCTTTTAAGGTCGCTAAACAGTAATTCGTATAGTTACTAATAAAGAAAACATTAGTAAAATGAGTTATTTCCCTTTGTTTTAGAAATCTTTTAAGGTGGCTAAACAGTAATTCGTATAGTTACTAATAAAGAAAACATTAGTAAAATGAGTTATTTCCCTTTGTTTTAGAAATCTTTTAAGGTCGCTAAACAGTAATTCGTATAGTTACTAATAAAGAAAACATTAGTAAAATGAGTTATTTCCCTTTGTTTTAGAAATCTTTTAAGGTCGCTAAACAGTAATTCGTATAGTTACTAATAAAGAAAACATTAGTAAAATGAGTTATTTCCCTTTGTTTTAGAAAGATTTTAAGGTCGCTAAACAGTATTTCGTATAGTTACTAATAAAGAAAACATTTCTAAAATGAGTTATTTCCCTTTGTTTTAGAAATCTTTTAAGGTCGCTAAACAGTAATTCGTATAGTTACTAATAAAGAAAACATTAGTAAAATGAGTTATTTCCCTTTGTTTTAGAAATCTTTTAAGGTCGCTAAACAGTAATTCGTATAGTTACTAATAAAGAAAACATTAGTAAAATGAGTTATTTCCCTTTGTTTTAGAAATCTTTTAAGGTCGCTAAACAGTAATTCGTATAGTTACTAATAAAGAAAACATTAGTAAAATGAGTTATTTCCCTTTGTTTTAGAAATCTTTTAAGGTCGCTAAACAGTATTTCGTATAGTTACTAATAAAGAAAACATTAGTAAAATGAGTTATTTCCCTTTGTTTTAGAAATCTTTTAAGGTCGCTAAACAGTAATTCGTATAGTTACTAATAAAGAAAACATTAGTAAAATGAGTTATTTCCCTTTGTTTTAGAAAGATTTTAAGGTCGCTAAACAGTATTTCGTATAGTTACTAATAAAGAAAACATTTCTAAAATGAGTTATTTCCCTTTGTTTTAGAAATCTTTTAAGGTCGCTAAACAGTAATTCGTATAGTTACTAATAAAGAAAACATTAGTAAAATGAGTTATTTCCCTTTGTTTTAGAAATCTTTTAAGGTCGCTAAACAGTAATTCGTATAGTTACTAATAAAGAAAACATTAGTAAAATGAGTTATTTCCCTTTGTTTTAGAAATCTTTTAAGGTCGCTAAACAGTAATTCGTATAGTTACTAATAAAGAAAACATTAGTAAAATGAGTTATTTCCCTTTGTTTTAGAAATCTTTTAAGGTCGCTAAACAGTATTTCGTATAGTTACTAATAAAGAAAACATTAGTAAAATGAGTTATTTCCCTTTGTTTTAGAAATCTTTTAAGGTCGCTAAACAGTAGGTCGTATAGTTACTAATAAAGAAAACATTAGTAAAATGAGTTATTTCCCTTTGTTTTAGAAATCTTTTAAGGTCGCTAAACAGTAATTCGTATAGTTACTAATAAAAAAAACATTAGTAAAATGAGTTATTTCCCTTTGTTTTAGAAATCTTTTCAGGTCGCTTAACAGTATTTCGTATAGTTACTAATAAAGAAAACATTAGTAAAATGAGTTATTTCCCTTTGTTTTAGAAATCTTTTAAGGTCGCTAAACAGTAATTCGTATAGTTACTAATAAAGAAAACATTAGTAAAATGAGTGATTTCCCTTTGTTTTAGAAATCTTTTAAGGTCGCTAAACAGTATTTCGTATAGTTACTAATAAAGAAAACATATGTAAAATTAGTTATTTCCCTTTGTTTTAGAAATCTTGTAAGGTCGCTAAACAGTAATTCGTATAGTTACTAATAAAGAAAACATTAGTAAAATGAGTTATTTCCCTTTGTTTTAGAAATCTTTTAAGGTCGCTAAACAGTATTTCGTATAGTTACTAATAAAGAAAACATTAGTAAAATGAGTTATTTCCCTTTGTTTTAGAAATCTTTTAAGATCGCTAAACAGTATTTCGTATAGTTACTAATAAAGAAAACATTAGTAAAATGAGTTATTTCATTTTGTTTTAGAAATCTTTTAAGGTCGCTTAACAGTAATTCGTATAGTTTCTAATAAAGAAAATACTAGTAAAAATGAGTTATTTCCCTTTGTTTTAGAAATCTTTTACGGTCGCTTAACAGTTATTCGTATAGTTACTAATAAGGAAAACATTAGTAAAATGAGTTATTTCTCTTTGTTTTAGAAATCTTTTGAGGTCGGTAAACAGTATTTCGTATAGTTACTAATAAAGAAAACATTAGTAAAATGAGTTATTTCCCATTTGTTTTAGAAATGTTTTAAGATCGCTTAGCAGTAATTCGTATAGTTACTAATAAAGTAAACATTAGTAAAATTAGTTATTTCCGTTTGTTTTAGAAATCTTTTAAGGTCGCTAAACAGTAATTCGTATAGTTACTAATAAAGAAAACTTTAGTAAAATGAGTTATTTCATTTTGTTTTAGAAATCTTTTAAGGTCGCTAAACAGTAATTCGTATAGTTACTAATAAAGAAAACACTAGTCAAAATGAGTTATTTCCCTTTGTTTTAGAAATCTTTTACGGTCGCTTAACAGTAATTCTTATAGTTACTAATAAAGAAAAACATTAGTAAAATGACTTATTTCCCTTTGTTTTAGAAATCTTTTACGGTCGCTAAACAGTAATTCGTATAGTTACTAATAAAGTAAACATTAGTAAAATGAGTTATTTCCGTTTGTTTTAGAAATCTTTTAAGGTCGCTAAACAGTAATTCGTATAGTTACAAATAAAGAAAACATTAATAAAATAAGTTATTTGCCTTTGTTTTAGAAATCTTTTAAGGTCGCTAAACAGTAATTCGTATAGTTACAAATAAAGTAAACATTAGTAAAATGAGTTATTTGCCTTTGTTTTAGAAAACTTTTAAGGTCGCTAAACAGTAATTCGTATAGTTACTATAAAGTAAACATTAGAAAATGAGTTATTTCTCTTTGTTTTAGAAATCATTTAAGGGCGCTAAAAAGTAATTCGTAGAGTTACTAATAAAGTAAACATTAGTAAAATGAGTTATTTCCGTTTGTTTTAGAAATCTTTTAAGGTCGCTAAACAGTAATTCGTATAGTTACTAATAAAATAAACATTAGTAAAATGAGTTATTTCCCTTTGTTTTAGAAATCTTTTAACGTCGCTCAACAGTTATTCGTATACTTTCTAATAAAGAAAACATTAGTAAAATGAGTTATTTCCCTTTGTTTTAGAAATCTTTTAAGGTCGCTAAACAGTAATTCGTATAGTTACTAATAAAGAAAACATTAGTAAAATGAGTTATTTCCCTTTGTTTTAGAAATCTTTTAAGGTCGCTAAACAGTATTTCGTATAGTTACTAATAAAGAAAACATCAGTAAAATGAGTTATTTCATTTTGTTTTAGAAATCATTTAAGGTCGCTAAACAGTTATTCGTATAGTTACTAATAAAGAAAACATTAGTAAAATGAGTTATTTCCGTTTGTTTTAGAAATCTTTTAAGATCGCTAAACAGTATTTCGTATAGTTACTAATAAAGAAAACATTAGTAAAATGAGTTATTTCCGTTTGTTTTAGAAATCTTTTAAGGTCGCTAAACAGTAATTCGTATAGTTACTAATAAAGAAAACATTAATAAAATCGAGTTATTTCCCTTTGTTTTGGACATCTTTTAAGATCGCTAAACAGTATTTCGTATAGTTACTAATAAAGAAAACATTAGTAAAATGAGTTATTTCCCTTTGTTTTAGAAATGTTTTAAGATCGCTTAGCAGTAATTCGTATAGTCACTAATAAAGAAAACATTAGTAAAATGAGTTATTTCCCTTTGTTTTTAAAATCTTTTAACGTCGGTAAACAGTAATTCGTATAGTTACTATAAAGTAAACATTAGTAAAATGAGTTATTTCCCTGTGTTTTAGAAATCTTTTAATGTCGCTAAACAGTAATTAGTATAGTTACTAATAAAGAATACATTAGTAAAATGAGTTATTTCCCTTTGTTTTAGAAATCTTTTAAGGTCGCTAAACAGTAATTCGTATAGTTACTAATAAAGAAAACATTAGTAAAATTAGTGATTTCCCTTTGTTTAAGAAATCTTTTAAGGTCGCTAAACAGTATTTCGTATAGTTACTAATAAAGAAAACATTAGTAAAATTAGTTATTTCCCTTTGTTTTAGAAATCTTGTAAGGTCGCTAAACAGTAATTCGTATAGTTACTTATAAAAAAAAACATTAGTAAAATGAGTTATTTCCCTTTGTTTTAGAAATCTTTTAAGGTCGCTAAACAGTATTTCGTATAGTTACTAATAAAGAATACATTAGTAAAATGAGTTATTTCCCTTTGTTTTAGAAATCTTTTCAGATCGCTAAACAGTATTTCGTATAGTTAGTAATAAAGAAAACATTAGTAAAATGAGTTATTTCATTTTGTTTTAGAAATCTTTTAAGGTCGCTTAACAGTAATTCGTATAGTTACTAATAAAGAAAATACTAGTAAAAATGAGTTATTTCCCTTTGTTTTAGAAATCTTTTACGGTCGCTTAACAGTTATTCGTATAGTTACTAATAAGGAAAACATTAGTAAAATGACTTATTTCCCTTTGTTTTAGAAATCTTTTAAGGTCGCTAAACAGTAATTCGTATAGTTACTAATAAAGTAAACATTAGTAAAATGAGTTATTTCCGTTTGTTTTAGAAATCTTTTAAGTTCGCTAAACAGTAATTCTTATAGTTACTAGTAAATAAAACATTAGTAAAATGAGTTATTTCTCTTTGTTTTAGAAATCTTTTGAGGTCGGTAAACAGTATTTCGTATAGTTACTAATAAAGAAAACATTAGTAAAATGAGTTATTTCCCATTTGTTTTAGAAATGTTTTAAGATCGCTTAGCAGTAATTCGTATAGTTACTAATAAAGTAAACATTAGTAAAATTAGTTATTTCCGTTAGTTTTAGAAATCTTTTAAGGTCGCTAAACAGTAATTCGTATAGTTACTAATAAAGAAAACTTTAGTAAAATGAGTTATTTCATTTTGTTTTAGAAATCTTTTAAGGTCGCTAAACAGTAATTCGTATAGTTACTAATAAAGAAAAGACTAGTAAAAATGAGTTATTTCCCTTTGTTTTAGAAATCTTTTACGGTCGCTTAACAGTAATTCGTATAGTTACTAATAAGGAAAACATTAGTAAAATGAGTTATTTCCGTTTGTTTTAGAAATCTTTTAATGTCGCTAAACAGTAATTCGTATAGTTACTAATAAAGAAAACATTAATAAAATCGAGTTATTTCCCTTTGTTTTGGACATCTTTTAAGATCGGTAAACAGTATTTCGTATAGTTACTAATAAAGAAAACATTAGTAAAATGAGTTATTTCCCTTTGTTTTAGAAATGTTTTAAGATCGCTTAGCAGTAATTCGTATAGTCACTAATAAAGAAAACATTAGTAAAATGAGTTATTTCCCTTTGTTTTTAAAATCTTTTAACGTCGGTAAACAGTAATTCGTATAGTTACTATAAAGTAAACATTAGTAAAATGAGTTATTTCCCTGTGTTTTAGAAATCTTTTAATGTCGCTAAACAGTAATTAGTATAGTTACTAATAAAGAATACATTAGTAAAATGAGTTATTTCCCTTTGTTTTAGAAATCTTTTAAGGTCGCTAAACAGTAATTCGTATAGTTACTAATAAAGAAAACATTAGTAAAATTAGTGATTTCCCTTTGTTTAAGAAATCTTTTAAGGTCGCTAAACAGTATTTCGTATAGTTACTAATAAAGAAAACATTAGTAAAATTAGTTATTTCCCTTTGTTTTAGAAATCTTGTAAGGTCGCTAAACAGTAATTCGTATAGTTACTTATAAAAAAAAACATTAGTAAAATGAGTTATTTCCCTTTGTTTTAGAAATCTTTTAAGGTCGCTAAACAGTATTTCGTATAGTTACTAATAAAGAATACATTAGTAAAATGAGTTATTTCCCTTTGTTTTAGAAATCTTTTCAGATCGCTAAACAGTATTTCGTATAGTTAGTAATAAAGAAAACATTAGTAAAATGAGTTATTTCATTTTGTTTTAGAAATCTTTTAAGGTCGCTTAACAGTAATTCGTATAGTTACTAATAAAGAAAATACTAGTAAAAATGAGTTATTTCCCTTTGTTTTAGAAATCTTTTACGGTCGCTTAACAGTTATTCGTATAGTTACTAATAAGGAAAACATTAGTAAAATGACTTATTTCCCTTTGTTTTAGAAATCTTTTAAGGTCGCTAAACAGTAATTCGTATAGTTACTAATAAAGTAAACATTAGTAAAATGAGTTATTTCCGTTTGTTTTAGAAATCTTTTAAGTTCGCTAAACAGTAATTCTTATAGTTACTAGTAAATAAAACATTAGTAAAATGAGTTATTTCTCTTTGTTTTAGAAATCTTTTGAGGTCGGTAAACAGTATTTCGTATAGTTACTAATAAAGAAAACATTAGTAAAATGAGTTATTTCCCATTTGTTTTAGAAATGTTTTAAGATCGCTTAGCAGTAATTCGTATAGTTACTAATAAAGTAAACATTAGTAAAATTAGTTATTTCCGTTAGTTTTAGAAATCTTTTAAGGTCGCTAAACAGTAATTCGTATAGTTACTAATAAAGAAAACTTTAGTAAAATGAGTTATTTCATTTTGTTTTAGAAATCTTTTAAGGTCGCTAAACAGTAATTCGTATAGTTACTAATAAAGAAAAGACTAGTAAAAATGAGTTATTTCCCTTTGTTTTAGAAATCTTTTACGGTCGCTTAACAGTAATTCGTATAGTTACTAATAAGGAAAACATTAGTAAAATGACTTATTTCCCTTTGTTTTAGAAATCTTTTACGGTCGCTAAACAGTAATTCGTATAGTTACTAATAAAGTAAACATTTGTAAAATGAGTTATTTCCGTTTGTTTTAGAAATCTTTTAAGGTCGCTAAACAGTAATTCGTATAGTTACTAATAAAACAAACATTAGTAAAATGATTTATTTCACTTTGTTTTAGAAATCTTTTAAGGTAGCTAAACAGTATTTCGTATAGTTACTAATAAAGAAAACATTAGTAAAATGAGTTATTTCCCTTTGTTTTAGAAATCTTTTAAGGTCGCTAAACAGTAATTCGTATAGTTACTAATAAAGAAAACATTAGTAAAATGAGTTATTGCCCTTTGTTTTAGAAATCTTTTAAGGTCGCTAAACAGTATTTCGTATAGTTACTAATAAAGAAAACATTAGTAAAATGAGTTATTTCCCTTTGTTTTAGAAATCTTTTAAGGTCGCTAAACAGTAGGTCGTATAGTTACTAATAAAGAAAACATTAGTAAAATGAGTTATTTCCCTTTGTTTTAGAAATCTTTTAAGGTCGCTAAACAGTAATTCGTATAGTTACTAATAAAAAAAACATTAGTAAAATGAGTTATTTCCCTTTGTTTTAGAAATCTTTTAATGTCGCTAAACAGTAATTCGTATAGTTACTAATAAAAAAAACATTAGTAAAATGAGTTATTTCCCTTTGTTTTAGAAATCTTTTAAGGTCGCTAAACAGTATTTCGTATAGTTACTAATAAAGAAAACATTAGTAAAATGAGTTATTTCACTTTGTTTTAGAAATCTTTTAAGGTCGCTAAACAGTAATTCGTATAGTTACTAATAAAGAAAACATTAGTAAAATGAGTGATTTCCCTTTGTTTTAGAAATCTTTTAAGGTCGCTTAACAGTATTTCGTATAGTTACTAATAAAGAAAACATTAGTAAAATTAGTTATTTCCCTTTGTTTTAGAAATCTTGTAAGGTCGCTAAACAGTAATTCGTATAGTTACTAATAAAGAAAACATTAGTAAAATGAGTTATTTCCCTTTGTTTTAGAAATCTTTTAAGGTCGCTAAACAGTATTTCGTATAGTTACTAATAAAGAAAACATTAGTAAAATGAGTTATTTCCCTTTGTTTTAGAAATCTTTTAAGATCGCTAAACAGTATTTCGTATAGTTAGTAATAAAGAAAACATTAGTAAAATGAGTTATTTCATTTTGTTTTAGAAATCTTTTAAGGTCGCTTAACAGTAATTCGTATAGTTACTAATAAAGAAAATACTAGTAAAAATGAGTTATTTCCCTTTGTTTTAGAAATCTTTTACGGTCGCTTAACAGTTATTCGTATAGTTACTAATAAGGAAAACATTAGTAAAATGAGTTATTTCTCTTTGTTTTAGAAATCTTTTGAGGTCGGTAAACAGTATTTCGTATAGTTACTAATAAAGAAAACATTAGTAAAATGAGTTATTTCCCATTTGTTTTAGAAATGTTTTAAGATCGCTTAGCAGTAATTCGTATAGTTACTAATAAAGTAAACATTAGTAAAATTAGTTATTTCCGTTTGTTTTAGAAATCTTTTAAGGTCGCTAAACAGTAATTCGTATAGTTACTAATAAAGAAAACTTTAGTAAAATGAGTTATTTCATTTTGTTTTAGAAATCTTTTAAGGTCGCTAAACAGTAATTCGTATAGTTACTAATAAAGAAAACACTAGTAAAAATGAGTTATTTCCCTTTGTTTTAGAAATCTTTTACGGTCGCTTAACAGTAATTCTTATAGTTACTAATAAGGAAAACATTAATAAAATGACTTATTTCCCTTTGTTTTAGAAATCTTTTACGGTCGCTAAACAGTAATTCGTATAGTTACTAATAAAGTAAACATTAGTAAAATGAGTTATTTCCGTTTGTTTTAGAAATCTTTTAAGGTCGCTAAACAGTAATTCGTATAGTTACAAATAAAGTAAACATTAGTAAAATGAGTTATTTGTCTTTGTTTTAGAAATCTTTTAAGGTCGCTAAACAGTAATTCGTATAGTTACAAATAAAGTAAACATTAGTAAAATGAGTTATTTGCCTTTGTTTTAGAAATCTTTTAAGGTCGCTAAACAGTAATTCGTATAGTTACTATAAAGTAAACATTAGAAAATGAGTTATTGCTCTTTGTTTTAGAAATCATTTAAGGACGCTAAAAAGTAATTCGTAGAGTTACTAATAAAGTAAACATTAGTAAAATGAGTTATTTCCGTTTGTTTTAGAAATCTTTTAAGGTCGCTAAACAGTAATTCGTATAGTTACTAATAAAATAAACATTAGTAAAATGAGTTATTTCCCTTTGTTTTAGAAATCTTTTAACGTCGCTCAACAGTTATTCGTATACTTTCTAATAAAGAAAACATTAGTAAAATGAGTTATTTCCCTTTGTTTTAGAAATCTTTTAAGGTCGCTAAACAGTAATTCGTATAGTTACTAATAAAGAAAACATTAGTAAAATGAGTTATTTCCCTTTGTTTTAGAAATCTTTTAAGGTCGCTAAACAGTGTTTCGTATAGTTACTAATAAAGAAAACATCAGTAAAATGAGTTATTTCCCTTTGTTTTAGAAATCATTTAAGGTCGCTAAACAGTTATTCGTATAGTTACTAATAAAGAAAACATTAGTAAAATGAGTTATTTCCCTTTGTTTTAGAAATCTTTTAAGGTCGCTAAACAGTAATTAGTATAGTTACTAATAAAGAATACATTAGTAAAATGAGTTATTTCCCTTTGTTTTAGAAATCTTTTAAGGTCGCTAAACAGTAATTCGTATAGTTACTAATAAAGAAAACATTAGTAAAATTAGTGATTTCCCTTTGTTTAAGAAATCTTTTAAGGTCGCTAAACAGTATTTCGTATAGTTACTAATAAAGAAAACATTAGTAAAATTAGTTATTTCCCTTTGTTTTAGAAATCTTGTAAGGTCGCTAAACAGTAATTCGTATAGTTACTTATAAAAAAAAACATTAGTAAAATGAGTTATTTCCCTTTGTTTTAGAAATCTTTTAAGGTCGCTAAACAGTATTTCGTATAGTTACTAATAAAGAATACATTAGTAAAATGAGTTATTTCCCTTTGTTTTAGAAATCTTTTCAGATCGCTAAACAGTATTTCGTATAGTTAGTAATAAAGAAAACATTAGTAAAATGAGTTATTTCATTTTGTTTTAGAAATCTTTTAAGGTCGCTTAACAGTAATTCGTATAGTTACTAATAAAGAAAATACTAGTAAAAATGAGTTATTTCCCTTTGTTTTAGAAATCTTTTACGGTCGCTTAACAGTTATTCGTATAGTTACTAATAAGGAAAACATTAGTAAAATGACTTATTTCCCTTTGTTTTAGAAATCTTTTAAGGTCGCTAAACAGTAATTCGTATAGTTACTAATAAAGTAAACATTAGTAAAATGAGTTATTTCCGTTTGTTTTAGAAATCTTTTAAGTTCGCTAAACAGTAATTCTTATAGTTACTAGTAAATAAAACATTAGTAAAATGAGTTATTTCTCTTTGTTTTAGAAATCTTTTGAGGTCGGTAAACAGTATTTCGTATAGTTACTAATAAAGAAAACATTAGTAAAATGAGTTATTTCCCATTTGTTTTAGAAATGTTTTAAGATCGCTTAGCAGTAATTCGTATAGTTACTAATAAAGTAAACATTAGTAAAATTAGTTATTTCCGTTAGTTTTAGAAATCTTTTAAGGTCGCTAAACAGTAATTCGTATAGTTACTAATAAAGAAAACTTTAGTAAAATGAGTTATTTCATTTTGTTTTAGAAATCTTTTAAGGTCGCTAAACAGTAATTCGTATAGTTACTAATAAAGAAAAGACTAGTAAAAATGAGTTATTTCCCTTTGTTTTAGAAATCTTTTACGGTCGCTTAACAGTAATTCGTATAGTTACTAATAAGGAAAACATTAGTAAAATGACTTATTTCCCTTTGTTTTAGAAATCTTTTACGGTCGCTAAACAGTAATTCGTATAGTTACTAATAAAGTAAACATTTGTAAAATGAGTTATTTCCGTTTGTTTTAGAAATCTTTTAAGGTCGCTAAACAGTAATTCGTATAGTTACTAATAAAACAAACATTAGTAAAATGATTTATTTCACTTTGTTTTAGAAATCTTTTAAGGTAGCTAAACAGTATTTCGTATAGTTACTAATAAAGAAAACATTAGTAAAATGAGTTATTTCCCTTTGTTTTAGAAATCTTTTAAGGTCGCTAAACAGTAATTCGTATAGTTACTAATAAAGAAAACATTAGTAAAATGAGTTATTGCCCTTTGTTTTAGAAATCTTTTAAGGTCGCTAAACAGTATTTCGTATAGTTACTAATAAAGAAAACATTAGTAAAATGAGTTATTTCCCTTTGTTTTAGAAATCTTTTAAGGTCGCTAAACAGTAGGTCGTATAGTTACTAATAAAGAAAACATTAGTAAAATGAGTTATTTCCCTTTGTTTTAGAAATCTTTTAAGGTCGCTAAACAGTAATTCGTATAGTTACTAATAAAAAAAACATTAGTAAAATGAGTTATTTCCCTTTGTTTTAGAAATCTTTTAATGTCGCTAAACAGTAATTCGTATAGTTACTAATAAAAAAAACATTAGTAAAATGAGTTATTTCCCTTTGTTTTAGAAATCTTTTAAGGTCGCTAAACAGTATTTCGTATAGTTACTAATAAAGAAAACATTAGTAAAATGAGTTATTTCACTTTGTTTTAGAAATCTTTTAAGGTCGCTAAACAGTAATTCGTATAGTTACTAATAAAGAAAACATTAGTAAAATGAGTGATTTCCCTTTGTTTTAGAAATCTTTTAAGGTCGCTTAACAGTATTTCGTATAGTTACTAATAAAGAAAACATTAGTAAAATTAGTTATTTCCCTTTGTTTTAGAAATCTTGTAAGGTCGCTAAACAGTAATTCGTATAGTTACTAATAAAGAAAACATTAGTAAAATGAGTTATTTCCCTTTGTTTTAGAAATCTTTTAAGGTCGCTAAACAGTATTTCGTATAGTTACTAATAAAGAAAACATTAGTAAAATGAGTTATTTCCCTTTGTTTTAGAAATCTTTTAAGATCGCTAAACAGTATTTCGTATAGTTAGTAATAAAGAAAACATTAGTAAAATGAGTTATTTCATTTTGTTTTAGAAATCTTTTAAGGTCGCTTAACAGTAATTCGTATAGTTACTAATAAAGAAAATACTAGTAAAAATGAGTTATTTCCCTTTGTTTTAGAAATCTTTTACGGTCGCTTAACAGTTATTCGTATAGTTACTAATAAGGAAAACATTAGTAAAATGAGTTATTTCTCTTTGTTTTAGAAATCTTTTGAGGTCGGTAAACAGTATTTCGTATAGTTACTAATAAAGAAAACATTAGTAAAATGAGTTATTTCCCATTTGTTTTAGAAATGTTTTAAGATCGCTTAGCAGTAATTCGTATAGTTACTAATAAAGTAAACATTAGTAAAATTAGTTATTTCCGTTTGTTTTAGAAATCTTTTAAGGTCGCTAAACAGTAATTCGTATAGTTACTAATAAAGAAAACTTTAGTAAAATGAGTTATTTCATTTTGTTTTAGAAATCTTTTAAGGTCGCTAAACAGTAATTCGTATAGTTACTAATAAAGAAAACACTAGTAAAAATGAGTTATTTCCCTTTGTTTTAGAAATCTTTTACGGTCGCTTAACAGTAATTCTTATAGTTACTAATAAGGAAAACATTAATAAAATGACTTATTTCCCTTTGTTTTAGAAATCTTTTACGGTCGCTAAACAGTAATTCGTATAGTTACTAATAAAGTAAACATTAGTAAAATGAGTTATTTCCGTTTGTTTTAGAAATCTTTTAAGGTCGCTAAACAGTAATTCGTATAGTTACAAATAAAGTAAACATTAGTAAAATGAGTTATTTGCCTTTGTTTTAGAAATCTTTTAAGGTCGCTAAACAGTAATTCGTATAGTTACAAATAAAGTAAACATTAGTAAAATGAGTTATTTGCCTTTGTTTTAGAAATCTTTTAAGGTCGCTAAACAGTAATTCGTATAGTTACTATGAAGTTAACATTAGAAAATGAGTTATTGCTCTTTGTTTTAGAAATCATTTAAGGACGCTAAAAAGTAATTCGTACAGTTACTAATAAAGTAAACATTAGTAAAATGAGTTATTTCCGTTTGTTTTAGAAATCTTTTAAGGTCGCTAAACAGTAATTCGTATAGTTACTAATAAAATAAACATTAGTAAAATGAGTTATTTCCCTTTGTTTTAGAAATCTTTTAACGTCGCTCAACAGTTATTCGTATACTTTCTAATAAAGAAAACATTAGTAAAATGAGTTATTTCCCTTTGTTTTAGAAATCTTTTAAGGTCGCTAAACAGTAATTCGTATAGTTACTAATAAAGAAAACATTAGTAAAATGAGTTATTTCCCTTTGTTTTAGAAATCTTTTAAGGTCGCTAAACAGTGTTTCGTATAGTTACTAATAAAGAAAACATCAGTAAAATGAGTTATTTCCCTTTGTTTTAGAAATCATTTAAGGTCGCTAAACAGTTATTCGTATAGTTACTAATAAAGAAAACATTAGTAAAATGAGTTATTTCCCTTTGTTTTAGAAATCTTTTAAGGTCGCTAAACAGTATTTCGTATAGTTACTAATAAAGAATACATTAGTTAAATTAATTATTTCCCTTTGTTTTAGAAATCTTTTAAGGTCGCTAAACAGTAATTCGTATAGTTACTAATATAGAAAACATTAATAAAATGAGTTATGTCCCTTTGTTTTGGACATCTTTTAAGGTCGGTAAACAGTAATTCGTATAGTTACTAATAAAGAAAACATTAATAAAATCGATTATGTCCCTTTGTTTTGGACATCTTTTAAGATCGGTAATTACTAGTATAGTTACTAATAAAGAAAACATTGTTTCGCTAAACAGTAATTCTTCTAGTCACTTTTATTCCACGTGACCTCGGTTGGGTTTCAATCAAAAAAGTATCACTGTAAAAGGTTATATGAGCGAAGGACTTTGAAAACTTATCTGTTAAGAACCTAAAACCTCTTACTCGAATGATTGGATTCAGTATTAAATAACCAGAAATGGGTTGATACATCGTAACACACACACAGACACAGACACACACACACACACACATATATATATATATATATATATATATAGAGAGAGAGAGAGAGAGAGAGAGAGAGAGATTCTTCAAATAGCTTTGTTAACTATTCTGTCGTTTCACCAACCAACCAACCAATTTCATAAACAAGAAATACTATCAAAATTGAATTTGACTTCGAAAGTACAATTATTTAAAAATCCATCGGTGCCTGACAAAATGGTTTAGATTGAAAACCGACGGTACCGATGTTGGTCTTATCTTCTGTAATACTTGTCAAGTTCCTGATAAAAGAATAAAGTTATTTAGAAAGCCATTCTTAATATAGACAGTGTTAACTATTCTGTACTTTCTGTTCTACCCATTTCAGCCGACCGACAATCAAGTATTGAAAAGGGAGGCGACTGTTTTCTTCGTCCGTCGATAAACTGAAATAATCATAGAAGACTCACTTTATAGCCAGTGTAACTGACATTTCTCTTCCTAGTAATAGAAGCACTTCTTTTATATCTGTATATATATATATATATATATATATATATATATATATATATATATATATATATGTTCTGTGTGTGTGTGTATATATATGCATACATATTACACATAAAGAACACACATATTTTACTCGATGTGAAACCTTTAACAATCAACACCGGGAGGGTTTCTATAAACAGATACACACATGCATAAATACCCACATTAGAGATCAATATACCCCCTCTCTCTAGTTTCGGCTAGGAGGAGCAAAGTGTAGTATCGGTTTCTGATACTACTCTTCATCTTTTCTGTCCTCGATTAGGGAATGAGAAATCCTTCGAGACTAAGGCAATTTTAATTTGTCCACCTTAAACACCTACTTGTGTCTAAGTCTGCCCTCGTGGGGAGGCAAATAAACAGGAACATAAAACTATTTTATCGTCTGTGGGGGACTTCTCCAGATTAGGATCTACGTCGGCACTTTTCGAATGTTTACATAAACTGCCAGAAATTACGGACGCCAAGTCGATTTTAGCTTGGGTCCTAATCTGGAGAAGTCCCCCACTTTGTTATATATTAATTGTTTTTTGAAAATCACTTTTTTGTTTTGTATTTCAAATTGCAATTTTAATAATTAAAAAGAAAAAAATGTATAAATTGCTATTTTTTTAAATTTTGTAATCATTTATTTTGTAATTACGATAAAGTGACAGCAAGTCTCGTTATTCTTACACACGTCTACGTGCTAGATACTCAATGAGACTTGTCACTCAGATTCAAGAGAAAACCAACGGTCGTTGCTAGCGTGGAATCTATTGTAAACGGCTGTTGCGATAAAATTTTCAATAAATAATATATATGTCAGAGTGAGAGAGAGGGAGAAGAGGAAGAGACTAGCTGTATTTCCCTGCCCTTACCCAGGTTGGAGGGGTCTATTTAGAGAAAGATTATTCTAAATATGTAGCTTACTTGCCATAACTATATTTTAAGGAACTTTGGAAAATTATCTGTTAAGAATTTGAAACCTAAAACCTCTTACTCAAATGATTGGATTCAATATTAAATAACCAGAAATGGATTGATAAATCGTAACACCCATACATACCCCCCAAAGAAAAACATATTAAAATAAACACCAACTAATCATATTGCTGAAACCATGTGTGTTGCTTTAATTTTGTTTTTATTTTATTATTTTTTTTTTAATAAATTACTTGTATTTTAAATAGAATTTTGAAAGTTGAATTTAATGTATTTAATGCTATTCTTTGGTCATTCTAATTGCTATAAAAAAAACAACTAATTTGTTATGGTAATGTTTACATCTCGATTTGTCAATTTTTTGGATGTAAATAGATTCCCAAACTTTTAAAACATAAGGATTTGCTAAAAAATTTAAAGCCAATAATGACTTTCTATTCAACAGTTTAAATACTTCCAAGTACCTTTCACATTTTGAAGGGTCACAAAGTAATTTATTCTTTTATATTTAACTATTAAGGAAAGATTAAAATGGCTGACTTGTTTATGAAGAATGTACGCTTAAATGTTTATATGTTTGTACTTGTATTTAAAATCTGCATCCATTTGTGTGTAATAAATATATTTATACAAACCTGTTTCTGCATTTTTGAGATGAGGATTGATAATTTCTCACAACGTTTCAGCTGCTGTAACCGTCGGGCCTTCTTCACGTGGATCTTTTCGAACTTGGGAATCTGGACTGGATTTCCAATGGAAGAACACTTTAATCCACGAGGGTAGCATGCTCTCGTTCCGGCAGCCATGACGGGGAGAATACACAAAGGTGAGACGTGTCGCCCACTAAAAGTAAGGCTAGAACACCGGAAAGCCGTAATACGTGGAGATATTGAAAAGTCGGGTATGGCTGACCACATATGAGACAAAGTATATATATATATTGAAACAAACAAAAAACAAGGAAAGACAATCATTTTATGTTAAAGAGATTCCTTTTAAGAACCTTTTTTTATTAGTTAAAATTCTCAAATCCCCCTGGAAAACGAACACCGAATTTGTCTTTTTGTGTTTCTCTCGCAATATTTATACGGATATCATGAAAATGTCTGTTTGAAAATAGTTCTTTTTTCTTTCTTATGCATCCTAGTTGACTCAGAGCAGCTTGTAAGGTCGTTTACTCGTAGCTTAGTAGGTATTTTGCCGAAAAAACAAAAAAAGCAACAATTAGTCATGATCACAATTAATAGCATGTGTCAGTGAAAGACAACTATTATTAAGATTATAATTGTGAACTAACTCTTATTGAATATCTCCCTTGAATTAGTTTCGATTTTCCTGAGATATCTCTAGTTATATTTGTATGTATAGGATTCACTCCTAAACTAATTAATCAGGCGACGCGATACAAGAAAAGGGATCGTCAAGTCCTTTTGAGATGCGACTCGTGTAGAGACAAGTCGTGCTGTTTTTCGTCCATCGTCCACATCGACACTGACCCAAATGTAGTCGCAGTTTGGTTTCTTCAGCCCCTGATGCCAACGAGGTAAAAGAATTTTATCTATATTTTAAGTAAATATATATACATATGTATAGCTTCGTTTTAATTTTAATAGAATTACTCCTATTTTGATATTTCTCGACATTTTCGTTATTAGATGAATTTTTTTTTTTGGCGGCTACATTCTTCATTCCATGTGGTCTTGTCTCATGTAAATTTCGTGTCGCTGTCTTGGCTGCTTACTCTTTTGTCCTTTTCTTATTTGTGATTTACTATACCCTTTTGATTTCGATGTATCTTTTTCCATTTTTTATTTCATTGTTAATCTTTTTCTTATTTGCAGTTTTCACAGCTGCATATGTACATTGGATAAATAAATATTCATATAAACATATTGTACGCAGTTGTCAGTTCTCTCACGCAAACAAAGTGGCGAAGAAATCACAACTAACAACTGGTAAAAAAGAAAGTTTGTGTATGTTTTTTTTGTTGTTTTGTGGCATTATATATATATATATATATTAAAATTATTATTGTATATATATATATATATACACAATAATAATTTTATAAATAAATATTAATTATTTAAATACCTACATACATCGATGTTTCATGCTAACGCAATCTTCAGTGTAGGAACTAATTCTCAACGGTCGGTAGGCGCGAACCTCGATCACAAATCGCCACTGATTCGTAGTCGGGGATCTTACCCATCGGCCATAGCCAATTAGTTGGTAAATATAGAGGAACTTTAAATGTAAATAGCGAAATCGGCGGCTATGTACCAGGCAGTATAGAGTGATCTACGAAACGGCGTTCGGATCGTGCATATAGCTATTTGTACTGCTTGTTATTAAAACTACTCGAGAGTGCCCAGCCTTTGTGGGAGGGGCTGATAAACAATAATATTTTTATAAATAAATATTAATTATTTAAATATCTACAGACATCGATGTTTCATGCTAACGCAATCTTCAGTGTAGGAACTAATATATATAATGTTGGGATTAAAATAATCCTGAAATAAAGTTCAATTCTCCCACGTGAGAATGGAGTAACCATGTGCAGATAAAATCATCAAAGATATGTATAGGACGGAAGTCCCAAGAAGGAACACAAAATACAAGGGTGTAATTTCATATCAATTTAGTAAGACAGAGAAAGTTGGATTGAGTATTTACAGTTTCAAAAAAGTTCATTTAGGCATTGGTAAATCATAGAGAGGATGGAAGAGAGGATGGTAGAGAGGTGGTTGCGAAAACGTTGTTTGCGAGAACTTATCTGTTTTAGAGTTCTGGTATCGGCGGGAGATCATTCTCTGTGATGCCGTTGTGGGCTGTATCACTGAGAAGACCGTCCGATGTGTTGTTGACTGGAGTGGAGTCGTGGAAAAAGAGGGCGGGAAGCCGTATACAAGGGGTTTTAAGGGCTGGCTCACAGGACACCTATACTAAAAAGGGGTTGCAATGCCTGACAGCCAATCCGTGAGACCCTTAAGGGACATGGCAACAGCCAATCAGTGAGGGGAGCTTTAACAAATTCTAACAAAAGTGCTGCCGCGGTAAGATGTGACACAAGGTCGAGAAAGTGGGATTTGATAAACCAGCGCTCGAGAATTTGAGCACTCTGGCCATTTTTTAAAAATTGCCTGAGCAGCCCCGTCGGCATTCCCCGGTAGGGGCGGCTCAGGCGATTAGCAATAAACTAACCCATTCTCAAAGGGCGAGAAGGCAAAGCCTGGGAGGGTGCACCTCCTAGAACTGCACAGGACAGACAACCAATAGACCGGCGGAAATCAAGACCCGAAGGCCCAGACAATACTGGTCTATAGGGTGGGCTAAAAACCCATGTTGCTGTGTCCTAAGATTTTTAGTTATATTTTCAAGAAAAATTAAAAAAAGACAAAAAACTAAAAAAACATAGCGAAATTACTGTTATCAAATAAATACATTTTTGTTTTATTTTACGTAAACAAACAATACGAAACACAACTGGTAAAAAAGAAAGTTTGTGTATGTTTTTTTGTTGTTTTGTGGCATTGGTGAAGATCGACCGACTCTAACCGGTGTCCGTTCGAAATTCTCTCCGATTTTAAAAAACTTCCTGTTTTGTCTAATCGAATAAGTGTTATGCTTTCTCAGAAAATATAATGAAAGTTTTCTACTAAATTT
The DNA here is from genome assembly GCA_963556195.1 of Sepiola atlantica. Taxonomy (NCBI): domain Eukaryota; kingdom Metazoa; phylum Mollusca; class Cephalopoda; order Sepiida; family Sepiolidae; genus Sepiola; species Sepiola atlantica. The sequence goes on along the minus strand of CAUVYP010000801.1, from coordinate 1,076,090 downwards.
TATTTTAAATAATTTATTTGACAAAAATAAATAATCATTCTAAAGTTCTCTTTTTTCCCCGTTCGTGTCCATTAGTAACACCTCCAAGGAGATGGTGCACACACGACATTCAGCTGCGGTTAGTACGTCTTGTACAATACTATTCATTATTATATAGAGAACATACAGAAGAAATCAAACCAGAAAATTGAACTACAGAATACCAGAAAATAGACAGAAAATTAAACTACAGAATATCGGAAGTTGTTACCTACGAAGTTTATTATCGGGTACGGATCGCGGCCTAACACCGTAGCACCGCCGCAGAAACTGCTGTTAGAGTCGCTCGTTCTTCACCAATGCCTGTTTTGTTTCCGTTAACGCTGTTGTTTTTTACCGACTAATTTTTTTGTTTGTTTTTATTGGGGGGGGGCATTTTTTTTAAAATTTTGCGGGTTTGTTTAAGAATGATCAGTACAGTCGCGGACGGGGTCCAAAAAACGAACGAGAACGGGGTTATAAAAATAAATATGCAACAAGTGAGTTTAACCTACGTCGAGAAGAGATAATTTCCTACCTACCTGTGAAATTTGTTTGTGTTTTTACGTACTATAAATGGGTTTGTAATAGATGTAAAAAAAAAATTCTTGTTCATTTTTGCCATGTATTTGTACCAGACAAAATGGCCGCCGATCCAGCGTCGATTTCGTTGCAGCCTTCACCTTGAGGTCACGGGTTACGTGGTGTGTGTGTGTGTGTTTTTTACTGGGACTCATAAGCAAAACGTCTTTTTTCGACTTTTTTTTATATATATACTGTTGATTTTCTCAAATTTTTATTTTTCTTCAATAAATGTTCTATCACTATACTGTTGCTTTTCTCAAATTGTTATTTCTTCGAAAAATGTTCTATTTTGGAATAGTTCCAAAGGTGCAGGTAACTCTTTTTTTAGTTCACCATTTCTCCGAAAGTGGATCCATTTTCGGAGAAATAAAAATGAATTTTTTTATTATTTTAGATGTTAGGAAGGGGTGGGGGATCACTTTCCTATATAAGTTATACGTAAAGTGAGCACGCATTTCTTGCCCACCAAATCTCACCTCTCGTATTTCGACGCGCGGATATTTGTTGAAGCTGTTTACATGTAATTTGCCCCAAAAAGTATCAACTTTTTTTTTAGGGGTCGAAATACGAGAGGTGAGATTCGGTGGCCAAGAAATGCGTGCTCACTTTACGTATAACTTATATAGGAAAGTGATCCCCCACCTCTCCTAACATCTAAAATGGCTGTTTGCATGTAATTTACGAGAGGTGAGATTCGGTGGCCAAGAAATGCGTGCTTACTTTACGTATAACTTATATAGGAAAGTGATCCCCCACCCCTCCTAACATCTAAAATGGCTGTTTACATGTAATTTACGAGAGGTGAGATTCGGTGGCCAAGAAATGCGTGCTCACTTTACGTATAACTTATATAGGAAAGTGATCCCCCACCCCTCCTAACATCTAAAATGTCTGTTTACATGTAATTTACGAGAGCTGAGATTCGGTGGCCAAGAAATGCGTGCTCACTTTACGTATAACTTATATAGGAAAATTATCCCCCACCCCTCCTAACATCTAAAATGGCTGTTTACATGTAATTTACGAGAGGTGAGATTCGGTGGCCAAGAAATGCGTGCTCACTTTACGTATAACTTATATAGGAAAGTGATCCCCCACCCCTCCTAACATCTAAAATGGCTGTTTACATGTAATTTACGAGAGGTGAGATTCGGTGGCCAAGAAATGCGTGCTTACTTTACGTATAACTTATAACATGTAATTTGCCCCAAAAAGTAGAACCTTTTTTTTTTAGGGGTCGAAATACGAAAGGTGCACTTCTATAAATTTACCAATAAAAAAAATAATATATTAATACTATTATTCCTTTTGCTTCAATGTATTTTCGTTTCGTTCTTTGATTTGGAATACGTAAAAAAAAAAATAGATTATGAGTCCCAGTAAAAAAAAAACCCTGGAAATGAATTCCAGGAAGACAATCGCCATTTTGTTCGTCGCTAATGATTCTATGAAGAAACTATTGATTCCTAATAAAAAGCAATTGACACGGGTCATAAATACAAACAAATATCACAGGTCAGTTTGAAATTAACTTTTATCGACGACAGTTACTTTTATTTGTTGTATATTTGTTTTTTTTTAGCGTTTTCAGCGTACTGATCATTCTTAAACATACCCAATTTTGCTGATCGCTGATTAACTAATCGCTCGGTATCTCTCCACGATTCAGCTCACCAACTCTCGGGTGTTTACGTAGCATGCCCGAACGCTTCCGACGCGAAGCTCACGGAAATTGGGTCACGATCGATAGAAGTACCCGTTTTTTTTTATTAAAAAGAATACTTAACATTGACTGCTACGTATTTTTCATATTTTTTTATGCAATGATTACCTTATTGTAATGGCGATTCTCCTTGTTCACCTCGACTTCCGGATAAATCTTCTCACTCAAACTTCACCGCAAGCTTTTTTTTAACCACACTCATATTAGAATTTCTATTTTGTAACTTTTTCGGCTCTCCAGAAGGGTTCACGACCCAAAAATAAAGCGAACACTGATAACAGAGTACAGTGTTTTTAATAGAAATAATGATTTTTTTTTGTTGGTATAATTTAAAACTGGCTCTCCAGAAGGGTTCGCCATCCCGCTGACTTCCGGGTTATCCTGCAGTAAATTTCAAGTACGGATGATCATAAATGATAAAAGAAACATTTTTTTAACGGAAAATTTAGAATTGTATTTTTAGTATAATAAAATATTTTTTTAATTAAAATATAACAAATCTTTAATAAATAAAACATCTTGGAGTTTATAGAATTTGGAATATTCGAACTACTGCGTGCTCTCATGTTGGATGTTTTTATCAAAACGTTTCGGCCGATAATTGCTATATTTGAACTTTGAATTCTTATCCTGACTGATCAACTTTCTCGGAATAACAAAAACCAGCCTCTTATAGAGAACTCCGTTTGTGTGGAAAGAATATCAGTTGATCTTTTGAAAAAATAAATACTCGTTATGTATTGTTAATTTGTCTTGTCTATATGATTATAATTTGTGATAAGATGTGTTATTCATTTTGATGGAGTACGGGTTGTTTCCCTTTCATCGGGTTTTAAACCTTTTCACATTTTTACATTCGTGGCTGACGTATATGTAACGTTCAGTGTCCTAGTAGCACAATTAGAACAAGAACAGTAGTCCGAATATTCCAAATTCTACAAATTGTCAACACTCGTCTAAAAAATTCCGAAACATAAAAATCTTGGAGTTAACCAGTTTATTTGTGTTTAAACTTATTTTTCGTTGGAAAAAATATAAAATGATTTAAATTGGCACTTCTGCAGATTAGGGACGGGCCGAAATTTATTTGTGTTCATTTTAGAAGAGCTCCAATAGTGTAAGGGGTCGACAACACTTTTTTTCTACCCCCCCCCTGCAGAGTCGTTTTGGACAAATTTCTGAATTGTATACCGCTTTAGAGTGTTTAAGTTTTGAGTGGAACACTAATAGACTGACAGATGAGCAGAGAGAAGGTGAAGGATGGGGAGAGAGGGGGGGGGATAAGAAAAAAGACAGCTGTCAAACTGTCTCCTTCTATCACCTTCTTCCTCGCGCTCTGTTCCCCTCTCCCCCTCTCTCTTTAAATTTATATATCGGTTCAAGATAGAAAAAAAAGAATTTTTCAAACTGTATAAAATTTTAAAAATGTTAAACCAAATACGATGATTTCAAATTTCAATTTTTAAACTGTTCGTTTTGAAATGAAAAAATATACTGTTGATTTTCCCAAATTTTAATTAATTAAAATAAATTGTCAATAAATGTTCTATTAATTAATTGAATTAATTGAATTTGCATTACTTGTTTAAAAATTCATATTTTCAATTTTCAAAGAAATTATCCACTTAAAAGTGAAACAAAAAGAGAGTTGTCGGCCCTTTACACTATTTCATTTATTTTAATATTTGGCGCTTGTTCGTAATACTCCACCACCCGTTTTCCCCAATTTTTTACTGACCATTTTTTGCCCTATCAGCTAGAGCTGTAGAATATCCCACCTGCACCTCTGCAAAGGGGTAAGACTGTCCCAACGGGGTCATCTGTTGGCTATAGGTGGTGACCCGTGATGTCTAAGGACAAGATCCTGGTGGATGAGAAGTCTGTATCGTGGTTTCCTAAATGGTCACGTGATTTGCAACACTTCATTTTGGCCATAACTTGTACTAGACTAGAGGTTAGAGTGAACCGATCCAACCGAGCGGCCGACCATGACGTGCCTTATCAAAAATAGTTCATCCCGATTGTACAATAAAACCTGATCTTACTTAGATCAGACTCCCATCTCATCCGTGATGATCTCAGAGGAAGATTCAATCTGAACAGTATAGGGAGATATGTGAAGAACTGGAGACTTCGATGGTATGGCCACGTTGAACGAATAGATGAGGGTTCTTGGGTTAGAAGATGTAGAACAGTTGAGGTAACAAGGCTTCTTAAAAGGGGAACACCAAGAACATAGAAGGAACTGATAAGGATGGATCTGGTAGTTAGAGGGAGGAATAAAGACCTGGTCAGAGATAGGTTAGTTTGCATGTCAATTTCTAAAAGCCGCTTAGCATGTAAGCACAAATGTTAAACAGAATATGATGGAAAATTTTAGGGGTCGGGCCAAACTTTTTAAAGGGTCGGGCAATTTAAAAAAAATTTTTTTTTAACTTAAAATATTTCTTATGGTTTGGGGAGAGTTAAAATCAAAATTGGGGGGGGGGCTGGAGAGATTGGGGGTCGGGGAAAATTTTAGGGGTCAAGCTAAACTTTTTAGACGGTCTGGGCAAATTATTTTTTCTTTTTGTTTTTTTTTAACTTAAAATATTTCTCAGGGTTGGGGGAGAGTAATAAAATATAGGTTGGATAAGGGCTTGAGAGATTTGGGGGTCGGGGAAAATTTTAGAGGGCGGGCCAAACTTTTTAGGGGATCGGGCCAAATTTCTAAAAGCCGCTTAGCATGTAAAACGGACGTTAAACAGAATATGATGATTTCGAATAAATGATTCCAAGTAGAGTATCTGTTCTATAGTCAGAAGAGGAGAAATCATTCATGACTGAGGCAATTGTTTGGTCCCAATTTAGATTAAAAATGTTTATTGTGTTTACTTTTGTTGATTTCAAACTAAAGCGTATTACCACTAGAACGTTAGGGGGCTACTGGGATATGGGCCAGATTTAGACGGGGACAATTTGGGTGAAAAGCTGAACAGCAATCTGTTTGTTCACATTACATTTGAATTTCTGAATATTCCGTATGGTCGATGGAACAGTGAAGAAATTCTGAATTCAAGCGGTCCAAGGAAAGATCAGAATAGAAAATTCTGTGGGGACATCTGTAGTGAAGGGTGGGATTTTGCTGCTAGTTAGGTAGGTCGGGAGTATTTTCGTTGAAGAAGTAGATACAAGTGCATCAGAGCACAATCCATGGAATTATTTGTAAAACAAGCACAGGGATGCAATACCGTGGCGATGTGACAGGGGATTGGCAGACAGTGGGGAAGAAACTCTTTTTGCAGCCTGTCCAAGAGGGAGAAGATTGTGGTTGGTGCACTTGCCCGGATGTGACAACAATATTCCATACATGGGCGAATGGTTTCTTTATACACGTATAGGATACTAGTGTGCATTTCAAAATGAGAGTTTCGGATTATTGTAGTTCATAGGCCGAGCACAACCTGGGAGCGGATTTGCTTTTTTCCGCAGTTGTAGGTGTTCAACACGGGTCCAAAGTACATAGTTTTAATGGGTTATTGGAATCCAATCCTAAGAGAGATAAGGTCGGGGAGGAGATGGCTAGAGTATCGGATACATGTGAATTCTGTGTGTCTGATCAAATGGCTAGATGCGATCTTCATCATACAAGTCGGGAGATGTGGACTCTGGCTTCCTATTAAGATGTTAGTTAGAAAGGCGATGTAAACTTTATATCATGTCATACGTTCCATTGTTTAGGCTGATCAGAGAATACATTGATTATGGTCTGGTTGAATTTAAACAATGACTAGTTTAGCCGGGTACTGGAAGTTGAATAACTTATTGCTGGAAAGATGCGATTTTATTCAGTGGGCTCTACTTTAGTGGGGGAGTTTACCGAGAGTAAGCAATGATTTAGTTTAAAAACTAAGATCTCTCCATTAGATATAGTCTGAACCTCACACGACAAAAAGCCAAGTCAAAAACATTTAGAAAATAAATTGACCCAGGAAATGGCTGGAGAGGTATTCTCTAACCAAAATACTAGTTAAGGGAGCAGAAACGTGAGACTAAAGAGCATTACAAGGTTCAATTAAATAAAGTATCTAACAAAGCTGAGGACTTCAACACAGAAGATCGTAAGGAAGAGTTCTGTCGAAAGAAAGCTGTGAAAGCCAGGTTTTCAGATATATTACGTAGGGATGACCAAAAGAATATTCAGGAGAGCTAAACAGGTGGCAAAAACAAATATGGATATTGTTAGAGAGAAGTGCATTCGGAATGACAATCGAGTGTTAACAACAAATGAACAGGACAAGATGGCTGATACTTAGAAATGTTGCCACTATAAGACATTGTTGAATACTGAGTTTTCATGGAACCATGACAATCTAGTAGTTGTTGAAGCAGTATCTGGTCCAGCTATAAGAATTGAGAAAGAAATAGTATGGAAGGCTGTGAGTAAGATGAAGAAGGGTAAGGCTGGAGGACCATCAGGCATTGTTGCAGAAATGTTGAAGACTGTGCATAAAAGAGCCATTGAAATGATCACAGACTTGACAAATCAGATCATAAAAACAGAGGTTATCACGAAAGACTGGAAACTTCGTACATTGCCCTGTTTGTTTTCTGTTCTAAAGAAAATGTTGGGATGGTCTTACTAGAGTGTTTTTTTTATTGTCCCGATCCTTATCATGTTCCCATATTGTAATTTTTTTCATAAACAAATAATTTTAAATATTTCAGGATATTTTAAGTAGGGTAGTCTAGAGAGTAAATGTGGTATTGTGGTAACTGCTAAAGTGTAGTATATGTTCTTTCGTTCTCGGTCAGACGAGAAATCCTTCTCGACTGAGGTAAATTTTGTCTCTCAAGATCTAGATTTATCCACATGAAGTAACCTAATGACGACAAAAACACACACAGACAATAACAGCAAATAGTTTAACACCTTCATTTTTTAGTTTCGCCATTCTCCTCAACTTATTTTTTACTTAAACCGTGTAAAAGATTAAAAGAAAATGTGTTTATGAATTTTTGAGATGAGGATTGATAATTTGCATAATTCGGACTACTATGCTCATCTTTGACATCTCCAAAGTTTGCAAGAACACTCGTGAACAAACTGATTCCCATAATTATCATTCCATAACTTTCGTCCCGCTCTTCACTAAAATCTTTTCATCCTAAATCAATCTCGCAATAATCCACCATTTTCAAAACGATAAACTTCTCTCTGACCAACAATATAGATTCAGGCCATCCTCTTCAACTGGGCAAATAATCCTATAAATAAATCAGGTGCAGCTTGATATCTCCAAAGCTTTTGACAACGTCTGGCATGAAGTTCTTCTCAGGAAAATTAGCTCGTACGCTATTACTGCACGAATATTAAATATACTCAGCTTTTTCTTTGCTAAAAGAAAGATTCAGTTTGTTCTTGATGGCCGTATATCTAAAAATCACATCAACGCGTGTGTGCACCAGTGATTGATACTTGGATCACTATTATTCCTGATCTTCACCTACCTGATGCAATTGCATCTGAGATGGGTGTATTTGCTGATGACATGGCACTCCATGAGAGCAAAGCGCATGCCCACACATGGAGGGTATAGGTGAATCCTAAGAAAATGACCTCCAGTCTGTAAAGGAATAGAGCAAAAAATGGATGGTCACTGTTGCAGAGGTAGGCTCCTTCTACCAGGCTAGAAAACCTTTAACAGCTGCCCGTATCCGAGATCTTTACAAAGCCATCATTCAACCAACATGGAGAATTGTTGCCACATTTGGGCTGGTGCGCCAACTATTGGTATATTCCTCTTGGACAGGATTCAAAAAAAGAAAAGCGATTTCTAATCTAATAGGTCCTGTACTGTCTGCAATGCTCCAGTCTCTGTCACATCGCCAGTGTTGCATCAAGTACTTCCACCGAACCTGTTACGATCAACTTACTACATTTGCACTTCCCAAACGAAAATACTCTCGACCCACCCGACGAGCAGCAAAATCCCACCCCTTCACTGCAGAGATCCCGAGATGCCAGAAGATGTCTACTCTAATATCTTCTTTCTTCAGATAGCTTGGCATTGGAATTCCCTTCCTGCTCACTGTTTTCCCCGACTCTACCAACATTCAGAAAAGTAATTGGAAGGTGAACAAACATCTTGCTACCCAACTCCCCACCCAGGTTTTCCTATATTACAGTTGCCAGTACTGGCAATATGACGTGTTAGGAGCATGGGCATCGGCACCGGGTGGGGGGCTCAAGCCCCCTCACCTTTTTTACTTGCGCCCCCCCCCCCACTTTACGGTCACCAATAATTAAGTTATATACGAATGTGTTTAACCGCCCCCCACTTTTATAACTGTCCCGCCGGCCCTGGAGTGAAATGTGTGTTTGTATTGTTCCAAACAGGACAATGATCAATAGTTTAACTTTTCAATAAGTTAAATATCTAAATCATGTTTTAGTAAAAACAAACCTTATCAAAGTTACGGATAGGCGAGAAACTCAAAGCCACGCCATAACATCAAATAGTTTAACTTATAATAATTACACACACAGACACACACACATAAATGTGCGTATATATATATTACACACACACGCATGTAAATAAACAAATATATGCACTTACACAAAAAAGTAAATTAACAAAAAAAATCGCTATTTTATTAAAAACGAAAAAAAAGACGTAATTCAAAAATTTCATTTTAATTTTCAATAATATGTTTTTTCAAATTTAATTCCAGTTTTTCCATCTTTCCACACATACATAAATAAATGGCAGTATACAAATACACACACACACATTTAAACGTCACTAAACACAAACATCACATACACACAAATATACGCACGTTACACACACCCACACACATAATATTATTCTCAAACTTATTTTTAAATTTTCATTCTAGTTTTTCAATCTTTTTTAACAGAAACAAAAATTCGAGGATTCGTTCAAAAAATGCAGTTTAGTTTTCCCTTTTCCACAAAAAACACAAAAATGACAGAAAATTAAAGAAATTCCCATTTCTTTGCGTTGAAAGTTTTCAATAAATGATGATCCATTGTTTTTTAATTAAACATTAATTAAATATTGATCAAATCCTATTTCAGTCACCAAAATTATATAGAGTTTCGGTATTTTTTGCAAACAATTTATTTAAAAAAAATTTAAATCATGTTAGATTTTTTTACTTTTCAAATTCAAATATTTCCATCTTGGTACGTGTGTAGTTTACAGACCGTACTATTTTTAAAGATAAGATTTCCAAATTAAATTCAATTTTTACGGTATCTTGTTTATTAGATTGTTAGTTGAAAGTACAGAATAGTTAACAACGATCCTCTCCCCATGTTAAGAATGGCTTTCTAAATATTAACCTATTATTTGAAAGGCATTCGATAAGACTAAACGACAGAGTCGAACTCTTGCTCTGGGGCTTCAGGTGAATTTTTAATCTAAATGTGTGTATACATCTTATACACACACACCCATGTGAAAAAGCAAATATACGCACTTCAACAAATAAAGATAAATAGACAAAAAATATCACGTAAACAAATTTGAACTTTTTTTTTAATTAAAAAACGAAAAAAAGATGTAATTCAAAAATGTTATTTTTTATTTCCAATAAAATATTAAAAAATGTTTAATTCCAGTTTTTCCATTTTTTTTAACAGAACCAAAAATTCGGGAATAAATTATAGAAGTGCACCCCTAAAAAATAAAAGTTTCTACTTTTTGGGGCAAATTACATGTAAACAGCCTCAACAAATATCCGCTATTAAAAACATTTATGAAATATTTTTATTATTTTAGATGTTAGGAGAAGTGGGAGATCACTTTCCTATATAAGTTATACGTAAAGTAAGCACGCATTTCTTGTCCACCGAATCTAACTTCTCGTATTTCGACCCCTAAAAAATAAAAGTTTCTACTTTTAGGGGTCGAAATACGAGAGGTGCACTTCTATAAATTTACCTAAATTTATTTTTATTGTTTCTCACATTTGTACAAATTTTCGTTTGAAAATAAAAAAAATCCACCATTTTTAAACAATAATTAAGTTTATTTTTTCATTCACCACAAAAATGAGGGAAAATTAAAGAAATTCACATTTTTTGCGTTGGAAGTTTTCAATAAATAATTAATCAAAATTTGCCCTTCATTTTTTTGTAATTAAAAATCAATTAAATGTTGATTAAATCCGAAAATTATTCAGAGTTTCGGCATTTTTCGCAAACAACTTATTTAAAAAAAAATTAAATCATGTTTTAGTAAAATACAAAATATTACCAAAGTTACGTATAGGCGAGAAACACAGACAAGTGTCAAATTTATCCCGAACAGCCTGTGTCACACACACACACACACACATATAGAAATAAATGGGCGTATACACACACACGTTTAAACATCAATAAACACAAAAAAGCACATACAAATATACACACATAACACAAAAAATAGTAAACTATATATATATATATATATATATATATATGTATATATATATATATATATATACATACATACATACATACATACACGTAACACACACGTATATATACATAAATAAACAATAAAATGTACACACGTAACACATACACACACAATAATAAACAATATGTGTACATATATGTTATACACATTCACAAAAATAAATAAACACACGTAAAACAAAAATAAATACAAGTAAACAACAAAATTTGGTTAAAAAATAAGATGTTTTAAATTTTTCAATCTCGGTACTTGTGTAGTTTACAGACCGTACTATTTTTAAAGATAAGATTTTCAAATTAAATTCAATTTTTACGGTATATTTTGTTTATTAAATTGTTAGTTGAAAGTACAGAATAGTTAACAAAGCTCACCTCCCCATGTTAAGGATGGCTTTCTAAATAATAACGGTATTATTTCAGCACGGTCGGTAAACTGCACAAGTACTGTCATCAAATAATTAACTTTTCAATAAATCATTAATCAATATTTCCCTTCATTTTTATTATCAAAAATTAAATATTGTTTAAATCCTATTTCAGTCACCCAAATTATTTAGAGTGAAATGAGTTTTGTCATAATTCGAAAATTTATTTTTTAATTCAAACTTTTCATAATTATTTATTTATTCCAAAACATTTTAATTTTCATTCTAAATTTACATCTTTTTTTTAAAAAAAATTGAGGATAAATTATTTTTTATTGTTTCTCAAATTTGTACAATTTTTCGTTTGACAAAAAAAATCCTCCATTTTTAATTAGTTTAAAAATCCAGTTTATTTTTCCGTTCAAAAAATGACAGAAAATTAAAGAAATTCACATTTTTTTGCGTTGGAAATTTTAAATAAATCATTAATCAAAATTTGCCCTCCATTTTTTTTTATCAAAAATCATTTAATTATTGATTAAATCCTATTTGAGTCACCCAAATTATTTGAGTTATTTCTTCGGCGAGAAAACATCCAATAATTACACATAAAAAAGATCACATAAACACATACATATAATAAACTAATGTGCTTCACGCATACACATTATCACACACGCACATATACACAACTCAACTAACATATACACACACACATAATAAACACACAATAATAAATTGTGTGTTTCGTGTTTATAAGATGTTCGGCGTAAATTTGATGAATAGTTTTTGTGGTTTCATTTCAAAAAAGTGTCAAATTTATCACGAACAGCAAGTGTTATACACACACACACATAAATAAACACATACACACACACACACATAAATAAACACATACACACACACACATAAATAAACACATACACACACACGTTTAAACAACATTAAACACAAACACTCATACATCCAAATATACACACGTAACACACACACACATAATGAATAGTAAACACACGTACAATACACACACATAAATAATGAACAATATATGTAACACACACGCATACATAATGAACTATATATATACACACAAACATAATGAACAATACACACACGCATAAACAACCACACTATATACACACAAAGTATATATACACATTACACACACATGAGTAAGCAAACGTAAAACACACACGTAAAACCTATATATACACACACATATACATAATGAACAAAAGAGATATAAACACATACACAATGAACAATATATACACACACTAAACAATATATACACACACACACATACATAACAAACGATATACACACACACATATACATAATAAACAATATATACACACACACACACATACATAACAAACAATATACACACACACATATACATAATAAACAATATATACACACACGCACATATACATAATGAACAATATATACACACACATATACATAATGAACAATATATATACAGACACATATACATAATAAACAATATATACACACACATATACATAATGAACAATATATACACACACATATACATAATAAACAATATATACACACACATATACATAATAAACAATATACACACACACATATACATAATAAACAATATACACACACACACATATACATAATAAACAATATACACACACACACATATACATAATAAACTATACACACACACACATATATAGAATAAACTATACACACACATATACATAATAAACAATATATACACACATATACATAATGAACAATATATACACACACATATACATAATGAACAATATATACACACACATATACATAATGAACAATATATACACACACACATATACATAATAAACAATATATACACACACATATACATAATGAACAATATATACACACACACATATACATAATGAACAATATATACACACACATATACATAATGAACAATATATACACACACATATACATAATGAACAATATATACACACACATATACATAATAAACAATATATACACACACATATACATAATGAACAATATATACACACACATATACATAATGAACAATATATACACACACACATATACATAATGAACAATATATACACACACACATATACATAATGAACAATATATACACACACACATACATAATGAACAATATACACACACACATATACATAATGAACAATATATACACACACATATACATAATAAACAATATATACACACACATATACATAATGAACAATATATACACACACACATATACATAATGAACAATATATACACACACACATATACATAATGAACAATATATACACACACACATACATAATGAACAATATACACACACACACATATACAAAATCAACAATATATACACACATATACATAATAAACAATATACACACACACACATATACATAATAAACAATATACACACACACATATACATAATAAACAATATATACACACACATATACATAATAAACAATATACACACACACACATATACATAATGAACAATATATACACACACATATACATAATAAACAATATATACACACACACATATACATAATGAACAATATATACACACACATATACATAATAAACAATATATACACACACATATACATAATAAACAATATATACACACACATATACATAATGAACAATATATACACACACACATATACATAATAAACAATATATACACACACATATACATAATGAACAATATATACACACACATATACATAATAAACAATATATACACACACATATACATAATAAACAATATACACACACACATATACATAATAAACAATATACACACACACATATACATAATAAACAATATACACACACACACATATACATAATAAACTATACACACACGCACATATATAGAATAAACTATACACACACATATACATAATAAACAATATATATACACATATACATAATGAACAATATATACACACACATATACATAATGAACAATATATACACACACACATATACATAATAAACAATATATACACACACATATACATAATGAACAATATATACACACACATATACATAATGAACAATATATACACACACATATACATAATAAACAATATATACACACACATATACATTATGAACAATATATACACACACACATATACATAATGAACAATATATACACACACATATACATAATGAACAATATATACACACACACATATACATAATGAACAATATATACACACACACATATACATAATGAACAATATATACACACACATATACATAATGAACAATATATATACACACACATATACATAATGAACAATATATACACACACATATACATAATGAACAATATATACACACACATATACATAATGAACAATATATATACACACACATATACATAATGAACAATATATACACACACATACATAATGAACAATATATACACACACACATATACATAATGAACAATATATACACACACACATGTACATAATGAACAATATATACACACACATATACATAATGAACAATATATACACACACATATACATAATAAACAATATATACACACATAATGAACAATATATACACACACATATACATAATAAACAATATATACACACACATATACATAATGAACAATATATACACACACACATATACATAATGAACAATATATACACACACATATACATAATGAACAATATATACACACACATATACATAATGAACAATATATACACACACATATACATAATAAACAATATATACACACACATATACATAATGAACAATATATACACACACACATATACATAATAAACAATATATACACACACATATACATAATGAACAATATATACACACACATATACATAATGAACAATATATATACACACACATATACATAATGAACAATATATACACACACATACATAATGAACAATATATACACACACACATATACATAATAAACAATATATACACACACATATACATAATGAACAATATATACACACACACATATACATAATGAACAATATATACACACACACATATACATAATGAACAATATATACACACACACATACATAATGAACAATATACACACACACATATACATAATGAACAATATATACACACACATATACATAATAAACAATATATACACACACATATACATAATGAACAATATATACACACACACATATACATAATGAACAATATATACACACACATATACATAATGAACAATATATATACACACACATATACATAATAAACAATATATACACACACATACATAATGAACAATATATACACACACACATATACATAATAAACAATATATACACACACATATACATAATGAACAATATATACACACACACATATACATAATGAACAATATATACACACACACATATACATAATGAACAATATATACACACACACATACATAATGAACAATATACACACACATATACATAATGAACAATATATACACACACATATACATAATAAACAATATATACACACACATATACATAATGAACAATATATACACACACACATATACATAATAAACAATATATACACACACATATACATAATGAACAATATATACACACACATATACATAATGAACAATATATATACACACACATATACATAATGAACAATATATACACACACATACATAATGAACAATATATACACACACACATATACATAATAAACAATATATACACACACATATACATAATGAACAATATATACACACACATATATACATAATGAACAATATATACACACACACATATACATAATGAACAATATATACACACACACATACATAATGAACAATATACACACACACATATACATAATGAACAATATATACACACACATATACATAATAAACAATATATACACACACATATACATAATGAACAATATATACACACACACATATACATAATGAACAATATATACACACACACATATACATAATGAACAATATACACACACACATACATAATGAACAATATACACACACACACATATACAAAATCAACAATATATACACACATATACATAATAAACAATATACACACACACACATATACATAATAAACAATATACACACACACACATATACATAATAAACAATATATACACACACATATACATAATAAACAATATACACACACACATATACATAATGAACAATATATACACACACATATACATAATAAACAATATATACACACACACATATACATAATGAACAATATATACACACACATATACATAATAAACAATATATACACACACATATACATAATAAACAATATATACACACACATATACATAATGAACAATATATACACACACATATACATAATAAACAATATATACACACACACATATACATAATGAACAATATATACACACACATATACATAATGAACAATATATACACACACATATACATAATGAACAATATATACACACACATATACATAATGAACAATATATACACACACACATATACATAATGAACAATATATACACACACACATACATAATGAACAATACACACACACACACATATACAAAATCAACAATATATACACACATATACATAATAAACAATATACACACACACACATATACATAATAAACAATATATACACACACACATACATAATAAACAATATACACACACATATACATAATGAACAATATACACACACACATATACATAATGAACAAAAGAGATATAAACACGCACATTCGTTACAAACAAATAAACATGTGTGTATGTTACACACACACACACACACTAAACAATGTGTTACACACACTAAACAATGTGTTATACACACACACACGCACTAAACAATGTGTTACACACACACTAAACAATGTGTTACACACACAAATAAATAAACAAATAAAAATAAATAAAATTAAAAAAAAACGAATTTAAAAATTTCAATTTTTTTATTTTTTTAATAAAGAATTTTTAAAATTTCGATTCCAAATTTATTATTTTTTTCAACAAAAACAAAAATTTTATTATCAAAAACGAAAATTGAATTATTAAATTCTTTTTGTTTTTCTTGAAATTCAAACAATTTTTTGTTCGGAAAAGAAAAAATTGCATTTAAATCACAAAAAAAAATTTGTCCAAATTCGTTGAAACAAAAATCCAAAAATTCTTCTTTTTTTTCCATCGAACAAATTTTGTTCCATTTGGAATCAAAACAAATCAATTCAGGATGATCAGAATTTGACCACCAAAAATCCCCACTTGAGGGATCAACACGAATCCGGGAGTCAAAGCCAATTAATCCCCTTTTGTCAAATCCCCATTCAATTTTAAAAGTTTCCAGTTTTTCACCTTTTTTCGAAAACGAATGAATTTTGAAATTTTCATCAAAACCAAAAATTGTTCCATTTTTTTCACACAAAGAAATTAAAAAATTATTTTGTGTTTTTAAAGAATTTTTTAAATGAAAAAAAGGAAAATTTTTTTGTCGTTCAAAAAACAACAGATTTTTTTCGTCCCCTGAAAAATTTGCACCACAAACGACAAAAATGTTTGATGATGAAATGAAACACATTTCATTGGGAAAGAAATTTCCATTTGTTGATTTAGAAAATTCAAATTCAATCAGAATTTCGCCATTTTCATTCATTTCAATCAACGAATGATTGATTGAATCGCAAATAAAAATGTGTTTGTCATTTTTATTTACTTTAATCGATCTTATGAATCGACGATTTATTGATTGATTATTTATTGATTTTGGCAAATCGAATCGATTTTCTTGGATTAATTTCTCAGCTTTTCCGCGGACGAACGAGACGGATCCGATGTCTCGGCTTTCCAATGATTTCCGCCAATAATCCGGAAATGTGACGGACAATTCCCACTTCGTCTCCGGTCGTCGCAACGAATGTCGGAATAATGGAAATCGCGGCGAGTCGACCAAGAATTTAATTCCGTCAAGAATGTCGACATCTTTCCGATCTTCACGAGAAGAAGAAGAAGACGAAGACGAGAAGAAATGTTGGAAATTCATCCGCCATGTTTGGATTTCTCGCAGAATTTGTTGATTTTCCTGCAAGATTCTTCGCCATCTTTGCATCTCTTCTTCGCTTTCGCGTTCGATTCGCTCGCTCAGATTGAAAGCGTCTTTTTTCGCCTTTTCCACAATCGTTTCGTAATCCGACCAGATTTCCGAAACTTTCCGATCGCATTTCGATGTTAAGTCCGACAAAAATCCACTAACACTTTCACTCGACATCTTCACACGTGCCTCAAATTCGGACATTTCTCTCTCCACCATGGGGAATTGCTCCTCTCGTTTCAAAGCTGCCTCCCTCACCTTCAAGGGAGCCACATTCGCGCACTTGTCGGGGATCAACGACTCACTCGGATGAGCAGCGTAACATTTCGCGCAATAACAATTGCCGCATCCTTCACAGAACAATTCAATCTTTTCCCCATGAAAAGCGCAATTATTATTCCGATCCATCATCATCGCGATCGCATCCGACTTCTCCATTGCGTCCAAATCTTCGCAAATGTGCATCTTTAGCGATTTCTGGTGGTATCGGATGCAAGTGTTGCATAACAACTTCCCGCATTCCGCGCACCAATACTTCGCCGCGGATGATACGCCATCCTCGGAACACCAATCACAGGACCATTCCGACGAAGCCAATTCTTTCCGCAAAATTTCCTTCCGCAAAATCGGGGAGATGACAAATTCTTCCCAATTCGCGAATTCTTCTTCACATTTTGGACATTTGCAAATTGTCTTCGCTTCGTCTAAAGTATTGACGAAACACGATTTACAGACGCCATGGAAACATGGAAGCGATTTGGAAAGTCTGCTTAGTTGGCAGTCGCAGCCCACACATTCGTAGAGAGATTCCTGTTGATTCGAAGAAGCCATTGTTGAAATGATGAAAACACTGAAAAAACAACAAAATATGGAAGGCATTAGATTACGGAATAGTTGATTTTATATATATATATATATATATATATATATATATATATATACAGATTAAAACAGAATTAGAATAATAAAGCAATTTTTTCAAACATAACTCAATCCCATAACTAAGTTACATTTTAGCATAGGAATAAGAAAGCCTTAGAGAAAACAACGTTGATTAACTCACAGTTAGTATAAGTATATATATATATATATATATATAAACTATTGACTTTTCTGACTAAATCTGTGCACCATTTTTTAGTTCCTGTTTACTTGCCTCCCCACGAGGGCAGAGTTAGACACAAATAGGTCTTTAAGGTTGACAAAATGAAATTGCCTTAGTCTAGAAGGATTTCGTATACCCTAATTGAGGACAGAAAAGATGAAGAGTATCAGAAACCGATACTACACTTTGATCCTAGCCGAAAATAGAGAGGGGGGCGAGAGAGAGGATATGTGTGCGTGTGTGCGCTTATCTCTAATGTGTGTGTGTGTGTGTGTGTGTTGATATAACCCCCCCCTCTCTATCGGTGACAAGTGTATTTTATGTTGTTAAATCTAAAACATCGAGGTTTCACATCGAGTAAAATATGGCGCCATCTTGAATACGGCTTTACAAGGCTGCAAAGCCATCGATTTAAAAAAGATAATTAGAAAAGTTATTTTTCTTGCCTTTGGTAACATTTATTTGTTGACTACTTTTTTCCTTGTTGAAAATTCTACACAATCGCCCTAAGTCCGAGTGGCAATATCGTAAAATCACACGTAATCGCTAAAAAACGTAGCCCCCCTTAAAATGAACAAAATTGGTTAAAAATAAAAAAGAAAAATCGAAAAACTAAATTTAGAATTTAGAGTGGGGGATTATTTTTTATATAAATTTAACTGCCCTAAAATCGTAGAATGGCCAGGAAATGGAGGATTATTTTACGTTTAATTTATGTAAGAAACTGATCTCCGACTTGAAATTAAGAGTGGGTTTTTTTTTCAGGGTTCTGACACGTAACCGCCTCATAAAAGTAGAATCTTTTTTTATATCAGTGGTTTTATTCTACAATAATATCAGAAGAGGCAAAAAGGGGGGGGGTTATGTCTGATTTTTTTATGTGAAAACAAATTGTAGAAGTAAAAAAAAAAAGGAATTCATTAAAATGAGACAAAAAAAATAGGGCGTGGTCGTCTATCTAAAAGTTTCAATCTATTTTTTTGTCTAACGAAATTTGGTACCGCTCAAATACACCAGCACCATTCTATTAAACTATATTTTGTTTTCTTTATATATAATATAATATTTTGAAATCACATTACTTACAGGTTAAGATTTTCGTCGATTTTTGGAGAAGATTCAAGAAGGACGAGATTCACTGTTGACTCGATTGTTATGGCGAGGTGAGTGGGCGCAGCGATGGTGGGCGTGGCATTGGCAAAGACACACGTGATCATTTCAAGCAATTTGATTGGATGTTTCTCGCTCGTGTTACGTAACTTCTATTTTTATCTCTTCTCATGTAGAGAGAGAGGAGGAGGAGTAGGGCGAGTGGGAGGAAGAGAAAGAGAGCGCGAGGAAATATGTGTATGCGTGCTGATATGTGTGTATGTGTGTGTGCGGTGATCTCTCTCTAAGCTGATATGCGTGCGTGATGATATATCTCCCTCCCTATCTCTCTAAGTGGTTTCTCTTTCTTTTATTTCTCCTCATGTAGAGAGAGAGAGGGAAAAGGGGGGAGAGGAGGAGGAGAGCGAGGGGGGGGGGATTTGTGTATGCGTGCTGATATATGTGTGCGCGCGCGGTGATCTCTCTCTAAGCTCATATGCGTGCGTGCTTATATGTCTCCCTCCCTATCTCTCTCTAATATAAGTGGAGGGCGGTGATGGTTAGGGGTTACGTCTATTTCGCATCCAAAAAACAAAAAAACATTTGGTTAACTGCCCTAAAAACTAGTTATTACTACGTTTTGATAGATTTCTATTCATAAAACCTATTAGACTTTTTAAAAAAACTATTAAAAATATTTTTAATATAAACTATTTGAAAAGTATTATTTTTATTTCTTCTCATGTAGAGAGTGTGGGGGAGAGAGAGGGAGGTGAAGAGAGAGGGAGTAAGCGAGGGGATATGTGTATGCGTGCTGTTATGTATGCGCGGGCGGAGATCTCTCTCTGTAAACTCATTATGTGTGCGTGCGTGAGTGCTTATATGTCTCCCTCCCTATCTCTCTTTTATTTCTCCTCATGTAGAGAGGGAGGATGAGGAGGAGGAGAGAGAGAGGGGGGAAATATGTGTGTGCGTGCTGATATATGTGTGTGTGTGCGTGGTGATCTCTCTCTAAGCTCATATGCGTGCGTGCTCATATATCTCCCTCCCTATCTCTCTCTAATATAAGCAAAACGCAGAGCGAAAAACATTTGGTTACTGCCCTAAAAAGCTAGATTTATTACTAAGATGTTTAATATATTTTAATGTTGTTACATTTCTATTCAGAAAAAAAAATATCAGACTATTTAAAAAATAAAGTCTTAAAAAATATTTTTAAAATAAACTATTTAAAAAAAGTATTTTCAAACAATCAAAAATAAAACGGAATTAATTCCGTTTGATTTTTGATTTTCTGACTACTTTATCTTATCTGTCCTCGGTCAGTGAAGGAGAAATCCTTCTAGACTGAAGCAATTCGATTTTCACAATATAAGCTTCTAGGAACGACATTTACTCCAGACCGAAATGGCAGACTTCCCTCAAATCCGTTGCCAAGGTCGCCGGATGTTGGATCATTCTATCGCTCCAGAAAGTATCTCACCTCTGACGCAATTCTCTACTTGTATAAGAGTCAAATACGTCCAAAGATGGAGTATTGTTGCCACATCTGGGGAGGTGACGCACAAACAACCATTTTCTGCATTGACAGAGGACAATACCGACTCTGAAATCCAGTGGGAGATGTTCTCTTAAGAGAGATTGCTAGTCTTTCTCTACTCTATCGGTATTTTCATCGTAGGTGCTCGATAGACCCTGTAAAACATTCACACCAAGAACTCGTCTAGCTACAACCACTGAAAATTATTTTCATTTTTTTCCGCTTTGTACCCAAACCAAAACGAAACTTCCACGATTTAACAGTTTCTTTCCCAGAATAACTCGTCTACGGAACACCATACCACGGGACTGCTTCATAGTTGACTACAAGTCCAATATTAACAAATTCTTGTTGAGCCGTCTTTCTAAATAATCAAACTCTGCCCAGTGTCAACCATCGTTACCAAACCTCCCGCCACACTCATTAACCCTTGTCCTTGAGTGGCCTTTGGAACTTGATAAGCACCGACTCGCTAGTAGATTAAAAGTCGATGGAAAAATTCCATCTTATGTCGCCCCCCTCTCTCATTAAGAGTTTTGTTTTGTTAAATCATGTCGAATACATAGAAAACTGAACACACCACTAAAAATTTAAACAAGGAAGTTTTTTTTAATCTATGCTTATAATATGAAAGAGTGGGGAATGTTTTTTTTTGTTGGAAATGGGCTCCCATATGATTTCAGTTGTTACGGAGTTAGTTCCGAGTATTGACGGAGAATCTAGAGTAAGTCCCGGATATGATCGAAGCCCTTTACGATTTGAAAGCCATTTTGAGGAAGTTTTTTTAATCTTTTTTGTTAAGTGACAAAAACTGTTTTTTACCCTAAACTAACCATTCGAATGCTTAGTGTCGTCTGCCTTTTTACATTTTTTTTCGCGGCTTTTAAATCGTAAACTGCTTCGGCCATTTTGAGGACAAAACTCAGGGTTCTCAGTCAATATTCAGGACTGGCTATGTAAGTAAGTAAAGTTTGTTTAACACAAACTTTAGGACAGTGAAATAGGTGCTCGTATATATCTCCCAATTAATTGTTTGTATATAATCGTAAAATAGATTGTATTCTTAAAAAAAAAGTATTAAAAGGGCGAGTTTCATCGTTATCGGCCGCTTTCAAATTATTAATATAATATTTTAGAATTAAAATTTTACTTACAGTTTTTATATAATCAGGTTACGATTTTCGTCGATTTTGGAGAAACTTCAAGAAGGAAAACTTGAAATTGTAAAATTATTAAATGACGTGTTGACGTTATTATTGAACAATGAGAGACGAAGGTCAACTCTTCTTGTTATATGGGAATAAAACACGTCATCATCTGGTGATTTTCAAGCAATTTGATTGGATGATACGTAAAACAAAATGATACGTAAAACAAAATGAAACTAGGATTTTCCGTTTAGATTCCGAGAAAAATGATAAACAAGTTTTTCTAGAAATATTGACACCCACCCAGAGGAGAGAGAGAGAAGGAGAGAGACACGCATATATATATATATATATATATATATATACATATATATATATATAGGGCCGGCGGGACAGTAATAAAAGTTCTTCTCCTAAAAAGTAGGGGCACGGTTAAACACATGCATATCAACTTAATTATTGATGACCGTAAAGTGGGGGGAGGGGGGCAAATCAAAAAGTGAGGGGGCTTGAGCCCATCTCGGTGCCACCGTCCATTATATATATATATATATATATATATATATATATATATATGTGTGTGTGTGTCAGGTTGTATATGAAAAGAAATCAAATAAAGTGCTTGATCATTCTGTTCCGATGGATACTGCACCCTATAGACGGGTGTCGTCTTGTCCTTCGGGGCTTGATTCCACCTGTCTGTGGGTTTGTCCTGTGCAGTTCTAGGAGGTTCACCCTCCCAGGCTTCGCCTCCCCTCTTTGGGGAGGAGTAAGTTTATTGCTTACTGCCTGAGGCGCCCCTACCGGGGAATGCCGACGGGGCTGCCCAGACAATTTTTAATGGCCAGAGTGCTAACTTTCTCGGGTGCTGGCTTTTCAAACCCCACTTACTCGACCCAAGCTGTGGTCACATCTTACTTGTGGGAGTAAGATAAAACTGGCCTTGTGCCTAACTCCTGCAGAGGAGTAAATAAACATATAAGAGAGCTAATATAATTTATTTAGATACTGTATATTATACAGTAAATATGTAATATACAGTATCTAAATAAATTATATATATATATATATATATATATATATATATATATATATATATATATAAGTGATATAAAGAATCGTTTTCTACAGAAATATTCACTGTTTTGTTTGAGTCACACATTATGTAACAAGAACAAATATTCAGAAGATGCGTCCATCCAATCTGCGCGTTTAGCGATGTAAATGCCAGTTGAAAGGCAACTATGATAGAAGTGGACGCATCTCCAAATCAAATGCCATTTCAACAATATATGTGTGGACGCATCTCTAAATCAAATGCTACTTCAACAATATATGTGTGGACGCATCTCTAAATCAAAGCCAACTATATATATATATATATATATATATATATATATATATATATATATATATATATATATATGCGTGGACGCATCTCCAATCAAACACTACTTCAATAATAAACAGATAGACAGACAATTCTATTTGAATCTTAAACGTGAATCCAAGCTTATTCACCCTAACCATAACCATAACCCTAATACTAACCCTAATCCTAACCCTAACTCTAACCCTAATCTTAACCCTAACCCTAACCCTAATCCTAACCATAACCCCAACTCTAAGTCTAATTCTAACCCCAATCCTAACCCTAACCCTAACCCTTAGTCTAACCCTAACCCTTACTCTAACCCTAACCCTAACCCTAACATTAATCCTATCCCTAACCATAACCCTAACTCTAACCCTAACTCTGCGTGGACGTATCTCAAAATCAAAGGCTATTTTAACAATATATACGTGGGCGAATCTCAAAATCAAATGCTGATTCAACAATAAACGGATGGACAGACAATTCTATTTGAAACTAAATCGTGAATCCAAACTTATTCACCCAAACCCTAACCCTAATCCAAACCCTAACCCTAACCATAACCCTAACCGTAACCCTAACCCAAACTCTAACCCTTACCCTAACCCTAATCCAAACCATAATCATAACCCTAACCCTAACCCTAACCCGAAGCTACGAACGACGGAGAGAGACCCTTAAAAAGATGTGGACGAATGGAAAAATGTTAAAACAACTCAGATAATTCAAGTTTACTGAGATGAAATCTAAAATAATTCTGTAAAAACTAATGAAATTATGTTGAAAAAAATAATTCAATTTAATTCGTAAAAACTGATTTTGACAAATAAAAATAATTTCTGATCGGAATTCAAGTTTAACATGAAAAGTCTTTCATTCTTTCTTTCTTTCTTTTTCCTTTTTTTCTCTCTTCTTTCTCTCTCTCTCTTTCTCTCTTTCTCTGTGCGTTTAGTGATGAAAATGCCATTTCAAATGCAACTAAAAATATAAGTGGACGAATCTCCAAATCAAATACTACTTTAACAATATATAAGTGGACGCATCTCCAAATCAAATACTACTTCAACAATATATAAGTGGACGCATCTCCAAATCAAATACTACTTCAACAATATATAAGTGGACGCATCTCCAAATCTAATACTACTTCAACAATATATAAGTGGACGCATCTCCAAATCAAATACTACTTCAACAATATATAAGTGGACGCATCTCCAAATCAAATGCTACTTCAATAATATATAAGTGGACGCATCTCCAAATCAAATACTACTTCAACAATATATAAGTGAACGCATCTCCAAATTTATTTATTTATTTAGCGAATGCAAAGGTCTTCGTTGGAGAGGGCAGACTTTAATGATGTGCTACATTGTCTGCTCCTCTCCACAAGCACACAGTGGGGATGGGCTGCTGCCCCATCCATGAAGGCTGGCGAAGCACGGGCCATGTCCAGTCCTCAATCTATTGATGGTTGACCACTCTCTCCTTGGGAGGTCGGTGCCAGGCACTTGTTGGTTAGGGTCTGACACCAGGTGTTTATTAGGGACCTCCTTGGACGCCCATTCCTTTTTCCAGGCTGATTGGATGGTGACGTCAGCTGGTGGGATGTTCTTCCAGATGGGGCGTCTGGATAGAAGTCGAGCAGTGGGTGGGTTGAGGATGTCTTAGTGGATTGGTAAATGAGGGGAGTCTTCAAACTTTTGAAGCATCCTTTGAGTGGATGCTGTTCGCCGGATGTGTGGAGGTACAATGTTTGATAGGACGGGGAGCCAGGGTAGTGGTGTTGAGCGGATTGTCCCGGTTATGATTTTCATTGTTGAGTTGAGCTGGGTGTCTACAAGGTGTGTGTGGGATGACCTGGACCAAACAGGGGCACAATATTCTGCTGCAGAGTAGGCAAGGGCCAATGCAGAGGTGCGTAGCGTGGAAAATGATGCACCCCATTTTGCACCAGACAGCTTGCTGAGCAGGTTGTTCCTGGACTTCACCTTAGCCGCCGTCCCCTTGAAGGATAGGGTCATGTCAAGGGTCACTCCAAGGTAGGTTGGATTAGGGGCATGCTTAAGTTTGAAGCCCGCTCAGGGGGATGTTGAGTTCTCTGGCAGCTTTTGCATTGTGGAGATGGAATACACTGGAGACAGTTTTTGCTGTGCTTGGTTTTAAACGCCAGGTTTTGCAGTACTGGTCCAGTTTAGTGAGGTCTTAAGTGAGAACCCGTTCCAGTTGTTCAAAGTCCGAGGCTTGGCATGCCAGACAGATGTCATCCGCGTAGATGAATTTGCGGGATTTGGTGCTGGGTAGGTCATTTGTGTATACATTGAATAGTGTTGGAGCTAGAACTGAGCCTTGTGGGAGCCCATTTTTCTGTGCTCTCCATGCGCTGGTGGTATGTCCAAGGTGAACTCTGAACCTCCGGTTGGTCAGCAGGGTTTGGATGGCAGTTGTTGTCTAGGCTGGAAGCTCCTTTGTGAGTTGTACCAGACCGTATCATAGGCGGCTGTGAGGTCGAGGAACACAGTCCCTGTCTTCAGTCTGTTCTCGAAACCATTTTCGATGAAGGTGGTTAGGGCCAATACTTGCTCTCCTGTGCTGCGTACCTTCCGGAAACCTGCCTGATCCACGCACAGAATTTCCTCTACTCCTGGGGATATACGTTGGAGTATAAGGCGTTCCAGTATTTTGTAGGGAACACAGAGTAGAGAGATTGGGCAGTAGCTTGCTGGTTGTTTGGGGTCTTTGCCAGGTTTTAATATAGCAATGACTTTTGCTGTTTGTCATTTCTTTGGGATCAGGTTAGTCTGTAGGATCTTGGTGTAGAATTTAGTCAGCCAGGTCAGGGCTTGGGGGCCGAGATGTTTCATGAGCTCAGGTGATATGTTGTCATATCCTGCTGCCTTCCCACATTTTAGGCCCTGCAGGACTTTCTCCAGTTCTGCATTCTCAATAGGTTCCGGGTTCCTTTCCTCAGTGTGTGCTTTCCGGTGTAATTTGAGCTCAGCTGTAAATGCCTTTCTGGTGTGTTTGCCTTGAGTTGCTTTTGCAATAGACACTAGGTGGGATGCGACTTGGTTAGGTGAGACGGATGGTCGGCTCTGGGTAAGAGGTTTCTGTGCAGCTCCCAAGCGGCGGATGAGGCTCCAACATTTCCTGTAGAGTGGGTGAAGTTCAGGTCTGCTACTGTCTCCTCCCACTTTTCGCGCTGAGCTGTTGTTAGCGATTCAATGAGGTGGTCTGCCATCTCAGAGTCCCCAGATGTTTCGTATGCTTGTAGGAGGGCAGTGCTTTCCTCGTCCAGGCATGGGACGTAGAGGGGCCGGTAGCCTCGTGGGATAGCTGTGTGGGCAGCCTTGTAGATGGTGCTGCAGAAGCGATTGTATGCTTCATCTACAGTGATGGTGCGGAGTGGGGTGATAACAATACTCCGGTCCAGAATTTCACTGTATTTATTCCAGTTAGCTTTGCGGAAGTTCCAGCGCATCTTCCTAGGGCTGGTTATCACTGGGAGTTGTAGGCCAATGTGTATAAGTGAGGGCCGATGTTGACTGTGTGGGAAGTTGTCAAGGATCAGGGTCTGTGTGGGATAGGGGTTCCTTTCAAAGAGCTGACCCAGCATAGGTCAGGAGAATAGTCCTTCTTCCACCTAGCTGAGTGGAATGTTCCTCTTTGTTTAGGGTCGTGTATCAGAGCAAGGTCATTTCTAGATGCCCAGTCACTGTCCGCTGCTGGGTATCCCCAGTCAGGGTGGTGACTGTTAAAGTCCCCCACATAGATTGCAGGGTGGGGGCGGGTAGGTAGAACCTGCATGTCCCAGTCGGCACTCGGAGGCTTGTACACATTGGTAATATGGAAGCCGCCAATGGTTATAGCGTTTGAGTATTGTGTTGTCAGGTGGTTTGTCTATGTTTGGCATGGGGTATGTAGCACAAGAGGTCAAAGCCATTGATGGTGTAGCGCCCTGCAACCTCTGTGCCAATGTGTGTCTCTTGGAGGCAGATGACATCAATAGAATGTTGGGAGGCGAAGACTTCGATGAGGCTTCGCTTGGCAGCAGAAAGGCTTTCATCATTTAGTTGTAGTATGCGAAGGGCAGGCGCTACCGCTAGGTGCCCCTGAGGCTGTCTGCTTTTGGCATTTGGACTGTGACTAGGATTCTTCGACTTGGCTCTCTGGCATCGTCTCTTAGAATTTAGTCTGCTGGTTGGATCATTTGTTTCCCCAGGCAAGCCTGGGTACTGACGGGGGACGCGACGAGAACGCTGATCCATTGTCTCCAAATCAAATACTACTTCAACAATATATAAGTGGACGCATCTCCAAATCAAATACTACTTCAACAATATATAAGTGG
Source organism: Sepiola atlantica (assembly GCA_963556195.1). Taxonomy (NCBI): domain Eukaryota; kingdom Metazoa; phylum Mollusca; class Cephalopoda; order Sepiida; family Sepiolidae; genus Sepiola; species Sepiola atlantica. Next base: position 1,047,125 of record CAUVYP010000801.1, on the reverse strand, counting down.
ACGCATCTCCAAATCAAATACTACTTCAACAATATATAAGTGGACGCATCTCCAAATCAAATACTACTTCAACAATATATAAGTGGAAACATCTCCAAATCAAATACTACTTCAACAATATATAAGTGGACGCATCTCCAAATCAAATACTACTTCAACAATATATAAGTGGACGCATCTCCAAATCAAATACTACTTCAACAATATATAAGTGGACGCATCTCCAAATCAAATACTACTTCAACAATATATAAGTGGATGCATCTCCAAATCAAATACTACTTCAACACTATATAAGTGAACGCATCTCCAAATCAAATACTACTCCAACAAGATATAAATGGACGCATTCTAAAATCAAATGCTGGGCATTTTTAACGACAGCTAACACAACGAAACGAGGTAAAAAAAAAACGAATATACAAGAAATAAATGTTACCATAGCCAAATCAAGTTACTTTTCTACCGACCCGATCATTTGTTTGTGTTTTAAATTATATTTTAAATGATTTTTATTACATGTCGAAATTTCATTCCTTTTAAGAGCTGGTGAATTATTTCAGGGAAGATGGCTGCCGACTTTTTTGTCATCGTCGTCTGTTTCTTTTTTCCAATTCGTTGTTTTGTAGCGCATTTTAAAAAAATCTTTTACACTTTCTTCTTGCCGAAGGGGTTGGATATTTGGGCGCCAGGGGAATATTTTACTTCGCCCTTCAATTTTTATTTGAGGGAGGGGGATTAGGGTTACTTTTTTTGCCACGAGCGGAGGGATATTTTTATTTGCCCATCATTTTTGGGGGTGACGGGTTGACTTTACTTTTTTAAATAGAATATTGAAAAAATCTTTGAATTAGAATTTAAATCTCTTTCTCTCTCTCCCTCCCTCTCTCCCTCTCTCTCTCTCTCTCTCTCTATCTTTGATTTTTATATTTTTAAACTTTAGTTTTTTATTGGTTTTCGAAAACTCGAAGAATATTAATAATTTAATATTTATTTATAAATATTATACTAAGCCCCTTTAAGAAATTAAAGTTGAGCACTCTCGAAAAGCTCTAATGCAAAGTACCGAATACGTTCGTTGAACACCCTCGGCTAGTCTTCTATCTGTGCCCGCTTCTAGGTACATATAGATCTTAATTTCCCTTAATTACGTGACAGTTTCCGTTGGCCGAGTGGATATGGCGACTGCTTGCAGATTCTAGGCTGACTCTGTGAATCGGGTTTGCGCCTCCCGACCGTCTGAAATTGTTACTTTCCTGCACTGATGAGAGCAATAAGCTTGAAACGCTAACGTCTGTAGGTATTAATAATTTAATGTATATATATATTGTTTTATTTTACTTCAGTCGAAGTTCTCATAAATTAAGGGGCCCTTTCCTAGGGCTAACACTTAATCACTATATGAGATACATAGATATTCAAATATTTCATTAAAGTTCTCCTTTACCTGTAAACGTAGAGTTAGTAAAGAAGTTAAGAACATTAATTTTCCTCTCCCCAACTGACCATTTTACTATGTTATAGTATATCTTTGTTGTGGTCTCTTGGTCTACACCGGATTCCAGGACAAGAATTCATCTAGTCTGGTGGAGTATCCAGCTAAGTGCTGTTATTTGAGGTAACATTACTTGAAGAAGGTGCACCATTCCTCGTATGAGCAAGTGTATTGGCGTGTCGAGTGGATCTTATTTGGGCTTCGAATACTATGTTATTTTGAATATTTGGTCAGGGTTTACTTGTGGGAGGAAGTATCCTGACAAACCCTTATACAGAGAGACCGAAGAAACTCAAGGATTTGGGCAAGTAAGTAATTAAAACTCTCCAAATATATATGTGTATATGTATAAAAGATGTATATATATATATATGTATATATATATATATATATATATATATATATATATATATATATATATATATATATATATATGATGTTGCTTGTCATAAATCCATCCTTATGAATAATCAGAAAAAAATGATTAAACAGAACAATAGAAACTTTGATGTCCCGATGGCCGATTTGGTCGGTATTTGTATAATTTAAACTCTTAGTAGAATTGTAGAGCCTAACTTAGTGCGGTTATATAGGGATGATGGAATAATTGTTATCCCTAATACTAACGTCCACCTGTTATCAAAAATACACAAAAAATTAATAAGAGCTTTCAAATATTTATGACTGAAAATAGGTATAACCCCAAACTGTAAGGAAGTAAATTATCTAGATATTGCCCTGAACTTGAAAAAGGGGATTTACAAACCCTTTTAATGAAGACAACCACACACCATCTTACATTAACATTAGATCCAACCACCTGAAGTGTATAATTAAACAAATACCTAAACCGATAACCACTAGAGTTAATAAACTCTTGGCAAATAAGGAAATCTTTGAAGCGAATAAACACTTATATAATAGAGCACTAGATAGCAGTGGCTACACTGAAAAACTCGAATATACCGGGAAGAAAAATAATAATAAATCCAGGAATAGAGGCCGGAAAATAATATGGTTCACCCCATCATAATGTCAACTATTCTACTTCAAAATCGGTAAAGCGTTCTTGAACCTAATAGACAAACATTTTAACGCGAACAATCGAGTAAGTAAGATATTCAATAGAAAAAAATTAAAATTAGTTACTCTGGTACCAAGAACAAGGATGGGATAATTAGTACACATAATCAGAAAATATTAAATAATTCTAATAACATTACTGCAAAAGTAAATAAGTGTAATTGTCAGGTGAAGAATGAATGCCCACTAGACGGCAATTGCAAAGTAGAGTGCGTAATTTATAAAGCCACGATATGTTTAGAAGATAACAACAGGAACAAGAAAGTCTACCTCGGCATTTCTACGGGAAACTGGTAGCAGCGTTTTTATGATCACAAACACTCATTCGTAAATCCAGAACTTTAGAACAAAACGGAGTTAGCGAAACAATGGTGGCTACTGAAAAATGAGAACCGAACACCGGTGATTTCTTTGTCAATCTTATGTCATTCTAACATTCCGAATGGATTTAAGCAAAGGTGCAATTTGTGTTTGGATGAAAAAAGTAAGAATCCTGAAATACGAACACGGTAATCTTCTAAACAGAAGAGATGAACTAATGGCGAAGTGCAGACATAAATGTAAATTTAAAATAACCTACTACTCATAATCCGAGATCCATTAAGATCAGTAGTAGTGGATATACTAAGTTGAGTTTGCCTAGATTGTTCTTATACGTTATCCTTTATCTTTTAATTCCCTTCATGATTCTTTGTCTATGTATCTCTTTATTTAAACATGATTTAATACAATTATAATTAGTAGTATTAAGATATTCATTATGATACATGTGTACATGTATATGTGTGTATGCGTATATATATATATATGCATGTGTACGTGCATGTGTGTGTATATGTATGCATATATGTATATGTTTGTATATATATGTATTTGTATGTATATATATACATATGTATAAATGTATGTGTTTGTATGTATGCATGTATGTTTATGTATATATGTATATACATGTATATAAATGTATATATGTATCTGTATATGTGTGTATGTGTGCATGTATATATATATATTTATATATTTTATATTTTTATATTTTTATAGCTGATATATATTTTATATTTTATATTTTCATATATCTATATTTTTATATTTTTATATTTTTATATTGTTGTATTTTTATAGCTGATATATATTTAATTTTTTTATTTATTTTTTTTAAACATAGGTCACCCCAAACAAGGCAGGCCGCCACTGTAGGCGTAAGGGGCTACTGGGAAAAAGAAAAGGGGAGAAGGTAGGGGTGGTCAACCTAGATTGGGATCAGCGCATCGAGGTTTCTGTTTACATTAGTTTTAAACTTCTGCATGTCTGTACTGTTGGGGAAACAGGGGGCAGGGAGGGAGTTCCAGAGCCATCAGTACGAGGAAAGAAGCTATTTGAGTAGAAGGCTCTCCGACATCTGGGGACCTCTACAGTGAATGAATGAGATTTAGTTGATTGTCGAGTTAGTCTAGTGAATTTACGTCGAGGGGGCACCAGAGTAGCCAATTCATCGGAGCATAATCCATTGAAGTATTTGTAAAACAAGCACAATGATGCTACATTGCGGCGATGGGACAGAGGCTGGAGCTTGGCTGACAGTGAGGGACCTATTAGGTTGGCGATTCTTTTTTGGACCATGTCAAGGAGGGAGAGACTAGTAGATGATGCACCAGCCCAGATGTGACAACAATACTCCATGCATGGGCGGATGGTGGCTTTGTAGAGATACAGGATAATGTCAGGTGTGAGGAGTTTACTAGCACGGTAAAGGGAGCCAACCTTCTTTGCGGCAGCCTTGGCAATGTCTTCAATGTATTTGTTCCAATTCATGTTACCTGTGAAGGTTAGGCCGAGGAGTTTGAATTATGAACTCTCAGGTAGGGTGTTATTTGCCATGACAATCGGTGGTTGAAAAGGTTCCTTGTAATTATTGAAGGAAAGGAGTTTTGTCTTTGCGGCATTAAAGTTACCAACCATTTATGACCCCAATCCACTACAGCCTAGAGGTCATTTTCGAAAGATTCAGCCATTGCATCGGATATAATTGCGTCTGTTTTGCCAA
>CAUVYP010000801.1:987500-1032500 GCA_963556195.1 Sepiola atlantica | reverse complement strand
ACACACACATTACTCGACAGCGTGCCAACGCATCTCTCGTTCGTCACCGGTTTTGAATCCTACCGCCATTTCATAACATCAAGGCGATTACGTCGTACCATCTAAGACGTTTGTCAAATTAACAAAGAAATAAGTTTCTTTATTCTTGTTTTTTGATGAAAAAAAAAAAAAAAAAAAATGACTCAATACTGGTCACCCCTGAAGAAGGAATTTTATTCCGTAATCGATAGGATTAATGTAAGAAAAAAAAAAAAAATTAATCTTGTATTGCTGATTTGGCTTTTATTTCAATTTTATAAACTTTCCATGCAATACTTAAAACTTGAACGAAAAACACACACATTACTCGACAGCGTGCCAACGCATCTCTCGTTCGTCACCGGTTTTGAATCCTACCGCCATTTCATAACATCAAGGCGATTACGTCGTACCATCTAAGACGTTTGTCAAATTAACAAAGAAATAAGTTTCTTTATTCTTGTTTTTTGATGAAAAAAAAAAAAAAAGAATGACTCAATACTGGTCACCCCTGAAGAAGGAATTTTATTCCGTAATCGATAGGATTAATGTAAGAAAAAAAAAAAATTAATCTTGTATTGCTGATTTGGCTTTTATTTCAATTTTATAAACTTTCCATGCAATACTTAAAACTTGAACGAAAAACACACACATTACTCGACAGCGTGCCAACGCATCTCTCGTTCGTCACCGGTTTTGAATCCTACCGCCATCATAACATCAAGGCGATTACGTCGTACCATCTAAGACGTTTGTCAAATTAACAAAGAAATAAGTTTCTTTATTCTTGTTTTTTGATGAAAAAAAAAAAAAAAAAATATGACTCAATACTGGTCACCCCTGAAGAAGGAATTTTATTCCGTAATCGATAGGATTAATGTAAGAAAAAAAAAAAAATTAATCTTGTATTGCTGATTTGGCTTTCATTTCAATTTTATAAACTTTCCATGCAATACTTAAAACTTGAACGAAAAACACACACATTACTCGACAGCGTGCCAACGCATCTCTCGTTCGTCACCGGTTTTGAATCCTACCGCCATTTCATAACATCAAGGCGATTACGTCGTACCATCTAAGACGTTTGTCAAATTAACAAAGAAATAAGTTTCTTTATTCTTGTTTTTTGATGAAAAAAAAAAAAAAAAATGACTCAATACTGGTCACCCCTGAAGAAGGAATTTTATTCCGTAATCGATAGGATTAATGTAAGAAAAAAAAAAATTAATTAATCTTGTATTGCTGATTTGGCTTTTATTTCAATTTTATAAACTTTCCATGCAATACTTAAAACTTGAACGAAAAACACACACATTACTCGACAGCGTGCCAACGCATCTCTCGTTCGTCACCGGTTTTGAATCCTACCGCCATTTCATAACATCAAGGCGATTACGTCGTACCATCTAAGACGTTTGTCAAATTAACAAAGAAATAAGTTTCTTTATTCTTGTTTTTTGATGAAAAAAAAAAAAAAAAAAAATGACTCAATACTGGTCACCCCTGAACGAGGAATTTTATTCCGTAATCGATAGGATTAATGTAAGAAAAAAAAAAATTAATTAATCTTGTATTGCTGATTTGCCTTTTATTTCAATTTTATAAACTTTCCATGCAATACTTAAAACTTGAACGAAAAACACACACATTACTCGACAGCGTGCCAACGCATCTCTCGTTCGTCACCGGTTTTGAATCCTACCGCCATTTCATAACATCAAGGCGATTACGTCGTACCATCTAAGACGTTTGTCAAATTAACAAAGAAATAAGTTTCTTTATTCTTGTTTTTTGATGAAAAAAAAAAAAAAAAAAAATGACTCAATACTGGTCACCCCTGAAGAAGGAATTTTATTCCGTAATCGATAGGATTAATGTAAGAAAAAAAAAAAATTAATCTTGTATTGCTGATTTGGCTTTCATTTCCATTTTATAAACTTTCCATGCAATACTTAAAACTTGAACGAAAAACACACACATTACTCGACAGCGTGCCAACGCATCTCTCGTTCGTCACCGGTTTTGAATCCTACCGCCATTTCATAACATCAAGGCGATTACGTCGTACCATCTAAGACGTTTGTCAAATTAACAAAGAAATAAGTTTCTTTATTCTTGTTTTTTGATGAAAAAAAAAAAAAAAAAAAAATGACTCAATACTGGTCACCCCTGAAGAAGGAATTTTATTCCGTAATCGATAGGATTAATGTAAGAAAAAAAATAATAAATTAATCTTGTATTGCTGATTTGGCTTTTATTTCAATTTTATAAACTTTCCATGCAATACTTAAAACTTGAACGAAAAACACACACATTACTCGACAGCGTGCCAACGCATCTCTCGTTCGTCACCGGTTTTGAATCCTACCGCCATTTCATAACATCAAGGCGATTACGTCGTACCATCTAAGACGTTTGTCAAATTAACAAAGAAATAAGTTTCTTTATTCTTGTTTTTTGATGAAAAAAAAAAAAAAAAAATGACTCAATACTGGTCACCCCTGAAGAAGGAATTTTATTCCGTAATCGATAGGATTAATGTAAGAAAAAAAAAAATAAATTAATCTTGTATTGCTGATTTGGCTTTTATTTCAATTTTATATATATATATATATATATATATATATATATATATATATATATCGACCCACGGAATTACCTAAGTGTAACGACGTAGAATGTATAATGTCGAACGAGAGAGACACACCCACAAAGAGAGACGGACATACTGATAGAGAGATAGAGATAGAACGAGAGAACGACAGAAAGAGATATTAGATACAATGTGTCTGTGTTTTTGTCGAAGCGTAACAGCTGACCCCATTCAAAATAGAAACCAGCAAACATGTCTAGCTTTTCAACTCATGAATTAAACGTTTTTATCTTCTAAAAAGGAAAGAAAAGTTTGTGAAAACGCCCTATTTTTTCAAAGACAATTTTTATTCAATACTTTCTGTTTTAACTCTATAAATTTGGGATTTATATTAAAAAATTGTGCGAATTAAACTTGAAATTAGGTATGATGTCTTGTTGTCAACGATTGTATAAATTTTATTTCAATAAAAGTATTCAACATTTATGATACAAAATGTTGAGAAAATAAGTGGAAAAAGCGGATACTTTGTGATTATTCGCTTTTTCCACTTAAACATCAGAATTTTTAGTTGAGTTGTTTTTTTATCCCATGCGGCTATTTTTTTTCCACTTATTATCTCAACATTTTCTCGGATTTAAATACACTTGTTTCCAATATATATATATATATATATATATATATATATCAAGGGAGGCGCGAGAGCGCTCTATCCCTTAATAGACTTCAAGTATGGCCTGTGCTGGAAATCTCATTTCTTTGATCAATCATAACTCAAAAACCAATAAACTAAATTAGTTAAAACTTTATACAAAATTTTTATTTGATAGTTTCTGTAAGTGTGTAGAATTTCAGCATCATTAATCAAGGCAACCCAGAGATCCAGAAAGTTAAATCATGAAATCATGTTATCTGTGTGTACGTACACACAGATGTATGTGCCACCCGGTATCTCATCAACTATTTGATGGATTCAGCTGATTTTGGGCAGAAATAGAGTTTCTAGGGTCTAGTTGATGGCATTTTAATTTCAGTTTACCATATACCTTAGTTTTCCAGAAATTTCGAAAAAACCTTAAAATTGACCAGGCATAGCCTTTACAAAAGTAGTTACATTCCATGAAAAATGCCAGTATACTGAAATCATATGCCTTAATAGGGTTAAAATTCAAATTCATATACACTAAATGTACAAAAGCAAGGAAATTCCCAATTTCTTACACTTTTATTGTCATTAAGGGTATGCGAGCACAACAGGGCTATGTATTTTACTGGTAGGAAATTTTCTTCAGCGCACCTCACACACTTCATCCACTCACGCATAGAGATTTATACTGTATACCCTTTAATGACAATAAAAGTTTTAAAATTTAGGAATTTCCTTGCTTTTGTACATTTATCTCATGGAATATTTATATATATATATATATATATATATATAAATACATATATATATATATTCGTTTAAACTTAGGTATGTTTATATAGTTGTATGTTCAGGATTTACTCCCAACCCCAACCAACACATGTTATTTCAAGTCATTTTGCCGTAGTTTTAAATTGTAATGTGTATTCTTGAATTGCGGGGTATAATATCACACACCCCTAAATAGTAAAGTTTACAAATTAAAAGATAAAGATTCCACGTTACTCACCACGTTGCCTTGAATATATATTCCATAATTCATAATGATAAGTTCAATAGATTAGGATTTTAACAAGCGCATACGTACTATTGACGCCCATGCGCGTGCACTGATCCTTTACAAAATGTATTACTTAATAAAACTGAAAATTTAATGTAGAGCAATTTTTTATGTAAATTTTCTATCTAAATTATTTTTAAAGTTTTTAGGGAGACGAGTGTGACTTCCGGTGTTCGTTCCCTCAAATTGTAAAGTTTACAAAAGTAAATAGTGTTCCAATGTAACTCACCGTTTTTTTTAGAATATATATTTAAAAAATTATAATGCTCCGTTCATTAGTTTAGGAGAGTACCCTTCACACACACACCCACACACACACACACACACACATGCACACACACTTCGGAACAAAAGTAACCTTAAACTCAATTCTGAGCGCCCCAAGCAATGAGGCTAATTTCAACCGTTACACGATGTGATGGGAAATAAGTCCTATTTATGCCAAGCAGGCGGGCAACCACAGTTAACCTTCATAACAGTGTTCAACAGAAAGGAACTTGCGTTTATAGCTTCGATGTATAGCTTGCATTGTATCTTATTAAACGGCCCGGCATAAAAGGGGTAACAAATGCTTATTTAATAATAAATATTTAACTATTATTTAAATAACACACACACACACATATATAAGAGAATGAACAGTATGTATATAAACAGTCAATAATTTGGTAATTGTGTAGTATCTGTTATGTTGTCATGGGACCAAAAAGGGGTTACAAATGCTTATTTAATGATAAATATTGAATTAGTATCTAAATACGTATACGTTCCATCCTTGCCGAATGATCAGTGTAGGGATAACTTTTCAAATCAGTCGCACGACTCGATCCCCAGATCAAGAGTCACCTTTAAGTCAATTTCGAGCAGCCCAACCATTGAGGCTAATTTCAACCGTTACGTGATGAGAAATAAATCCTATTAATGTCAGAAAACCAGGAAACCATAGTTAACCTTCATAACAGTGTTCAACAGAAAGGAACTTACGTGTATAGCTTAGATTTATAGCTTGTATTATATCTCATTAAAGGGACCGGCCGAAAAGGGGTTACATATGTTATTAAATAAAATAACAAATATTTAACGATCATTTACATAACACACACACACACATATATACATATATGCATGATATATATATATATATATATATATATATATGTATATATATATATATGTGTGTGTGTGTGTGTGTGTCTAGTATAGAACTCATGGGGTTGTTTTTGTAGTCTTGGTCTGCCAATAATGTGGAGTTATTGGAAATAATGCACGGGAGTTTAGTTGCAGTTCCCTATGTTGAAGATAGGACATGATCAAATGAAAGAATAAACAATCTATGCATACAACCGTCACTATTTTTTGATAACTTGTTAAGACAACGAAATATAAAGAGTTCATAGAATGCTAAAATTCAAAGAGTCTTAGAGTATTTCAATTGAAAAGTAGTTGTTTTGTCTCTAATCAGGAGAATTTGAGTAAACATGTTCATTTTGACGGACGTCGTGTGCGTTTATGCATTCGTTTATGAGTATGTAAATAGAATAGGCATTGCAGATGCGCGTGTATATTAACGTGCCTCTTTTGTTAGTGAAGGAGTGTGTGTATGAACTGTGTACAGGCGTTCGTTTCACATGGTGTATATGCTGCCGCTATGTTGAGTAGTTCGTGTGTGTTTCAATCGTGTGTGTCACAATCTTTTAGCGAATTAGTAATTTAAAGTGTAGTATCTGTTTACTCCTCGCTCATAAGAGGAGAAATCCTAATCAGGGGTACTTTATCTTTTAAAAAAAGTTTTTAGTAAAACTAAGTAGGTTCGTATGATGTAAGAATGTGCAATTAAGAAATAAAAATATTACGAATTGAATTTGTTTAATTAAATTACTTGAAGTCAATCTCCTATTATTTTGGATCATGTATTAAAAATACGAGCACATTAGTCGCTTCCTCGTCAAGTAGAGCCACTTAATGGCTTTTCATCTGACCTTGACGTGCCCCACAAATGAAACCACTCATTATAGAACTCATGGGGTTGTTTTTGTAGTCTTGGTCTGCCAATAATGTGGAGTTATTGGAAATAATGCACGGGAGTTTAGTTGCAGTTCCCTATGTTGAAGATAGGACATGATCAAATGAAAGAATAAACAATCTATGCATACAACCGTCACTATTTTTTGATAACTTGTTAAGACAACGAAACATAAAGAGTTCATAGAATGCTAAAATTCAAAGAGTCTTAGAGTATTTCAATTAAAAAGTAGTTGTTTTGTTTCTATTTTCATTATACTCAAATTCATCAATTAAACATAAACTTATTAAGTTTTCTTATGTTTCTATTCCCATTATACTCACATTCATCAATTAAACATCAACTTATTATGTTTTCTTATGTTTCTATTCCCATTATACTCAAATTGATTTATTAAACATCAACTTATTATGTTTTCTTATATTTCTGTTCTACATTATACTCGAATTCATCAATTAAACATCAACTTATTAAGTTTTCTTATGTATCTATTCCAATTATACTTAAATTGATCAATTAAACATCAACTTATTATGTTTTCTTATGTTTCTGTTCACATTATACTAAAATTCATCAATTGAACATCAACTTATTATGTTTTCTAATGTTGCTATTTCCATTATACTCAAATTAATCAATTAAACATCAACTTATTATGTTTTCTTATGTTTCTATTCCCATTATACTCACATTCATTTATTAAACATCAACTTATTATGTTTTCTTATATTTCTGTTCTACATTATACTCAAATTCATCAATTAAACATTAACTTATTGAGGTTTCCTACGTTTCTATTTTCATTATACTCAAATTCATCAATTAAACATAAACTTATTAAGTTTTCTTATGTTTCTATTCCCATTATACTCAAATTCATCAATTAAACATCAACTTATTATGTTTTCTTATGTTGCTATTCCCATTATACTCAAATTCATCAATTTAACATCAACTTATTATGTTTTCTTATGTTTCTATTCCCATTATACTCAAATTCATCAATTAAACATAAACTTATTAAGTTTTCTTATGTTTCTATCTCCATTATACTCAAATTCATCAATTAAACATAAACTTATTATGTTTTCTAATGTTGCGATTCCCATTATACTCAAATTCATCAATGTAACATCAACTTATTATGTTTTCATATGTTTCTATTCCCATTATACTCAAATTAATCAATGTAACATCAACTTATTATGTTTTCTTATGTTTCTGTTCCTATTATACTCAAATTGATTTATTAAACATCAACTTATTATATTTTCTCATATTTCTGTTCTACATTATACTCGAATTCATCAATTAAACATCAACTTATTAAGTTTTCTTATGTTTCTATTCCCATTATACTTAAATTCATCAATTAAACATCAACTTATTATGTTTTCTTATGTTTCTATTCCCATTATACTCAAATTGATCAATTTAACATCAACTTATTATGTTTTCTTATGTTTCTGTTTACATTATACTCAAATTCATCAATTTAACATCAACTTATTATGTTTACTAATGTTGCTATTTCCATTATACTCAAATTCATCAATTAAAACTCAACTGATTATGTTTTCATATGTTTCTATTCCCTATTATACGGACATTCATTTATTAAACATCAACTTATTATGTTTTCTTATATTTCTGTTCTACATTATACTCAAATTCATCAATTCAACATTAACTTATTATGTTTTCTTATGTTTGTATTCCCATTATACTCAAATTCATCAATTAAACATCAACTTATTATGTTTTCTTATGTTGCTATTCCTATTATACTCAAATTCATCAGTTAAACATCAACTTATTATGTTTTCTTGTGTTGCTATTCCCATTATACTAAAATTGATCAATTTAACATCAACTTATTATGTTTTCTTATGTTTCTGTTCTACATTATACTCCAATTCATCAATTGCACATCAACTTATAAAGGTTTCTTATGTTGCTATTCCCATTATACTCAAATTCATCAATTAAACATAAACTTATTAAGTTTTCTTATGTTTCTATCCCCATTATACTCACATTCATCAATTAAACATCAACTTATTATGTTTTCTTATGTTTCTATTCCCATTATACTCAAATTGATTTATTAAACATCAACTTATTATGTTTTCTTATATTTCTGTTCTACATTATACTCGAATTCATCAATTAAACATCAACTTATTAAGTTTTCTTATGTATCTATTCCAATTATACTTAAATTGATCAATTAAACATCAACTTATTATGTTTTCTTATGTTTCTGTTCACATTATACTAAAATTCATCAATTGAACATCAACTTATTATGTTTTCTAATGTTGCTATTTCCATTATACTCAAATTAATCAATTAAACATCAACTTATTATGTTTTCTTATGTTTCTATTCCTATTATACTCAAATTAATCAATGTAACATCAACTTATTATGTTTTCTTATGTTTCTGTTCCTATTATACTCAAATTGATTTATTAAACATCAACTTATTATATTTTCTCATATTTCTGTTCTACATTATACTCGAATTCATCAATTAAACATCAACTTATTAAGTTTTCTTATGTTTCTATTCCCATTATACTTAAATTCATCAATTAAACATCAACTTATTATGTTTTCTTATGTTTCTATTCCCATTATACTCAAATTGATCAATTTAACATCAACTTATTATGTTTTCTTATGTTTCTGTTTACATTATACTCAAATTCATCAATTTAACATCAACTTATTATGTTTACTAATGTTGCTATTTCCATTATACTCAAATTCATCAATTAAAACTCAACTTATTATGTTTTCATATGTTTCTATTCCCATTATACTCAAATCATCAATTAAACATTAACTTATTATGTTTTCTTATATTTCTGTTCTACATTATACTCAAATTCATCAATTAAACATTAACTTATTATGTTTTCTTATGTTTCTATTCCCATTATACTCAAATTAATACATTAAACATCAACTTATTAGGTTTTCTTATATTTCTGTTCTACATTATAATCAAATTCATCAATTGCACATCAACTTATTAAGGTTTCTTATGTTGCTATTCCCATTATACTCAAATTCATCAATTTAACATAAACTTATTAAGCTTTCTTATGTTTCTATTCCCATTATACTCAAATTCATCAATTAAACATCAACTTATGTTTTCTTATGTTTCTATTCCCATTATACTCAAATACATCAATTTAACATCAACTTATTATGTTTTCATATGTTTCTATTCCCATTATACTCAAATTAATCAATGTAACATCAACTTATTATGTTTTCTTATGTTTCTGTTCCTATTATACTCAAATTGATTTATTAAACATCAACTTATTATATTTTCTCATATTTCTGTTCTACATTATACTCGAATTCATCAATTAAACATCAACTTATTAAGTTTTCTTATGTTTCTATTCCCATTATACTTAAATTCATCAATTAAACATCAACTTATTATGTTTTCTTATGTTTCTATTCCCATTATACTCAAATTGATCAATTTAACATCAACTTATTATGTTTTCTTATGTTTCTGTTTACATTATACTCAAATTCATCAATTTAACATCAACTTATTATGTTTACTAATGTTGCTATTTCCATTATACTCAAATTCATCAATTAAAACTCAACTTATTATGTTTTCATATGTTTCTATTCCCTATTATACTGACATTCATTTATTAAACATCAACTTATTATGTTTTCTTATATTTCTGTTCTACATTATACTCAAATTCATCAATTCAACATTAACTTATTATGTTTTCTTATGTTTGTATTCCCATTATACTCAAATTCATCAATTAAACATCAACTTATTATGTTTTCTTATGTTGCTATTCCTATTATACTCAAATTCATCAGTTAAACATCAACTTATTATGTTTTCTTGTGTTGCTATTCCCATTATACTAAAATTGATCAATTTAACATCAACTTATTATGTTTTCTTATGTTTCTGTTCTACATTATAATCAAATTCATCAATTGCACATCAACTTATTAAGGTTTCTTATGTTGCTATTCCCATTATACTCAAATTCATCAATTTAACATAAACTTATTAAGCTTTCTTATGTTTCTATTCCCATTATACTCAAATTCATCAATTAAACATCAACTTATGTTTTCTTATGTTTCTATTCCCATTATACTCAAATTCATCAATTAAACATCAAATTATTATGTTTTCTTATGTTGCTATTCCCATTATACTATAATTCATTTATCAAACATCAACTTATTAAGTTTTCTTATGTGGCTATTCCCATTATACTCAAATTCATCAATTAAACATTAACTTATTAATTTTTATTATGTTTCTATTCCCATTATACTTAAATTCATCAATTAAACATACAACTTATTATGTTTTCTAATGTTGCTATTTCCATTATACTCAAATTCATCAATTAAAACTCAACTTATTATGTTTTCATATGTTTCTATTCCCCTTATACTCACATTCATTTATTAAACATCAAGTTATTATGTTTTCTTATATTTCTGTTTTACATTATACTCAAATTCATCAATTAAACATTAACTTATTGAGGTTTCCTACGTTTCTATTTTCATTATACTCAAATTCATCAATAAAACATCAACTTATTATGTTTTCTAATGTTGTTATTCTCATTATACTCAAATTCATCAATTAAACATCAACTTATTATGTTTTCTAATGTTGTTATTCCCATTATACTCAAATTCATCAATTAAACATCAACCTCTTATGTTTTCTTATGTTTGTATTCCCATTATACTCAAATTCATCAATTCCACATCAAATTATTAAGTTTTCTTACGTTTCTATTCCCATTATACTCAAATTCATCAATTCCACATCAAATTATTAATTTTTCTTATGTTTCTATTCACATTATACTCAAATTCATCAATTAAACATCAACTTATTATGTTTTCTTATGCTTCTGTTCACCTTATACTCAAATTCATCAATGTAACATCAACTTATTATGTTTTCTAATGTTGCTATTTCCATTATACTCAAATTCATCAATTAAAACTACACTTATTATGTTTTCATATGTTTCTATTCCCCTTATACTCACATTCATTAATTAAACATCAAGTTATTATGTTTTCTTATATTTCTGTTTTACATTATACTCAAATTCATCAATTAAACATTAACTTATTGAGGTTTCCTACGTTTCTATTTTCATTATACTCAAATTCATCAATTAAACATCAACTTATTATGTTTTCTAATGTTGTTATTCCCATTATACTCAAATTCATCAATTAAACATCAACCTCTTATGTTTTCTTATGTTTGTATTCCTATTATACTCAAATTCATCAATTCCACATCAAATTATTAAGTTTTCTTATGTTTCTATTCCCATTATACTCAAATTCATCAATTAAACATCAACTTATTATGTTTTCTTATGTTGCCATTTCCATTAAACTATAATTCATTTATTAAACATCAACTTATTAAGTTTTCTTATGTTTCTATTCCCATTATACTTAAATTCATCAATTAAACATAAACTTATTATGTTTTCTTATGTTGCTATCCCCATTATACTATAATTCATTTATTAAACATCAACTTATTATGTTTTCTTATGTTGCTATTCCCATTATACCCAAATTCATCAATTAAACATCAACTTATTATGTTTTCTAATGTTGCTATTTCTATTATACTTAAATTCATCAATTAAAACTCAACTTATTATGTTTTCATATGTTTCTATTCACATTATACTCAAATTCATCAATTAAACATCAACTTATTATGTTTTCTAATGTTGTTATTCCCATTATACTCAAATTCATCAATTAAACATCAACTTATTATGTTTTCTAATGTTGTTATTCCCATTATACTCAAATTCATCAATTAAAACTACACTTATTATGTTTTCATATGTTTCTATTCCCCTTATACTCACATTCATTTATTAAACATCAAGTTATTATGTTTTCTTATATTTCTGTTTTACATTATACTCAAATTCATCAATTAAACATTAACTTATTGAGGTTTCCTACGTTTCTATTTTCATTATACTCAAATTCATCAATTAAACATCAACTTATTATGTTTTCTAATGTTGCCATTTCCATTATACTATAATTCATTTATAAAACATCAACTTATTATGTTTTCTTATGTTTCTATTCCCATTATACTCAAATTCATCAATTTAACATAAACATATTATGTTTTCTTATGTTTCTATTCCCATTATACTCAAATTCATCAATTAAACATCAACTTTTTATGTTTTCTTATGTTGTTATTCCCATTATACTCAAATTCATCAATTAAACATCAACTTATTATGTTTTCTTATGTTTCTAATCCCATTATACTCAAATTAATCAATTAAACATCAACTTATTATGTTTTCTTATTCTTCTGTTCACCTTATACTCAAATTCATCAATGTAACATCAACTTATTATGTTTTCTAATGTTGCTATTTCCATTATACTCAAATTCATCAATTAAAACTCAACTTATTATGTTTTCATATGTTTCTATTCCCATTATACTCACATTCATTTATTAAACATAAACTTATTATGTTTTCTTATATTTCTGTTCTACATTATACTCAAATTCATCAATTAAACATAAACTTATTATGTTTTCTTATGTTGCTATTCCTATTATACTCAAATTCATCAATTAAACATCAACTTATTATGTTTTCTTGTGTTGCTATTCTTATTATACTCAAATTAATACATTAAACATCAACTTATTAAGGTTTCTTATGTTTCTATTCCCATTATACTCAAATTCATCAATTAAACATCAACTTATTATGTGTTCTTATGTTTGTATTCCCATCATACTCAAATTCATCAATTAAAAATCAACTTATTGTGTTTTCTTATGTTGCTATTCCTATTATACTATAATTCATTTATTAAACATCAACTTATTAAGTTTTCTTATGTTGCTATTCCCATTATACTCAAATTCATCAATTAAACATCAACTTATTATGTTTTCTAATGTTGCTATTTCCATTATACTTAGATTCATCAATTAAAACTCAACTTATTATGTTTTCTTATATTTCTGTTCTACATTATACTCAAATTCATCAATTAAACATTAACTTATTGAGGTTTCCTACGTTTCTATTTTCATTATACTCAAATTCATCAATTAAACATCAACTTATTATGTTTTCTAATGTTGTTATTCCCATTATACTCAAATTCATCAATTGAACATCAACTTATTATGTTTTCTAATGTTGTTATTCCCATTATACTCAAATTCATCAATTAAACATCAACTTATTATGTTTTCTTATGTTTGTATTCCCATCATACTCAAATTCATCAATTAAAAATCAACTTATTATGTTTTCTTATGTTGCTATTCCCATTATACTCAAATTCATCAATTAAACATCAACTTATTATGTTCTCTTCTGTGGCCATTTCCATTATACTATAATTCATTTATTAAACATCAACTTATTATGTTTTCTTATGTTTCTATTCCCATTATACTTAAATTCATCAATTAAACATCAACTTATTATGTTTTCTAATGTTGCGATTCCCATTATACTCAAATTCATCAATTTAACATAAACTTATTATGTTTTCTTATGTTTTTATTCCCATTATACTCAAATTCATCAATTAAACATCAACTTTTTATGTTTTCTTTTGTTGTTATTCCCATTATTGTGGTATACGTGACACTGCTGGCCGTACTTCCGCTTTCTATCCACTCTGAGACGAATTTCTGCAACGTTTTTCTTCACTCTCTACGAATCCGACTTTTCTCCTATGATCAAACTTCTCTGTTCGCAATCTAACTTCCCTCTGCCTCCTCCCCCAATCACCCCTCTTTTATCTCTTTCATTTCCAATCAGGAGCATCTCATTTGCATACCTCGTAGTCACCCTGTAGGCATTTAAAGAAACAAGTCGGCCATTCTTGTTTCCTTCTTCTTCACACGATGTAAGCCACGCAAAAACGCGGTCGGTCGTTCTTGTTTTCTCTTCTTTTTTTTCTCATTTACACCACACGCCCCCCTTGATCTTCGAGATCAATAGGATACTTCGTAATCCTCCATCCAAGCAGGCCGCCTCCTCTCACGTCGAGGCCTCTGGGGAACAACTTCTTGGGGGTTAACATTTTCAGGTTCACTACAACGTGGGTCTAAGTCAGGTAGAGTCGCATCATTTGCTTCTCGGTGGCCCTCGATTTCCTCTTCTTTACTGCCCTCACTGCGTACCGGCAGTGTCATGCGACGCAGGTCTAGGATATGCCGGGGAACGCCGTTCACCATCACATTGTTCTTCGACCGCAATCCCGTTACGACCCCTTTTTTCCAACGAGTGGTACACTGTGCATTAGGGGGTTTCACCCACACCTCTTCACCTACTTTGATAGTGGCTTCCTCACTCTCGATTCCTGCTGTTTTGTTGCACGGGTGCCGCCACTTATATGTGAAAACGGCCCTATGAGGGACAGTTGTCTCGTCTTGTTTGGTTTTTGGCGAGATGTTGTACCAAAACACCGCCTCTATGGGTGATACGTTGCTTTTTTCCGCAGCGGCTTTAATGGTGCGATGATTCCTCTCCACTATTCCGTTGCCACTCGGCCGATACGCTGCTCTAAAAAATTGCCTTACTCCCCACTTATCGCATACCCCTTTAAAGGCTTCAGATCGGAAAGCGGGCCCATTGTCCATCAAGAGTTCCTCAACCGGCCCTCTCTCCAAAAATATCTCCTCGATGACCCCTCCGATCGCCCATGCCGCTTCTGCCCTGATTTCTCTCCAGATGGCAAACCTTCCCGGTCCACAGTCGACCATCGAGAGATACAATTTGTGGCGATAGTGCGTCACATCAATAGCCAATCGCTTCCAGTCCTCCGTAACGTGTAACTGTCCTGTTTCGTGTCTGGACGGTCTAGGGTCAATTGATTGGCACTCTCGACAGTTCTCCACCACTTCCCTAACCTCCTCCTCGGTGGTCTCCGGGTAAACCTCTCTGGCTAGGAATAACGTTCGTTCCCGACCAAAGTGGTGCATTTCGTGTGACTCCTTGACTTCTTCCCCTGCATAGCATACCGAGGAGACCTCCTTTCCCTCCTGCAGCCAGGCCTTCTTCACGCGTGTCATCGAATCCGCCTTGTTTTTTTCTGATGGGACCAACACGACAGATACTCTTAACTGGAACTCCGCTATTAGATCGGCGAGCGCTCCGAGTCTGCGCTTGATCAGCATTTCCGCAGCACCTTTGGTCTTAACTCTCTTATCGCCAGTTACTGCCGACCGAATCCACGATGCTGCCGTTGCCGAATCGGTTTTAATTTCAATTATTTTCAATCCCCACTTCAGGGCCAGATTGAGTCCTTTCATAACGGCATCTAGTTCTGCTACGTTGATATGGGAGAAGTCGTTGGTTTTTCTTAGCCATGCCGCATCCTCCACAGTTACGCCTCCCATCTCTAGTACGACGCCCAACGCCAGGTTACTGGCATCGCACCAAATCACACCCGCATCTCCGCTGCTGACATACCAGTCCCCTTTCACTGGGTCCTCATTCCTCACCCTCGCAATGATTTCTTGCAGCATGTTCATAACCTCCTTCGTTACACGGCCCTCCCAGCCAGCAGTGCCTGCTAGTCGTTTAATAAAACTACATGCTATCCTGAGCCAGCCAGCGATAGGATAGTGCCCGACCAGCCTCCCGCAGACTGAGAAGAGTTCTCGCTTCGTCAGCTCAGATCCGACTTCGGGTATTACACTCCCTCGTTCGAAGACAAGGCTTTCTTTTCCATCTCGCCTTAGTTTCAACCCCAGCACCCGTCCTCCATCCAGGGCCTCCGCCGGTTTTGCAGTTAACCCATACTTCTCGACATGGCTTCTTACTTTCTCCGCTGTCACCTCTGCCTCCTCCACCAGAATGTCGTCAATGTACGAACTAGTGGCCTCCTCCACTGAACGGTCTTTGCTCAGCACTGTCTTCAGCACGGCAGTCATAATTTTGGGGGCTGAACTCAGCCCAAAGCCTAGCCTCGTCAGACAATACACTCGCCCCTTGTACCGGACCAGCTGGTACTGCCAGAGTTTTTCATCTACATGGATCTGCAGATATGCCGATTTCAGATCGACAATTTTTGTGGCCCGTCCCATTCTTCTCCATTTCCTCATGACCTCCTCACATACGTCGATCCCCGTTCCAGTGTGGCAGGCTACGTGTCTGTTCAATTCTCTGAAGTCCAGTACGGGCCTAATCTTGTTTTTCGTAGGCTGAACAACCGCCAGTAGTGGCAACACTCCTTTTTCTTCCCCTGTCCACGGTTTCAGAATTCCTTCTTTTATCCACCTCTCCACTTCTTCCTCAAATCCTTTTCTTATTTCTCCTCGCAGGGTGTTTTCGTAGCAGCCCACTTTATTCTGTAGTTCCGGGGGTCCGGAGATCCATTTCCATTCCACCGTCCACCTCACGCCATCAAGCTTTGCCAGGAAATCTTTGTCCTTAATGCAGCAAACCTCCGGTTTTGGTATTCTGATGGTTCTATCACCTTCCACTCCTGCCATCCCCACTGCGCCGAGACGTCCGAACGTCACTTGGCTCCCTCGTAACGTGGCGCCCCCCAGTCGGTTAATTGCACTCATACCTATAATCACGTCAACACCACCGACCAGATGATTCAACACTAAGGCTCGCAGTCCAATGGACATCCCTTGCACCGTTACTTCAGCTGTCGTCTCACCTAGGCACTTCACATCCCTGCCATCCACGGTCCTAATAGTCCTGGTTCCGCTCCATGACCTAGCGACATTCCTCGCTAACAACGTTGTAGTACAGCCTGTGTCGACAAAGGCTATGGCTTTCTTCCCATTGACTACTACCGGTAACCGAGGCAACGTTCCATCATGCGCCATCTCCGCACAGAAGGGGTAACCACTGGCGCAATAGCTCCCCTTCACTCGTTTCCCTGGTGCCGTGCAGCAACACAATAGCGGCTAAGGTGCCCCACTTGTCCACATCGGTAGCACGTGATCCCCGGTCTCGGCTCTTTGCAGTCCTTGATCAGATGAGGGCCCTGGCACCGGAAACACTTGATTGCAGGTCTCCCCTCCTGTCGCCTCGCCGGCTGCCTCTCATTCAAGTGAGGCCTCATGCACATATTTCCACCCACAGCTGCAGCCACGATTGGGCTTTTAACATTTTTCACTAGGACTCTGGCGTGAACCAAGAGATCGTCCACTTCCATAGTATGGATCCCAGTGATTCTCTGCATGTTCGTAGAGATTTCCTCTGGGAAGCCGTTAACTAGGTACAGCTTTACCGTCATCTCCAGGCTCCTCCCCACGTAACCAGCCAACCCTGCCAGTCTCCTGATCTCTGCCGCAAAGACGTCAACCGACTCGCCGGTCCACCTCAAACTGGAAAGCTTACCAAGTGCTTCGAATGGGCCCTCAGCGAAGGCCAATTTCAGCCTTTGGTCCACTGAGGCAAAGTGTTCCTTGTCTTCATCTCGCATCTGCTGGTAAATCGTGAGGGCTTCCCCTCTAAGTATAGCGGCAGCAGGGTGACCACATCTTCTATCTTTTGCAGCTTCGCCACCATCTTTAATTTCTCCAGCCACTTAATCAGGTCACCCTCCCCAGTAAAGGGTCTCAGCATGTGAGTGCTCAGTCTCCACTCAGCCATGGTAATTTGCTCGATGCGCCGAAATAGCTTGTGGTATACGTGACACTGCTGGCCGTACTTCCGCTTTCTATCCACTCTGAGACGAATTTCTGCAACGTTTTTCTTCACTCTCTACGAATCCGACTTTTCTCCTATGATCAAACTTCTCTGTTCGCAATCTAACTTCCCTCTGCCTCCTCCCCCAATCACCCCTCTTTTATCTCTTTCATTTCCAATCAGGAGCATCTCATTTGCATACCTCGTAGTCACCCTGTAGGCATTTAAAGAAACAAGTCGGCCATTCTTGTTTCCTTCTTCTTCACACGAGGTAAGCCACGCAAAAACGCGGTCGGTCGTTCTTGTTTCTCTTCTTTTTTTTCTCATTTACACCACACTCAAATTCATCAATTAAACATCAACTTATTATGTTTTCTTATGTTTCTAATCCCATTATACTCAAATTCATCAATTAAACATCAACTTATTATGTTTTCTGATGCTTCTGTTCACCTTATACTCAAATTCATCAATTTAACATCAACTTATTATGTTTTCTAATGTTGCTATTTCCATTATACTCAAATTCATCAATTAAAACTCAACTTATTATGTTTTCATATGTTTCTATTCCCATTATACTCACATTCATTTATTAAACATCAACTTATTATGTTTTCTTATATTTCTGTTCTACATTATACTCAAATTCATCAATTAAACATCAACTTATTATGTTTTCTTGTGTTGCTATTCCTATTATACTCAAATTCATACATTAAACATCAACTTATTAAGTTTTCTTATGTTTCTATTCCCATTATACTATAATTCATTTATTAAACATCAACTTATTATGTTTTCTTATGTTTCTATTCCCATTATACTTAAATTCATGAATTAAACATACAACTTATTATGTTTTCTAATGTTGCTATTTCCATTATACTCAAATTCATCAATTAAACATCAACTTATTATGTTTTCTTGTGTTGCTATTCCTATTATACTCAAATTAATACATTAAACATCAACTTATTATGTTTTCTAATATTTCTGTTCTACATTATACTCAAATTCATCAATTAAACATCAACTTATTAAGG
The DNA here is from genome assembly GCA_963556195.1 of Sepiola atlantica. Classification (NCBI taxonomy): domain Eukaryota; kingdom Metazoa; phylum Mollusca; class Cephalopoda; order Sepiida; family Sepiolidae; genus Sepiola; species Sepiola atlantica. The sequence goes on along the minus strand of CAUVYP010000801.1, from coordinate 1,013,376 downwards.
TTTCTTATGTTGCTATTCCCATTATACTCAAATTCATCAATTTAACATAAACTTATTAACCTTTCTTATGATTCTATTCCCATTATACTCAAATTCATCAATTAAACATCAACTTATTATGTTTTCTTCTGTTGCCATTTCCATTATACTATAATTCATTTATTAAACATCAACTTATTATGTTTTCTTATGTTTCTATTCCCATTATACTTGAATTCATCAATTAAACATCAACTTATTATGTTTTCTTATGTTGCTATTCACATTATACTATAATTCATTTATTAAACATCAACTTATTAAGTTTTCTTATGTTGCTATTCCCATTATACTCAAATTCATCAATTAAACATCAACTTATTATGTTTTCTTTTGTTGCTATTCCCATTATACTCAAATGCATCAATTAAACATCAACTTATTATGTTTTCTTATGTTGCCATTTCCATTATACTCAAATTCATCAATTAAACATCAACTTATTAAGTTTTCTTATGTTTCTATTCCCATTATACTCAAATTCATCAATTAAACATCAACTTATTATGTTTTCTTATGTTTCTATTCCCATTATACTCAAATTCATCAATTAAACATCAACTTATAATTTTTTCTTATGTTTCTATTCCTATTATACTAAAATTTATCAATTAAACATCAACTTATTATGTTTACTTATGTTTCTATTCCCATTGTACTCAAATTTATCAATTAAACATCAACTTATTAAGTTTTCTTATGTTTCTATTACCATTGTACTCAAATTCACCAATTAAACATCAACTTATTATGTTTTCTTATGTTTCTATTCCCATTGTACTCAAATTTATCAATTAAACATCAACTTATTAAGTTTTCTTATGTTTCTATTCCCATTATACTCAAATTCACCAATTAAACATCAACTTATTATGTTTACTTATGTTTCTATTCCCATTATACTCCAATTCACCAATTAAACATCAACTTATTATGTTTTCTTATGTTTCTATTCCCATTATACTACAAATTCATCAATTTAACATCAACTTATTATTTTTTCTTATGTTTCTATTCCCATTATACTCAAATTCATCAATTTAACATCAACTTATTATTTTTTCTTATGTTTCTATTCCCATTATACTCAAATTCATCAATTAAACATCAACTTATAATTTTTTCTTATGTTTCTATTCCCATTATACTCAAATTCATCAATTAAACATCAACTTATTAAGTTTTCTTATGTTTCTGTTCCAACAATACTAAAATTCATCAATTAAACATCCACTTATTGTGTTTGCTTATGTTGCTATTCACATTATACTCAAATTCATCAATGAAACATCAACTTATTATGTTTTCTTATGTTTCTATTCCCATTATACTCAAATTCATCAATTAAACATCAACTTATTAAGTTTTCTTATGTTTCTATTCCCATAATACTCAAATTCATCAATTAAACATCAACTTATTATGTTTTCTCATGTTTCTATTTACATTATACGCAAATTCATCAATTAAACATCAACTTATGAAGTTTTCTTATGTTTCTATTCCCATTATACTCAAATTCATCAATTAAACATCAACTTATTAAGTTTTCTTATGTTTCTATTCCCATTATACTCAAATTCATCAATTAAACATCAACTTATTAAGTTTTCTTATGTTTCTATTCCCATTATACTCAAATTCATCAATTAAACATCAACTTATTAAGTTTTCTTATGTTTCTATTCCCATTATACTCAAATTCATCAATTAAACATCAACTTATAATTTTTTCTTATGTTTCTATTCCCATTATACTCAAATTTATCAATTAAACATCAACTTATTAAGTTTTCTTATGTTTCTATTACAATTGTACTCAAATTCACCAATTAAACATCAACTTATTATGTTTTCTCATGTTTCTATTCCCATTGTACTCAAATTTATCAATTAAACATCAACTTATTAAGTTTTCTTATGTTTCTATTCCCATTATACTCAAATTCACCAATTAAACATCAACTTATTATGTTTACTTATGTTTCTATTCCCATTATACTCCAATTCACCAATTAAACATCAACTTATTATGTTTTCTTATGTTTCTATTCCCATTATACTACAAATTCATCAATTTAACATCAACTTATTATTTTTCTTATGTTTCTATTCCCATTATACTCAAATTCATCAATTAAACATCAACTTATAATTTTTTCTTATGTTTCTATTCCCATTATACTCACATTCATCAATTAAACATCAACTTATTAAGTTTTCTTATGTTTCTATTCACATAATACTCAAATTCATCAATTAAACATCAACTTATTATGTTTTCTCATGTTTCTATTTACATTATACGCAAATTCATCAATTAAACATCAACTTATGAAGTTTTCTTATGTTTCTATTCCCATTATACTCAAATTCATCAATTAAACATCAACTTATTATGTTTTCTTATGTTTCTATTCCCATTATACTCAAATTCATCAATTAAACATCAACTTATAATTTTTTCTTATGTTTCTATTCCCATTATACTAAAATTCATCAATTAAACATCAACTTATTATGTTTTCTTATGTTTCTATTACCATTGTACTCAAATTCACCAATTAAACATCAACTTATTATGTTTTCTTATGTTTCTATTCCCATTGTACTCAAATTTATCAATTAAACATCAACTTATTAAGTTTTCTTATGTTTCTATTCCCATTATACTCAAATTCACCAATTAAACATCAACTAATTATGTTTACTTATGTTTCTATTCCCATTATACTCCAATTCACCAATTAAACATCAACTTATTATGTTTTCTAATGTTTCTATTCCCATTATACTACAAATTCATCAATTTAACATCAACTTATTATTTTTTCTTATGTTTCTATTCCCATTATACTCAAATTCATCAATTTAACATCAACTTATTATTTTTTCTTATGTTTCTATTCCCATTATACTCAAATTCATCAATTAAACATCAACTTGTAATTTTTTCTCATGTTTCTATTCCCATTATACTCAAATTCATCAATTTAACATCAACTTATTATGTTTTCTTATGTTTCTATTCCCATTATACTCAAATTCATCAATTAAACATCAACTTATTAAGTTTTCTTATGGTTCTGTTCCAACAATACTAAAATTCATCAATTAAACATCCACTTATTATGTTTTCTTATGTTGCTATTCACATTATACTCAAATTCATCAATTAAACATCAACTTATTAAGTTTTCTTATGTTTGTATTCCCATTATACTCAAATTCATTAATTAAACATCAACTTATTATGTTTCTTATGTTTCTATTCCCATTGTACTCAAATTTATCAATTAAACATCAACTTATTAAGTTTTCTTATGTTTCTATTCCCATTATACTCAAATTCACCAATTAAACATCAACTTATTATGTTTACTTATGTTTCTATTCCCATTATACTCAAATTCACCAATTAAACATCAACTTATTATGTTTTCTTATGTTTCTATTCCCATTATACTACAAATTCATCAATTTAACATCAACTTATTATTTTTTCTTATGTTTCTATTCCCATTATACTCAAATTCATCAATTTAACATCAACTTATTATTTTTTCTTATGTTTCTATTCCCATTATACTCAAATTCATCAATTAAACATCAACTTATTATGTTTTCTTGTGTTTAAGTTCACATTATACTCAAATTCATCAATTTAACATCAACTTATTAAGTTTTACTTATGTTGCTATTCCCATTATACTCCAATTCATCAATTAAACGTCAACTTATAATGTTTTCTTATGTTTCTATTCCCATTATACTCAAATTCATCAATTAAACATCAACTTATTAAGTTTTCTTATGTTTCTATTCCCATTATACTCAAATTTATCAATTAAACATCAACTTATTGGGGTTTCTTATGTTTTTATTCCCATTATACTAAAATTCATTAATTAAACATCAACTTATTATGTTTTCTTATGTTTCTATTCCTATTATACTCAAATTTATCAATTTAACATCAACTTATTAAGTTTTCTTATGTTGGTATTTCGCATTATACTCAAAGTCATCAATTTAACATTAACTTATTATGTTTTCTTATGTTTCTGTTAACATTATACTCAAATTCATCAATTAAACATTAACTTATTATGTTTTCTTATGTTGCTATTCACATTATACTCAAATTCATCAATTAAGCATCAACTTATTAAGTTTTCTTATGTTTCTATTCCCATTATACTCAAATTCATCAATTAAACATCAACTTATTATGTTTTCTTATGTTTCTATTCCCATTATACTCAAATTCATCAATTAAACATCAACTTATTATGTTTTCTTATGTTTCTATTCCCATTATACTCAAATTCATCAATTAAGCATCAACTTATTAAGTTTTCTTATGTTTCTATTCCCATTATACTCAAATTCATCAATTAAGCATCAACTTATTATGTTTTCTTATGTTTCTATTCCCATTATACTCAAATTCATCAATTAAACATCAACTTATTATGTTTTCTTATGTTGCTATTCCCATTATACTCAAATTCATCAATTAAACATCAACTTATTATGTTTTCTTATGTTTCTATTCCCATTATAATCAAATTCATCAATTAAACATCCACTTATTATGTTTTCTTATGTTGCTATTCCCATTATACTCAAATTCATCAATTAAACATCAACTTATTATTTTTTCTTATGTTTCTATTCCCATTATACTCAAATTCATCAATTAAACATCAACTAATTATGTTTTCTCATGTTTCTATTCTCATTATACTCAAATTCATCAATTAAACATCAACTTATTAAGTTTTCTTATGTTTCTATTTCCATTATACTCAAATTCATTAATTAAACATCAACTTATTATGTTTTCTTATGTTTCTATTCCCATTGTACTCAAATTTATCAATTAAACATCAACTTATTAAGTTTTCTTATGTTTCTATTTCCATTATACTCAAATTCATTAATTAAACATCAACTTATTATGTTTTCTTATGTTTCTATTCCCATTATACTCAAAGTCATTAATTAAACATAAACTTATTATGTTTTCTTATGTTTCTATTCCTATTATACTCAAATTTATCAATTTAACATCAACTTATTATGTTTTCTTATGTTGCTATTCCCATTATACTAAAATTCATCAATAAAACATCAACTTATTTAAATTTCTTATGTTTATATTCCCATTATACTGAAATTCATCAATTTAACATCAACTTATTAAGTTTTACTTATGTTGCTATTCCTATTATACTCAAATTCTTCAATTAAACATCAACTTATTAAGTTTTCTAATGTTTCTATTTCCATTATACTCAAATTCATCAATTAAACATCAACTTATTATGTTTACTTATGTTTCTATTCCCATTATACTCAAATTCATCAATTTAACATCAACTTATTATGTTTTCTTATGTTTCTATTCCCATTATACTAAAATTCATCAATTAAACATCAATCATAACACCTCTTCCCATCCCTTCTATATTATAGAGACCAATCAATAAATAGAATATCGTTGAAATTATTTATATTTTTTGTTTTATTCTTTATTTTTTAGTTTATTTTAAAATCATTGTCAGATATATAAAGGTGTTAAAACTTTGTGTACAATCCGAATGTATATCTAGTCTTTTTCAACCTCATATTTCAAACTTATTCATGCTCTGTTTGAACGGACATAGAGCTCCCTGATTCGAATTCCTATCGAAAATAATCGAACCTGCAAACTATATATATATATATATATATATATATATACTTTTTATTCAAAATTAATTTTTATAATTATAGTTTAAAAGATATATCCTGAGGGATGGTATCCAAGGATATCATGGAAAGTTCTAAAACGATATTAGATTTTCAGTATTGTTATTAGTGCATGAATAAATATATGCATGTATATATATATATATATATATATAAAAATGTAAAGTTGGTTTGTTCGTTTCCCATGGAAATATACTTCCACTATACTATTACCACTGAAATTTTTCTATAGCAAATCCTTACATCCGAGCTATGTTTTTATGTTATTAACATAATTTTTACTTTACACATAAAAAACACTTTTTATTACAATTCGTTTGCACTTCCGGTTTACAATCCGTTTCTGCGAACCTGCATGTCCAACTTCACTTCCGGATTGACCTTCCTCCTCCCGCTGTCCCGTATCTACTTCATACGTAAAAAGTGTTTTCCTTATTCGTTGTTTGTTTCCCTAAACAAACGTTTACACTAATACTTACCTAACAAACGTGCGTTAATTTCATTGGCTCTCTACTTCGATGTTTTTAAAACCTGCTTCCTTCCTCATTTTCTTCCCTTTAATCATGCTTCATCTCTAAAAAAAAAACAACACTACTTGCATTTCTTACACAACCCTTACTCGCGCGTTATAATTGATTGTTTATTTTAAAACCAGTTATCTTTATAAAATTATTCATTCCTACTGTTTTATTTTTACAGGTAAGATTTAATACATTAACCACGTGCTTTAAGTTCATTTTGCATCTACTCATTTTTTTGACTTTAACCAGGCTTCCTCTCTAAAAAAAAAACTCAACGTTAAGCCACCATGTTCACATAGGCACTATGACTGAAGTGTGTCCCTATTGCAAAGCTCTGAAATTTAAGGGAGAAACTAAAGGATTGTGTTGTGCCGCAGGGAAAATTAAACTACCTCGACTGGCAGATCCACCAGAACCATTAAAAACCGGACAATCTCTTCATCTACACTGAAACCGGAACCACTAAGAATATTGTGTATCCACAAGTATTGGAAAATTAAACCATTCATATTAAATGGCAACTGAAGGAACTGGATCAAAATGAACTCCAAAAGGCCACCTCTTCATTTCAACTAACAGCCACAGCAACGCGTGGCCGGGTACAGCTAGTATATATATATATATATATATATATATATATATATATATATATATATATATATATATATATATATATATATATATATATATGCCAACATACACATATATGTAAACATATATATATATATATATATATATATATATATATATATATATATAATAAAATGACGTAAGAAGCCCTTTTTAACAATGCGTGAAAGAATTTATTTCTTTTTTTTCTTTTTCCAATCAATTTCGAAGTCTACAAACTTCATCTTCAGGGATGTATTTTTTTTTTTTTTTATAAAATAAACAAACTTTTGTTTATAAGTAGCATCGAGATGGTGTGACGCTCTCCGCCAAGATGGAATAGGGCGGAAGTGAAAAATATTAAGAACGATTATGCCAGGGGCAAGCCGGGAGTTATAAAGATATTGTTCGTTCTTTTTTTTTTTTTTAAGCATTGAATAAAATGTAATAAAATGACGTAAGAAGCCCTTTTTAACAATGCGTGAAAGAATTTATTTCTTTTTTTTCTTTTTCCAATCAATTTCGAAGTCTACAAACTTCATCTTCAGGGATGTATTTTTTTTTTTTTTTTATAAAATAAACAAACTTTTGTTTATAAGTAGCATCGAGATGGTGTGACGCTCTCCGCCAAGATGGAATAGGGCGGAAGTGAAAAATATTAAGAACGATTATGCCAGGGGCAAGCCGGGAGTTATAAAGATATTGTTCGTTCTTTTTTTTTTTTTTAAGCATTGAATAAAATGTAATAAAATGACGTAAGAAGCCCTTTTTAACAATGCGTGAAAGAATTTATTTCTTTTTTTTCTTTTTCCAATCAATTTCGAAGTCTACAAACTTCATCTTCAGGGATGTATTTTTTTTTTTTTTATATAAAATAAACAAACTTTTGTTTATAAGTAGCATCGAGATGGTGTGACGCTCTCCGCCAAGATGGAATAGGGCGGAAGTGAAAAATATTAAGAACGATTATGCCAGGGGCAAGCCGGGAGTTATAAAGATATTGTTCGTTCTTTTTTTTTTTTTTAAGCATTGAATAAAATGTAATAAAATGACGTAAGAAGCCCTTTTTAACAATGCGTGAAAGAATTTATTTCTTTTTTTTCTTTTTCCAATCAATTTCGAAGTCTACAAACTTCATCTTCAGGGATGTATTTTTTTTTTTTTTTTATAAAATAAACAAACTTTTGTTTATAAGTAGCATCGAGATGGTGTGACGCTCTCCGCCAAGATGGAATAGGGCGGAAGTGGGCATAATCGTTCTTAATATTTTTCACTTCCGCCCTATTCCATCTTGGCGGAGAGCGTCACACCATCTCGATGCTACTTATAAACAAAAGTTTGTTTATTTTATAAAAAAAAAAAAAAAATACATCCCTGAAGATGAAGTTTGTAGACTTCGAAATTGATTGGAAAAAGAAAAAAAAGAAATAAATTCTTTCACGCATTGTTAAAAAGGGCTTCTTACGTCATTTTATTACATTTTATTCAATGCTTAAAAAAAAAAAAAAGAACGAACAATATCTATATATATATATATATATATATATATATATATATATATGTGTATGTGTGTACAATAACGTATATTTGCATATATATAAATATATGTATATACATATATATATATGGGTGTATATAGTGACTAGATATATATATATATATATATATATATATATATATATATATATATATATGAGTGCATTTGAACACACTTATTTTGCAAAAGGAATGTTAACATTATAATTTTCTGTTCGTTTTTGGAATGGGTGAGATATGCATTTTATACATGAATCCGTATATATATATATATATATATATATATATATATATATATATATATATATATATATATATGTACGCATTTGGAAGACTTGGAACTATAAATTTTTTTTTTATTAATATAGTTTTAATGGTTGAGAAACTTCCGAAACTATATATATATATATATATATATATATATATATATATATATATATATATATATATATATATATATTTTGCTGCGGTCTATATCTGGCAGCCATTTTGTTTTGTATTATTCTCTACACAGTCGGTGAAGAATAAAATATTATTCTTCTTCTGGTCTAATTATTTTTGAAAAAGGGATGTCTTTTCCCGAAATATCAAATAGTGATTTTTAATCACCCGGACATCACACGAACAGCGAAAACACTCTTGCTGTTATGTAAGAAAAAAAAATAAAATAAAATAAAAGGAAAAAAAAGGAAAAATAAATAGTAAGTCTTATATCGTATTCGATTTATTTTTATTGTTTTTGTTCCTTTCCTTTCAACTTGCATCTTACCCGGAATTGCATTGCCCACAGCCTTTCAAAAACTTACTACTATATATATATATGTAAAGAAGTAAGGCTACCAACATTAGTAAAAGAAAAATTTTCAACATTTATTACTATTTTGTTATTTTATAATTTTATAATTTTATATAACGCGTTTCAGGCGGTGGTCCGCTCTCATCAGATATGTAAATCAATTTGAAGAAATGTCTTTCGATTTGAAAGAGTGGTGTTTCATTTGAAAATAAAACAACACTCTTTCAAATCCTCAGATATATACATTAATATGGATTTACATATCTGATGATAGCGGACCACCGCCTGAAACGCGTTATATAAAATTATAAAACGGTAAAATAACAAAATAGTAAATAAATATTGAAAACAACTTTTACTTACTTACTCCTTTATATATATACTTTTCTCTCGTTGGAACTGCACTTATACTGCACTACCCTCTTATATATATATTGTTACAAATGTAAGGAGAGCTATCGAGATTAAAAGTAGGAAACTGCGAAAGACATCGTTAGTATGTATACATATGTTTATATATAGAGATGGGATTCATTTTCGCATATTTATACACGACGAGATTCAAGAAAAAATTCCAGCAGCCATGTTGGAATTTGTGGGGTCATGTCTATTTTTAGCCAACAGGACCGAGAATGATACTATAATGAGACTCGAATTACGTCAGAGAAAGAGAGATAAAAAGAGAGAAAAGGAGGGAGAATAAACAGGAAGTTAACTGCCGGCGAAGAAGGATGAGTCACCGGGTTATGACGGACATATTTTGAGGACAACTACAGTCAGTCATTCTGAGGACATCTGTACTAAGGAGTGAACGGCCGTCGACAAGAAAAGATGTGCGACTACAGTGTCGCAGGAAAGGCAGGGACCTTTTGAAAATGGAATTATAGCCGCCCTCGGCTCGGACGAGACGACCCGCTTAACTTAAGCATATCGCTAAGTGGAGGAAAAGAAACCAACCGGGAATTGTTTTTCCTGAGGAGAAATGTATTTTAAGATACAACACAGATAAAAAAAACTACATGTGCAAAAAAATATGGCTATTACGACTTGCCGGAAATATCGACTCTAAAATGGACAATGCATCCACTTGTAAGTGATAATTTGAATATCTCTTCTAGGATATTCGCCCCCAGGGCTGTTTTATATATGTATACTTTTGTGTGGAAATGAATCCTGCTGCTATAGGGCTAAGATAGACAATCCCCCCTCTTAAGACTATACTTTTGTTTTCATGTTTTCTTTTGTTTTGTTTTTATAGATACCCTCCCCCTTTTTTTAGTATACTGTTTTATTAAATAAATGAATACAAATTTAATCCTAATGTCTTTTGTCGTTTCTTCGCATCTTCTGTTTTGTTTCCTGACGGTATCTTATATTGGAGAAATCCCCATCCCATATCATTTAAAACGTTTTATTTGAACCCTGGGATATACGAGCCACTCCGGACGACATTTTTAAAACTTTTTTAAAAACTTTTTTTTTATCATTGTCTTTCGGTGATCCCGACCGGCGGCATTCGTGACAATATATATATATATATATATATATATATATATATATATATATATATATGTATTTCCATCTGACGTCGATCACCATATACATATATAACGGATGTGTCAATGTGACTTTGACGGAAGTACGTGAAGAAAAAATTCAGATATGATGCAGGCATTGATAAATATGAAATATCTCACCTATTATAAAAACGAACAGAAAATTATGATGATAACAGTCCTTTTGCAAAATAAGTGTGTTCAAAACAAGCAACAGATTATTTTTTATTTTTCACAATCACATTACAATAAATTATTGATGCTATCTTGAAAACATTCGACGGCTTCTTTGTTACAGGAAATGTTCTTTTTAAGAAGTAGAATAGACAGTAAATCATACCGATTTATTCACAAACAGTTCAATTGGTGTTTATGTTCCTAACGACTTTCAAAATTCATTATCTAAAACGATCATTTTAATAACAATAATAATAATAATAATAATAATAATAATAGTAATAATAACAATAATAATTATAATAATAACCATAATAATAATAATAATAAGAATAATTATAATTATAATAATAAAAATATAATAATAATAATAATAATAATAATAACAATAATAATTATAATAATAACAATAATAATAATAATAATAATAATAATAATAATAATAATAATAATAATAATAATAATTCTGGGACCTTGGGGAGGCTTGTTGCCACTCGGGCCCCAGAGGGGACCAATGGCCCTTATCAGCGGATAATCGGTGGTAGGTGGCTGTTGCGATACCGCAAGGTCATCAGCGGTGATGAACGAAAAGAGGTGGGGCATACAGGAAGTCTGAGGAGACTTGTTGTTACTCAGACTCCAGGGAATACCACAGGTTGTTGGCAGTGGGCGATCACTGACGATGACCAGTGTGATAACTCCTAGTGAGTAAATAATAATAATAATAATAATAATAATAATAATAATAAATAATAATAATAATAATAATAATAATAATAATAATAATAATAATAATAATAATAACAACGATACAGTCAGACAATTAAATAACATATTATTGAAACAATGGATTAATCTTGAATGCAATTATATTAATTATTTTTCGGAAAATGTGTAGATTAGGATCGAAAATTGATATATTACACATTTTAAAAAGTAATCATAAAAATAGATTGTTCGGACTACTGTTCTTTAACTTAGACGCTATTCTTATTATACGTTTCGAGCGATATGCCCTCCGACCATGCGCATCCTTGACTCAACCGATAAAATGCTAAGTAATAATCAGTTCTAAATGATAGTCTTCTGGAGACTGAAGGTTCAATTCTCAGTGTAGGCAACGCTGTGAATAGAATTATTAAGAATTATTTATCACTTCTACCCGGTCATGGGGGACGGGATGAGAACAATCTAAATAAAGGGGTCAGTTCGAAATTATATACATATTCCTGAGTTCGACAAACGCACATGAAGAAGCTCGGAGGTTACATCGGCCGAAACGTTTTGAGAATTACGTTTAAGATAGGAATATTTGTCTGAATAATCTAAAGACTCAAAAAGCATGAATGCGCACAAAATTTTAGAGAAAATGCTTTTCTTTTTATTGTTAGATAATGGCTTGGACCCATCTATTCGAGATGGGTTTGACTTGCGCGATTATGGCGAAGTCATTCTGTCCGAGGCTACGGGTGCGTTTTCCCACGCCGGGAACGACAGCTGACGACAGCTGACGTAATCTTAGGTTGCTGAGGTCAAAGGTCAGATTGCAGCTGTGTGTTGACAACGAGAGTTGGTGCGAGATTTCGCTAGCGTGGGAACATTGAATTGGATTTTGAGTCAGTCACTGTCTAGAAGCGAGAGAGTCAAGATCGCAAAAATGTGAGATGCGATAAGATTTCCGAATGACGGAAAAATAAGAGATTAGAGCCGAATCTTCTCCGTCTCCCCCTCAAGTAATTATGATATTAACTAGTGAAATTAGTAGCGTAAATTCTCTCTCTAGGATCGACAGACTCGTTCAGGTCGACTAAGACATAACGAAATAAAGAAAAAACGGGTGTTTGAAACAAAAAGATGGTCTTGTTGTAAGTTAAGTTGGATTTTCAGCTAGCGAGGACAGCAGCCCGTTAGGGACGAAAACAACAGCTTGCGGGAACATGGAACGTCGGACAGCAGTCGTCAGCAAATTGTGGCAGGCAGAGTCAACAGAAGAGGGAGCGCAAATAGTCACGCAGCGACAGAAGCAGACGAAGGCGACAGTGGTTTGCAGGCAGAAGGGTTATGCGGGTGTTGGCGACCAGAGACTGAGAAGCACACCATAGTCAGTATACGAAAGGTTAGTGCAAGCAGTTGAAAAACACGGAACTAAAATACGGCATATCAAACCACACAATGTAACATTGATGATTTGGTGCAGGTCTGTCCAGTCTCCCCATCATGGGGAGGGGAGGGGAGATACGGCTGGGTTACACGACACACAACGTAAAAGGGTCCAAATAAAATTAGGTAAGCGAACTCTTTTTTTTAATGAGAAGTAAGAAAGAAAGGAAAAATAATAATTTGAACAATGAAATTTCTTAACACACACACACACGTACAATCAAAAATTGAAAAAAAAGAAAAGAAAAGATAAAGATTGTTATAAAAAAGAGTAAAAAAAAGAAAGAAAAGAAACAAAAATATATACATTATTACACGTAATAGTAACGATACACACACACACACACAGGTGTGAACTCTACAGAAGAAGAAACGATAGACCTTTTGATAAACTTTATTTTTTTGTTTTACTGGCTTGCTTTTTTTTAGCAATTGATTGATGAGTATTGTCCTTGAGAGGGGGAGGGGAGAGATTTTTTATATGTTTTGTATTTTGCTGTTTTGATTTTGTTTTTGCCGATAACCTGAGCGAGTTCTGTTGAATTTATTTTTTCTTGGTGTTGTTTGGGAGAGAGAGAGAGTAGAGAAATGTTTTTGTTATATTTAAGGAGAGAGGGAGACGCTATAAATTTTTTTCTCCCAGTGTTTCTTACGTAGCCAAAGAAAAAAAGAGATTTGGTTGCGTGGGTTAAATTGAAGTTTAATTAAGAACAAAAAATAACACTCTTCGTGAATAAAACCAGATGAGACTGTAACTGCAATGAAAACTCATCCATTATTACAGGATTATGATACAAAAGAAACTGTTACTTTCATTGAAGAAGTTTTGAAATTTTGGAAAATAGTGAGTGTAAAAGATATTCATGGAAGTGTCAAGACAAATGATCCACTGAAAAGAGTATCATCAGATCGAAAGGATGGAAATTTGACATTTCTTGCAAATTTTGGATGTATGGCAAAACAAATGAGGGGAAAGCAAGGAAAGAGAATACAATCCTTAACAAGAGACACTAGTATGGCTATCGAGCATACATGTAATGGTTTAATTGATGTTTGCAGACATTTACTTGACAGTGGGTTCAATTTTGTCATTCTTGGAGAATTTACCACTGACTATCATGAAACTGAATTTTGTAAATTAAGACAAGGTTTTGGTAGTACTTATTTTATTACCGTACAAAATGTTATTCAGAAATTCCATATTCATTAAACAAAATTACTTCGGTTGAAAGTTGATGTTAGAGAGTATAGCCATGATCCAGGCCATACTTGCTCAAAATGCGGATATCTGTTGGATGAATTGGCGTGCCAAACAGTTGATCACCTGCCAGACCTAGAAACTGGTATCCCCAAAGATATAAAACTGTCGCTTTTTTATATAGCAGGATATATCACACGAAAAGATTATCTTACAGAGGAGAAAATATTCAATGATACTGCTTTTTATCATGAGTATGGAAGTTTTTTGAAAGAAATAGATCGTGGTGATTTAAAAGTTCCACTGGATACCACTGTTCAGTGGGTGTTTTTTCTGTTTCATAATGTTCAATGCTGTCAAATCAAAGGTTTGCAGAAATTCTTTAACAAAAGTTTTCATGTTGGTGTCTGAAATGTATCATTTCAATACAGAGAGAGTGCATGGAATTATATTATCACATATATTTTTCAAGAATTATTGTTTGTTTCAGTGCCCCAAGTCAAGTAAAGAACCAGCACTAAAGGTTTTGAAATTATCTTGAAATTTTAGCAGTCTGATCAATTATAAATAATTATTGATCTGTAAGAACAGGGGAACTAATTATTTCTGCAAGAGCCTGGTGTAAAATACATGTTGAAGTCAAAATAGTTTTCTTATTGAATTAATCTGTTTGTTCATTTTGCAGTAAAAGTATGGATTTTGAAGCTTTTATTTCTAAATTTTCATCAGTAAAAATGTTTGTTTTGCTTTATGATCAGTGAAAAATAATTGATCAGTAGAAACAAAGGACTCGTTGATTCTGTGATATGGTGCAAATATATATGTCAAAGCTTTTTTCTGATTTATTGTAAAAGGCAAACTCACTTTCTTTTTAAATACAGGAGTTTGTTGTTTGTGCTTTATAATCAGTTAGAAAAGGTAATAGATCATTAGAAACACAAGACTCACTGTTTCTGCAATACCATTGTGTACAAACTTTCTGAAGAATAAAATGATTTTTTCAGTTTTTGAGTTTTTCATTCATGGTGGAGCATGGGGATCCGGGGAGCGCTTTTTCTCTTTTCTATACCGTAAAAAGAAAGAACACTCTTTGGGGTGGATTCTTGATGATAACAAGTCATTAGTGAGACATAAAAATAAGAAGTTTTAATTACTACTTTCAGATTTTGAGGTGAAGAACTTTCCTAAGAAATCTTTGTAAGTAGTGTCCTCCTTATTTTGCCACAACATTCTGGTTATTGTAACTCATTGCTGTGAACCCTGTCCATTTTATAGGATAACCTATAGATTATTAATTAAATCTTCTATTTAATCTATGGACATTGTATCATTACATTTCATCTTCCATTTCAGTGAATCTGTTTATTTTTTCTAATTCCATCTTCCATTTCAGTGAATTTGTTTGCTTAGATTAATCGACTACGAGACCACACTAGAGATTTGGATGCTGAAATTTTAGTTTGAACTTTATTTTTGGATTATTTTATGATGTGAAATGAAGACTATAGCCAAAATGTTGTGTTGAAAACAATCAAAATGAGGATAGTTTAAGTTTTTAGTTAGTAAAACACATATCACATTTGAAAAAAACTGTTTCTCTGCTTGATATCATCAACTGGTGTGGATCCTTTTTTTCTTTTTAACCACAATATACAAGTAATGATCTTTTGACATAAGTACAAATTCTCTAAAAAAAATCCAACGTTGAAATTAAAAATTCTTCATTGAAATATGCATTTGCCTTTGTTTATTCAAAATTACCTGTCTCTTCATTCAATAATTGTAACATTTATCAATTAGCTCATTATTGTTCTTATTATTTGGTATGTAAAACACATAAAAACATCAAACTAATCTCACAGAGGAATTTTACCTTTGTTTGCAACTTCTATATCGAATATTTAAGAAAATTCTCATGACCCCCAGTAAAAGACTCCAGTTGCACGATTGCCTGGCCTGTAGTAGGGATGGCCATGGTTTACACTCAATATTAAAAACATACAATCATCATAGTATGGGTAGACGATATATTAATCGCAACAAGGTGTAACGAAAATATGACAAACACAAAAACTATCCTGAAAGAAAAAGTTAAAATGACTGACCAAGGCAAAATCAAATATTTTTTAGGCATAGAATTTAAATATGAAAATAAAACAATATACATACATCAAAAACGATATTTCCAAAGTGTATTGGAAAGAGTTGGAATGAAAGACTGTAAGCCAAAATACACACCTAGTGACAGCAATATTAATAAAATATGCAGTGAAAATAATAAATTAGCGTACGAAAAACTATACAGAGAAATAGTCGGAAGCTTAATATATGCAATGACAGCCACAAGACCAGATCTATGTTTTATAGTAACAAAATTGTCCCAATATATGAAAAAACCATATGAAAATCACATGCTGTTAGCTAAACATGCACTTAGGTATATTAAGGCCACAATTAATCAACAGTTAATATTTAAATCCACTACAAATAGTTTGAACATCGTAGGTTTTTGCGACGCTGATTGGGCAAACTCGCAAGATAGTTTAACGGGATATGGATTTAAAATCTCAGACGATGGACCACTGATTTCGTGAAAAACGCGAAAGCAACCGACGGTGGCATTGTCAACTTGCGAAACCGAATACATGGCATTAAGCGATGCAATGCAGGAGGGACAATATTTAAAAAACACTCATGAAAAATGTATTAAACGTGAAAATTGATACATTTTCCTTATATTGTGACAATCAGAGTGGCATTACCCTAGCAAAAAATCCCGTAAATCACCAAAGATCAAAATACATAGATATCAGATTCCACTTCGTTAGAGACGAGATACAGAATAATACTCTAAAGTTAATTCACGTTGCAAGTGAAGAAAACATAGCCGATATATTTACTAAACCAGCAAATAGATCTAGAAATGAAAAATTCAGACATTTACTGATGGGACTCTGAAGGACATTCTCTAAAATGATAAATGAAAAAAATAATAAAAAGTTTAAAGTCCATAAATGTGAAAAGTATTACAAATAGAACTTTTTTGAAAGCTATCGATAACACAAGTGTATCAAAAGAAAGAAAAAAAAGAAAAACCTGTATTAATATACATGTTTTTAAAGCCTATAAATGTAAACAAGTTTTTTTTTCTTTCAAAACAAACAAACAAAAAAAAGAAAAGTTTAATAAAGTGACAAGATTTTGTCTAACAAAAAGGAGAAGGACAATGACCCCTGTTGAAATATAAAACAATAATGAACATTTGAATATATTTCAGTTGATGGGAGGGTGTGTTGAATTTAGTCAACTGAATATAGTCCCACCTGATCGAGTAGTGAATTTGTGTCATAAAGGTTTTGTTGCAGACACAACGGACGGCGAGGTTCACGGCAGAAAGAAAGAAGAACTAACTCAACCACTAGACGACACCGAGACGATACCCGTCCACGCGACGAGGAAAGAAGTAAATGTACAAGAAATTAAAATGTATGCAACATATACATCTTTAATGTTAAAAATGACCAGTTGTTTAAGAACTGCCACGGCCCATTACGGGACAGGTATACAAAGCGAGATCTGACACGGCCTATTCCGGGATCGTATACAACACTTGTAATCAAAAGTTTTTTACTCAAAAGTGTTTTAATAAAAAGCTTGTAATAAAAAGCTTGTAATAAAAAGCTTGTAATAAAAAGTTTGTAATAAAAAGCATGTAATTAAAAGCTTTTAATAAAACAACTCGTCATAAAAAGCTCGTCATAAAAAGCTTGTAATAAAAACCTTGTAATAAAAAACTTGTAATAAAAAGGCGTTTCCTTCAAGATTCATCCACGAAATTAGTTTAATATGTATAAAAAAGAAAACAAACAATTATAAATTATTAATACTCGTAATATATTTATTAAAATGAGTTTTTAAAAAATCAACATGTTAATCATCCATCCGATTCACTTTATGAAGATCGGTTATTTTATATATAAAAATTAAATGGGTTTAAATATAAAAAAGAAGACATTATTTCCTAATAATTCAATTTTTGCATACAGATACAGTCAAGCTCAACATAGACGACCTATTCTTCTTTGGCTAACGAATTGTCCAAGTTATCTCTTATAGTGGATGACGTCATCCTTTTTTACTTCATCATTTATGACGTCCTAAAATATCTTCCTGATTTCTTCAACCTGGTATAGTGTATGACCTCATACATTTATGACGGCATCAAGGATGTTCTCGATGTAGTCCACTTGTTTTTGTAGATGACGTCACCCAGTGTGCACAAAAACAAACATACAAGATAACAATAAAGCAAGTTTTATCAGTTTATTAGACCTCCGAAGGGTCACGGGTTGTCTACACAGAGGATCATTTTCTCTCTCTCTCTCTCTCTCACTCTCCCTCTGCCTCTCTCTCATTCACTCTGACCGGTTATCTAATATTTGTTTTAATAGATGCCGGCTTTCTTTCATGACGCCCTCATTTTGACGCCCTAAACTGTGGATGGGAACAAGATACGATAACAAAGAAGCAAGATCTACATGGTAGTATGTTGAAATATAGATTATCTGAAATAAGATGTATAAAAATGCGCGTAGAATTGTGACGTTATTGTTATGCTTTTTGGTAATACGATTTATTTTGTTCTCAAAACACGCCTTAGTATCCAATATCCCTTCTTCATTGGAGCCAAATCTAGATTCTAGAAAAAGTAGAATCTCGTTTTTCGGGGAGGGGGGGATTTTATCTACATTAACTTTTTTTAATTGCTTGTTGAATTTCTATGAATTTTTGTCAGTTCGTTAAGTTTGACTTACAGTAATTCCCCTGGATTTGACATTTCCAGGGATTCTTTCACTGCCTTGTAACATTTTAGTAAACATTTTTTCATAAAGTATGCGTTGTACACGTCGGCTAAATATCGTTTTAGACAAGCTCAACTTTTCATGAAAAATTGTAAAAATAAAAACGAAAAAAGGGCAATAATGAAGTGAAGCTTATATAATCGCTTACAAAAATAGCCGAGCAATGTAACACAGTTAAATGTAATTAAGAATCTATAATAAGTCTTAATTAAATAAAGTTATGTTTGTTATTACTTACTATTTAAACTATCTATAATAAGTCTTAATTAAATAAAGTTATGTTTGTTATTACTTACTATTTAAACTATCTATAATAAGTCTTAATTAAATTAATAATGTTTGTTATTACTTACTATTTAAACTATCTATAATAAGTCTTAATTAAATTAATAATGTTTGTTATTACTTACTATTTAAACTATCTATAATAAGTCTTAATTAAATTAATAATGTTTGTTATTACTTACTATTTAAACTATCTATAATAAGTCTTAATTAAATAAAGTTATGTTTGTTATTACTTACTATTTAAACTATCTATAATAAGTCTTAATTAAATTAATAATGTTTGTTATTACTTACTATTTAAACTATCTATAATAAGTCTTAATTAAATTAATAATGTTTGTTATTACTTACTATTTAAACTATCTATAATAAGTCTTGATTAAATTAAGTTATGTTTGTTATTACTTACTATTAAAACTATCTATTATAAGTCTTAATTAAATTAATTATGTTAGTTATTACTTACTATTTAAACTATTTATAATAAGTCTTAATTAAATTAATAATGTTTGTTATTACTTACTATTTAAACTATCTATAATAAGTCTTAATTAAATTAATTATGTTTGTTATTACTTACTATTTAAACTATCTATAATAAGTCTTAATTAAATTAATAATGTTTGTTATTACTTACTATTTAAACTATCTATAATAAGTCTTAATTAAATTAATTATGTTTGTTATTACTTACTATTTAAACTATCTATAATAAGTCTTAATTAAATTAAGTTATGTTTGTTATTACTTACTATTTAAACTATCTATTATAAGTCTTAATTAAATTACGTTATGTTTGTTATTACTTACTATTTAAACTATCTATAATAAGTCTTAATTAAATTAAGTTATGTTTGTTATTACTTACTATTTAAACTCGCACTAAAACAAAAGTTTAGTTCACATTTTGTAAATACCTCGACGCAAAATGAGATATTTTTTAAATGAAATGAATTGTTTTAATAATTGTAACTAATTTTAACTCTAAATTTCACGAGTATTTCCTCATTACTCTCGATGATTTCTGTTTTTCAAGCCAATTTCACATCATGATATCGCTTGATTACCAAAGCCTTTTTTAAGAGAAAAAACAAAAATCAATTTAGTATTTTAGTTTGCTGTGTAACTTATAATTTCTGTTTTTCAAGCCAATTTCACATTATGATATCGCTTGATTACCAAAGCCTTTTTTAAGGGGAAAAAAATCAATTTAGTATTTTAGTTTGCTGTGTAACTTATAATTTCTGTTTTTCAAGCCAATTTCACATCATGATATCGCTTGATTACCAAAGCCTTTTTCAAGGAAAAAAATCAATTTAGTATTTTAGTTTGCTTTGTAACTTATAATTTGTGTTTTTCAAGCCAATTTCACATTATGATATCGCTTGATTACCAAAGCCTTTTTTAAGGGAAAAAACAAAAATCAATTTAGTATTTTAGTTTGCTGTGTAACTTATAATTTCTGTTTTTCAAGCCAATTACACATTATGATATCGCTTGATTACCAAAGCTTTTTTTAAGGGGAAAAAATCAATTTAGTATTTTAGTTTGCTGTGTAACTTATAATTTCTGTTTTTCAAGCCAATTTCACATTATGATATCGCTTGATTACCAAAGCCTTTTTTAAGGGGAAAAAAATCAATTTAGTATTTTAGTTTGCTGTGTAACTTATAATTTCTGTTTTTCAAGCCAATTTCACATCATGATATCGCTTGATTACCAAAGCCTTTTTCAAGGAAAAAAATCAATTTAGTATTTTAGTTTGCTTTGTAACTTATAATTTGTGTTTTTCAAGCCAATTTCACATTATGATATCGCTTGATTACCAAAGCCTTTTTTAAGGGAAAAAACAAAAATCAATTTAGTATTTTAGTTTGCTGTGTAACTTATAATTTCTGTTTTTCAAGCCAATTACACATTATGATATCGCTTGATTACCAAAGCTTTTTTTAAGGGGAAAAAATCAATTTAGTATTTTAGTTTGCTGTGTAACTTATAATTTGTGTTTTTCAAGCCAATTTCACATCATGATATCGCTTGATTACAAAAGCCTTTTTTAAGGGAAAAAACAAAAATCTATTTAGTATTTTAGTTTTCTGTGTAACTTATAACGTAAAATATATCTCGTTCTAAATTCCAAAATGGCGTTTTCTTTCAAGATTTATCCACGAAATTAGTTTAATATGTATAAAAATGAAAGCAAACAATTAGAAATTATTAATTTATTAAAATGAGTTTTTAAAGATCAACATGTTAATCATCCATCCGATTCACTTCATGAAGATCGGTTATTTTATATATAAAATTGAATGGGGTTTAGGCGTAAAAAAGAAGACATTATTTCCTAATGATTCAATTTTTGCATACAGATACAGTCAAGCTCCACATAGACGACCTATTCTTCTTTGGCTCACGAATTGTCCAAGTTATCTCTTATAGTGGATGACGTCATCCTTTTTTACTTCATCATTTATGACGTCCTAAAATATCTTCCTGATTTCTTCAACCTGTTATAGTGTATGACCTCATACATTTATGACGGCATCAAGGATGTTCTCGATGTAGTCCACTTGTTTTTGTAGATGACGTCACCCAGTGTGCACAAAAACAAACATACAAGATAACAAGAAAGCAAGTTTTAGCAGTTTATTAGACCCCCGAAGGGTCACGGGTTGTCTACACAGAGGATCATTTTCTCTCTCTCTCTCTCTCTCTCACTCTCCCTCTGCCCTCTCTCATTCACTCTGACCGGTTATCTAATATTTGTTTTAATAGATGCCGGCTTTCTTTCATGACTCCCTCATTTTGACGCCCTAAACTGTGGACGGGAACAAGATACGATAACAAAGAAGCAAGATCTACATGGTAGTATGTTGAAATATAGATTATCTGAAATAAGATGTATAAAAATGCGCGTAGAATTGTGACGTTATTGTTATGCTTTTTGGTAATACGATTTATTTTGTTCTCAAAACACGCCTTAGTATCCAACATCCCTTCTTCATTGGAGCCAAATCTCTTTCCGTGGGGTATTCTTTTGGAGTATGAAAACAACCAGTAGTGGCTGGGGACAAATCTTGAGACTAGGGTGGCTTTGGAAGCAATTCGAAGTGAAATTCATGTAGTTTTTCCATCATTGCAATCGACTTGCGACACGGTGCATTGACTGTGTGAACAGGCACTTTTTCTTCTTCTTCATTTGTGGGGATTTGTGGCCGTTTTGAGGGCGAGTTCGTCCTTCAAACGTCCCAGTAATGCTATATACTATTGGGCATTGATGATTCTTTCTTTCCCAAAGTAATCGTATTAACAAAATACCTTGCCTATTTCAAAATACAAAGGGAAAAACCTTGCTTGTTGATATGGTCGTCTTTGGTCGGTTTGGACGGTGTTTACCTGCTGCTGACCACTCAGCTGACTGTCGAGTTGACTCCGGATTTATTGCGTTGAAACTGTTGCACAAAACGATCTGAATCGTCGATGCGTGGTTGGTTTTGATCGACTGTGACCAGACTAGGAATCTACTTTTGAACATATTATTCTCATTGACCAATGTTCGTGAATACATTGCCTTCTGATATTTTCAATGTCTCTGCTATCTCACGCAGCTGAAATTTATGATCAGCAAACACTTATCAAGCCATCTTTTCATTGAACAGTGTTTTTTTTATAATCATAAAGCAATGCTTTATCAACGCACAAAATTCAGATTTCCTATTGTTTCGAAAATTTGTAACCGTAAATTCACTTAAATAACTGTAATTTGTTTACTAATCATCTGATTGGGCTCAACTCTTAACACCTGCTATTTAAAGGTTATAGAAAGTATATTGATTTCTTATTCGTGGCCTTGTATTTTAATTGTTATAATTAGCAGCAAATTGCTAATAACTTATCAAGTGAGCCATCTCTCACTAACTTTCTGTCACATTCACCCTCTCCCACTGTTTGTTGTTTGACATCCCAACTCTTCAATTTTTATAGGTCGTACATTACCCCTCTCTCTCTCCCTCTTTCCCATTATTTCTTTCTCTCTTTCTCCATAAAGAAATAGAAATAGGAAGAATAAAACTATTTGAATTTTTAAAAAATATATATTTTTGATTTTTATTCGTATTTTCGCCATAATTAAAAAGCTTGCTTGCTTTTTCTAGTTCTGTATTTTTTGTGAAATATTTCAATCCAAACACCGCTTAAAATGAACTAACTTGTTATAGACAATCCTTGCAATTGATAGTCTTCAACTTTGCAAAATGGGGTTGACACGAATAGGTATTTGAACAAAAAACTCGCCCCTTAAAGGGTATATGTCCTAGTTGTTCTGACTATCAGAGTTTTTTTCTTAGAAAGACGTTCCTACCTGGTAGACAAAAAACTAAAATAAATTATTTTTTGAAGAGTACAAAAAAATCTTGTTCTCAGTACATACTTAGAATTCACAAAATCACTTCACGTTCGTCCAAACATAATTTTTTTAATGGACAGTAAAAATGTACTGCGGGTGCACTTTCAGCAACCGTTAGACTCTACCTTCCCCTTACTTTTTCCCGGCAGCCCTCATTGTCCATGAGCGATGTTTCTGACCAAGGGGAAGAAAACGTGGTTCCATGAATAGGCAGTTGTTTAGTGTGAGCTGACTTGAGTAATTCTCTCTTTCTATTCTTGTTGTGATGTCACTAATAAGGCTGGTGGGGGTAAACGTTTTACCATTATCCGGCTGATAGTCCAAGGACCCGGACCTTGGAGTAACTTTTAAAGAGGTTGTCCTATCAGCAGCTGCAAAAATACCGGAACTGCTGTATAGTAATTTAATGAATGAAGTCTAGACCATTCAGTAGTTTCTGGTGGAGCCTCTCGATGCCATTATTAGTGGAACTGCCATGGCTTTTTTTCTGAATGGTTTACAAATATACTCTTTTTTACACATTCTCTCTGCATTCTGCTCTAACCTCATCTGCTGACCTTATCAAAAATTCCTCCTATTCAAACATCATAAGTCTCAAAACAAATCATAAGCGAAAACGCAGAACTCCGAAGTCTAACGTAGATCTCAATTACAAGATCTCCTTTTTCTGACATTAATGGTCTACGTTCCAACCTTCCATAGGTTTAAGTCTATTTACCGAAGTCCAAACCAGATCTGTTGCTTCTATTCGAAACTGGCCTGTAACTTTCTATAGATAAGTTTATGATCACAGGATACTCTAACTTGACCACTTAACTCGACCCCCATGATCTTCATAGTCATGGAATCTGTGTTTACATCAGAGACGGTTTTCCATGTGGTAGGAACACTTCCTATGAAGATCGTCATTTTCCTTATATATGTTTCCGTGTTCCACTTACGCACAATTCCACTTTCATCTTTGCCCTGTTATCATCCCCCACCGATGGGGTCATTGAGCAAATCCCTGACAAAATTGACAAGATTTACTCTTTTGCTAGCATCCATGTCCTTATTACTTTAATGTTCACAACTTAAACAAGACTGTACGATGGGGTGACGTTTTGTCACGACTTCCCCCTTACATATTAGCTTACTCAAATTGTTGACCAGCCAACATGCGAACACGAAGCAAGGAAATGTTATGACATTTTTTATTATTTTAACAACTTCAATAATGCAGACCTACTATCGTGTCTCTTCTGCGATCCTCCGACTGCTCAGTTGTCTCAATTAAGATCAAAACGAAGTTGAGCAAGTCCCCTGATGTCCCTTTCTATCGCCAAATTTATGGATACTAAAGAGCCGAATCAAACAGCTAAAGATCCTTCATATCTGTGGCTTCTATTCGAAACTGGCATGCGCCTGTCACTTTCTATATATGATTTGATGACCACAGGATACTTTAACACTCTAAAACATTCCATCAGAGACCGAACAGCCAGCCATTCTAGACCAGCGAATGTGCTGCCGCTATTGCCAACAGAAGCCACTATTGTTGGATAATGGCCCGATGGGAATAGACTATCTGTTGGAAATCGGTGGTTTGATTTGCGCGAATTAACGCGGGGTGGACCCGGCAGTCGAGTGCAGAATAGGGCCTGTTCTCACAGTCGCAAATCACAGACGTGACAACTTCCCCGCGTGATGAGACCCCAGATCCACGGTCAGTATGCACCTGCGAGAGGCTCTGTGACGTTACAGGACTTGCGTGGGAAACAGAGGGATCCGTGACGTCACTCGGTCTTCGTAAGAAGCGAGTTTTAGCCCGTCTGGGTTTTGGAGGCGAACCGATGAGACGTGATTGTTACCATGTAAACTACAACATATAAGGGAAATATTTCCCTAAGAAAATACAGCGAGAGGTATCCTTTCTCCCCTCCATGAATGGTTAAGACTTATTTGATAAGTAACTACGATAAAGTAGTGATTT
>CAUVYP010000801.1:807500-982500 GCA_963556195.1 Sepiola atlantica | reverse complement strand
ATGTCAGTATTAATTTGAATTCAGTTTTATATTTATTCATAATTCTTGCAAACATGTCGTCAATATTTCTATTATAATAACGAACGAGATAATTGTCAGTCCTCCACGACTATTGTATCTGGAGATTTTTGTATGAAGGGAGATAACTCATGGCGATAAAATTCACGAGTTGTTTCCCTTTGAATAAGAAATGTTTCTCGTATTGTTATACATTAAATATTTCTAGCCGATTCTAAAAAATAGTTGATGTCAATATGCAATTTTATACGAATACATGAATAAATATTTTTGTAGATGGATAAGTACGCCTCGACCCCATCACTTCTAAAATAGCTATTAGTTTTGTTGTTGGGTGTAATTTTACTATCATTATTGATTAAATATCAGATTTTCAAATCAAAAAAAAAAATTGTTCAATTTCTAGTGTCGAAGTTCAGTTTTTTTGCTAAAAGTATAGAATGGTACGCACTCAAGAACTCGTAAACAAAAACACGCACATAATTCATATGAAACGCATTGGAATGAAATTCTCTATCGAACTCACCTTGTTTTAAGGTGTGGAAACCATTTATAGTATTTTTTTAAATCGTTTCCACCCGGCAAATTCGATTAAGAATTTCATTCTAATGCGTTTTATTTAAATTATATGTTGTTGTTGCTTATTTGCTTTCGTTTTTGTTTTATTTTGTCTTTTTGGTTTACGAGTTCTCGAGTGTAAACTATTCTATACACACCTACTTTTCTGTGTAACTTAAACTGACAACGTTCCCCTTTAGCCAAATTAATCCTGTTTATAAACTCATTTTCCGAATTTAGTGCAGATCAGTCATTTGACGGTAAAATTAGAAAGGAAACTGAACCCGCTCTAAAAATTAAATATTTCTTTAAAATGCTTTGTTCATAATCTGAGAAAAAGAAAATCCCATTTTTTTCAAAAACATTTCCTAACATAAACGTTAAATGAAAGTAGAAATATTGACTTCAGGGCATCATTTTTTTGATTGAACTTACAAAGTGAAAAAACACACTTAAAATTTGATCAAATTGTTTTGTTCAATTTTTAATAGAACAGATTTTTAGAATCTTACAAATTAGTGTTTAATCGATAATAATAAGTATTTCCTTTTCAAAAATTGAAATAACAAATGTTTTCGGGGTGGGGGGCACATTTTGTTTTAATTATTTCACGTTTTATTACATTATGGATTTATTTATTTATTATGCCTCATTGGGTGTCTCTTATTTTACACAATAATCGCATTTCAAGTTTTAATTATGTATTTAAATATTTATGATTAAAAAACTTATATATATATATATATATATATATATATATATATATATATATATATGTATATATATATATATATATATATATATGGTAAGTCAATGAAAATTGATTAGATCTTCAAATGGAAGCAAATCGATATCTTCAGTTGTTCAAAAGAAGGAGCAGTTTAGTTAATAAAAACATTTATTTTTCTTCTCTTTCATTCCTTAAACCATTAAAATCTTATCATCAGAGGAAAAATTATGATTGATAAGTTGACAGGATAGGACTATCAAAGTTCTAAATTTGAAAGAGTTTTTTTTTTTAATTTTAAAGTTCAAACGGTTATGAGAATCAGCAATAATGAAATCCAAAAAAGCGTGGGGCTCAGAAATATTGGTAAATCCAGAGGAATCTGTATAAAAATCCAATGACGACGATTCCACCCAGGTCTGTTGTCCTCGGAAAAGGGATCAAATAAGATTGGCCATGTTAAGGAAAACAATATTCTTCCTGTTTTCAGTTAAGCGTATTCTGTTGTCCTCGGAGAAGGGAAGTTTTAGTTATAATCTACATATATATATATATATATATATATATATATATATATATATATATATATGTGTGTGTGTGTGTGTGTATATATTATGAATTACTTTAGGTTAACACAAAGGTTGTAGCTAAACAGTGTACGCCTAGAACTCTTAATTAAACATCATGCAAACTTTAGTTATTCAGGGAAACATCCATATTTCCTTCAGAAACAATTTCATTTACAAACAATTGTTTCTGCCCATTTCAAGAACATATATTTTCATGATATACCAAATATCATCGATATTCATGAGGAGGCTTCATCAGTGTATAAAAATTCCATAGTAAGGCTGAAACAGTTAAAATGCATCCAACATTCATTTAACTTATACTAAATAGTTCAATAAAACTGCCCAGCTCCCAGAAAGGCCTGGGCTTGGCTGGATTCTTAATGAGTATCACATAATTGACATTGATTTTATTGTGAAATTCAATTTCATGCAAATCTTTGCAACTTTCTCTCAGACATAGCAAATATTTATCGTGACACAGGTCTTTGAATCTAGACATTAATTCTTCTCTGTTTTCCAAGGTACTCACAAGGAGAGATCTAGTGATTGGTTCTGTCACGACCAAACTGGGTGTGTCAGATTGGAAAAAGAGCTCACAGTTTATGTTTGGATGAATGAAGCAGTTGGGGGTTAATGGGAGCAGATCAACATCTGTAAAACATCTGTAGGTCAGAGGTCTGGAGTTCACTGCTTTTTGAATGTCTGATAGGACGTTTAGAAGGTTAAAATAACCGATTTGGGATCGGCCCAGTGTTTTAAATAGGCAGGATTTTATCACCCTGATCATTCTCTCCCAAAGACTTCCAATCCAAGGGGAGTTTAAAGGTAGTTTTATATGTTTGATGACAGAGCTTTTATATAAGTTACAGAACTCATTATTGTTGATGTGATGTTTTATTACATCATCACCTAAGGCTGCATTAAAAGAACGTACATTGTCACTGTATATGTGACTGGGTGCTTCGTAAATGTTAGAAAATCGAACCAAGGCTTCGACAAAGGCTTGTGTGCTCATATCAGTCACAAGTTCAATGTGAATAGCTCTCACGTTCATACATGTGAAAATCAGTAAATACATCTTATGAGACTTTCCATCACAGATGTAATCCAGATGTGACCCGTGTAATCAATGCCAGTGTATTGGAATGGGTTTATCAACCTCACTCTGTTTTTCTTTTTCAAATTTGTCAACTTGGGGTAGTTGAAAGCTAGGCTGTTGAATTTTCTACAAGTATTACAGTTAGAGATCACAGTCTTCACAGACTGCCTAGCCTCAATTTGGTCACTGTCGTGCCAATACCCACATCTTTGCATCGATAATGGCTATCAATAATTAATAATTTTGTAAGAGGGTGATGTTTGGCAAATTAAATAGGATAGACAAAATTATATTCATATCTTGTTGAATTGGGAATTCTGCCATCCACTTGCAAAATCCCGTCAGAATCGATGAAAACGTTAAGATTCCTCACCAGCAAAGGAATTTCTTTTCTAATAAGATCCTTCAAATAGGATCCAATTTCCTTATCAAATGCTTTTAGTTGCATCGATTTTAGAAAGTAATTTAATGCTGCATGTTTTGCATCAGATTTTGTCGTTTGCATACATTTACAAATTTTAAAATGAAGGCAGTTGCACGAACTAGCTTGTTGAAGTCGGCGAACCTGTCAAATAGAATCAGTGTTTCCCCAATAGCTTCACTCAATGTATTATGAGAGACGTTTTCCATGTGACACTTTTTTTCAGGGCTCAGACAGCTCAGCACACCTGTAGGTCAGTTTTTAGGCTCCTCAATCAGCCATGTGGGCCCATATGTCCAGTAGTCCAATCTCTGCTTAAATATTTCTAGGGAGATACCACAAGAAAGAAGATCAGCTGGGTTGTCAACAGAGGGAGCATATTCATAATGATTGTCGACCCCAAATTCCTTAATCACCATCTCTTTCATTTCTTGAATGTCTCTGATTCTGTTCCTGGTATACAGACTTTTTGCTTTAATATTCTCTGTGAGAAGCCAAGATAATACAACTTGCGCATCCACAGAAACAAAGATGTTCCTAATGTTGATACCAGAGTAGGACCTCAGTAACATGGT
Organism: Sepiola atlantica; assembly: GCA_963556195.1. Lineage (NCBI taxonomy): Eukaryota > Metazoa > Mollusca > Cephalopoda > Sepiida > Sepiolidae > Sepiola > Sepiola atlantica. The sequence continues at coordinate 978,530 of CAUVYP010000801.1, read as the reverse complement.
TAAAGTCTTGAATTCAATATACACAACAAGCAACTCCATCATAGGTAATGTTTTTGTCTTCATCGGAGATACTTTAAATTAAGAAAATAGTATATGGTATTTCCCATTATGCATGCCATAAACAACAAATCCATATGATTGAGGTGACGCATCACAGAATAAATATAATCTCAGTTGGTTGTCAGAGTCCACAACCTGTTTTGTGAAAAACAGATCTCTTAGTCCAGAGAGGTCGTCGGAAAAATTCGACAAGATTGTTATTACGTCAGTAGGTACCTGCTCATCCCAACTCAACTTGAGCAACCACAATCTTCGGAGATGTATTTTTGCTTTAATCGTAATAGGAGAACAAAGTGACAAAGGGCCAAATATTTTTGCTGTCTGAGCCAGAATATCCCTCTTTGAAAGTATGCTCTTTTGAACTGAAGTGTTAGCAATGCTGATAGTGTCCAATTCAGGATGATATATATATATATATATATATATATCCTAAAACTGTTGTACAATTCTGCCATCCTCATTTCTTATATCTCGTAGGGGTTTACAATTTGGATTACACGACCTCAGCTGGGAATTTCCTTCTTGCAAACGAAGCACTGCATTTTTATCGAGGCTGATTATCTCCTCGGAAGAATTGCTAGTCATGCATAAGTCGATTTTCCAGCATTTCAGTACATGCATCATTTGTAACACGACTCACATGGTGCTTGGGAACATAATTTTAAATGGAAGGGCTGGCATTGAAGCCGAATATCAAAGTACAATATTGGAAGCAAAGCAACTTATCTCCATTCTTCACAAACAAAATCTATTTTTGTCCTCATCAGACTTGAGTCTGATCATCAAAAAAGCTTTCCTTATATTTCCTAATAAGATGTATTTGTTAGCGACGAACAAAAGCAAAAGTTCAAGCATGTTATTCATTATCTTCACAACAGGAAAACATGCTTCATTGAGAGAGTAACCACTCCCAGTCTTTCGTGAACAGTTAAAAACAGGTTTGAATTTAGTAGTTACCTGTTGATCAAACTTGAAGACCGGTCTATAGGGGTATCCAAATGTACTTGTGGAAAACTTGTGGGGCAACTTCAATTCTTTCGATGATCCTTGCGGACTCTTTCTGATGAAAAATATCAGTATAGGTCCTAGCCAAATCATTTTTTTCCAAAAAAGCATTGTTCTGTCAAGCACTTTATGAGCGACTTGGAAGTTGGAAGAAACAGAATTGAGTTTGTCCCTATGTCAAGGTAAATCCACCAAATAAGAATTGTCCCTGAATTCAATAGATTCCTTAAAGCTATCTATTGTAATCCTGTCATCGTCACCAATTAGTGCATCGTCAAGGGTGGCAACAGCTGAGTCTACAGCAAACATTTTTTTTCAAATTTCTTTCTACGTCGGAAGTTTCAAATATATCATGGAATGGATCCGGATAGGTTTTGGAGCTTCCAGATCCAACAGGATTGATTTGATGAGGATATAAAAAGTGTTGTACATTTCCAACCGGGGCATCCCCCTGAGGCAACTCCCAGGCCTGCTCATTCATGCATTCAACAATCTAGAGTGCGTCTTTTGAGGTAGCTGGATAAACCCCACATTACCACCGACCTTGTGTCTAACTCAGCCCTCGTGGGGAGACAATAATTAGTAATTACATACATCGTAAGCAACAATAACAAATAAATTGATATTGTAAGTTAAAAAAATTAGAATCGGCATTGCTTGACTTTACATGTTTTTATTTTTATATGTGTTGAATTGTCAACTGAATATAGTTCCACTCAACCAAGTGGTGATAAGGCCATCGACCTGATCACCGCACCACGTGATAATTACTGCGCTGCAGAGGTATCACGTGACATGAAAATTAGGCGCCAAATTTGTTCTTTCAAAATTGTATCTTCAGTCCGAGAATAAAAGTTGTGCAATACACACGTATTATTCTATTCTTGTCATTTTTTTATGTCTTCGTGACTCATAGTGAGACCACGATGTTACGCTCTACCCCTCAAAGTTTAACAATATGTAATGAAAATTGTTTGCGAATTTTTCCCGATTAAAATAATAAACAAATTTCAGTCTTTAAAATCAATGAAACAACGTGATTTTATTTGATTGAAGGAGTAACTTATCTTGCCTTTGGTAATATTTATTTGTTGTATATTTGTTTGTTTTTTTCAACCCATTTTTTGTTTTGTTGGCTCTTGTTAAAAATGCGCGAACCGGTCTTTTTAAAGAAGCCCGTGGCCTGGAACGTGTATAACTGGAGCTGAACGTGTTTGCCGTATATTTGAATTATTTTCATCGCAACTAAATGGGAAATTTGTTTTTGCTATGCAAGGGAAATAACTCTGTTGTCTCAACAAGAGTTGTTTCCCTTGGATTGCCTTCGCCTTCTTCCCTTTTTGTATCTAACACCTGCAAAAAAATAAATCAAGATAACATTTTTTTGAAATAATTGCAGTTCTCTTACCGATGTTCATATCTACGTTAACTTTATTTGATCTTGTATAAAACAAACCACACAGAAAGCGATACTAAATATTTCACTTTTGCTTTCCCATCGTCTTTTATCGTTTAATTTCAAATCCAAAAATGTCACGTGTTTGTGGAGATTTTTTACTCACGAAACTTATTTGAATCAAAATTATAGAAACGAAAGTCACGTTTTTATAATGTTGTCAGAAAAAAATACATATTTTTTATTTAATCAGAATTTTATAGCGATTTATTATTAACAATATATATTTTTTATATAGTAGCAACAACGACATATTATTTTGACATCTAATTTACATATGTGTTGTGGTGTGTACCAAGCGGACAAAGGGCTAATTAATCCACGTATTAATTTGCTGTCTGTTGTTTCATTGATTTTTAAAAAAATTCTAATATTAATTTGTTTTCTGATTGTTGCAGATTTCTTTTATCGCAATTTTAACCACGTACAGGCCAAAACCGATACACGTAAAAGACCTCGGGCAATAACTAGACAATAAAGCAAACAGTAAGAGAAAAGAACAAGCTATTTTAAACAACAAATAATTTATTGAAGAAAGAAAAAAAAGGCAAAATGAGTTCGGCAGAAAGCTCATGGCTCAAAGTTCACGTTCATAGACTGAATTTAAGTTCCGATGGACACACGGAAAGGCTGCATAAATAAAGTCCTAATTATGCTGCCCGAAGGCTTATTAACTTTGCTAGGAAAGACATGTCAGAAAAAGAGAAAGACTTACTTGTAAGAATTTTGTTAGTAAAATAAAAAAATACCAGAAGAATATAGAAAAGTCCTTTTAGTTCGCGCTGATTTGTTTCCCTTTGATTGTTCATTTTTTCATTAACATCGCATCGTTTCTTCGATCGACTCCTTTTGAGAATAGTGGCACTCTTTCACGGCAACTCTTCATTTGGAGACATCTTTCGAAACACACTTCGTTTTGTCTTTTCTAAAGGCACATTTGCCTTTCAAATTAATATCTTCCTTGCTTCTGTTTTTAGAATTCAGTGGACTTCTCCGTCCAACGTAAATATTCAACCTCGAACACTAGTTGAAACTCCAACTTCTTTGGAGATTTTTACAGGCATGCTCTCTACATGTTCCTGTTTTTAACATTCTTGTTTTTAGGACTTTCTCATGTCCGAGTTGTGTCGACCGACCTCTTCACCTCGAGATTGTTTCAGCAACTGATTGAATTTCGCGGTTATTTCAACAGCTTCCGGCGTCAAACGCCCACGCTTCAGACACCCGACGCGTGCCATCAGCAGCAGTCATTCATTACAAGTTCTTATAAAAGGGGGTTTTAGAAGAAGAAGAAAAGAAAAGAAGAAGAAGAAGAAAATAAATTTCTGACACTCTCCCGAACAAAAAAGAAAAGAAAAAGAAAAAGAACGCTCACTTACAGTCTAATAGTAAACATAGTCAGGATTCTTATCCTTAACACATTTTCTACCTCTCTTAGGTTTAGAATTCTCAGCTCCATCATCATCACTGCATGAATCCTTATTTTTCCCAGGTCTCACTTGGTACGAATGAGATATAGATAGCTCCATAGGATACAAATGCTTAATAGAATGCTCACTACATGTCTCTCCCTTCTTTATCAAGGCAGAGCGAACAATTCCGTCAGACCCCTGAGTGAGCTTAACAACTCTACCTAGCTTCCAATAGGGCCTAGGTTTAACGAGATTCCTAACTAGGACTATATCATCTACCTTAATTTTGTTACCAAATTCCGCTTGATGCAAATCCCTAGACAATTCCCTCAGACTCAGTAAATATTGCTCATACCACAATGACTTGAATCTGATTAAAAGGCATTCTCTACTTTTCAAACTCTCGATCAAATCCACTCGATTCGGGGGCACTTCTAAACAAGAATCGTTTTCAAGGTTCAAGAACACGGTTTTCCCAGGAGAAAAACGCATAAAGGCACTAGGAGAGATGACTTCCAGGGAAGCATCATCGCTACAACGATAAGTCAAAGGCCTATCATTTACCGCTCTTTGTATGTCAGACAAAATGGTTAGCAGTTGAAAGTAATCCAACCTCTTGCGACCAATTGTTTTGAATAGACAACACTTGACAGTTTTTATCAACCTTTCCCATAATGCTCCGAACCAAGCAGAATACGAAGGAATCCTGCAGTGTTTTATATTACACATTTCCAAATCTCCTCTGAATCCATCAGAGAGAAGAACTTCTTTTACTTAGTCGCACCCAGCAACAAAGGATAAAGCATTGTCTGAGTATATGTGTGATGGCACACCATATACATTGAAGAACCTCAAAAAGGCTAACACTACCGATTGAGTACTCATTTCTTCAACCAACTCCATATGTATAGAACGCACACTAAGACAAGTGAATAGCAATATGTACATCTTTTTTACTTTACTACCGTCCTCCACCCACAGGTGACCCGTGAAGTCTATCCCCGTATGGTAGAAAGGCCTGATAAGATTAACTCGATGCTTGGGTAGGTTTGTCATCTTAGGATAACGAAAAGACAAGGAATTAAACTTCTTGCATATCATACAACTAGCAAGAACAATTTTGACGGCCTGCCTGGCCTTGGGTAACCAAAACCCAGAATTGCGCACCTTATCAAGCGTAGCAGCAATCCCCAAATGCTTGCATTTTATGTGACACTCCATCACCAACAAACTGGTTAGGTGACACATTTTAGGCAGCAGAACAGGACTTTTCACTTCTTCGGAAAAATATTCAGAGTTTTCTATACGTCCCCGACAACGTAACAAATTGTTGTCATCCAAAATTAGGTTCAACTTATTCACCAACAAAGGAATATTACTTTCAACTTTACTTTTCAGAAAACTTATTTCTTCAGTGAAAAACTCACTCTGAGTAACCTTAATCAAATAGGACTTTGCCTCAGATGTAAAATTGACATCACGCTTATCGCCCTTTAACTTGGCAATAAATTTAAACACAATCTCTAAGGTACTTATCAACCTTTTGAGAGAAGAGAATCTTTCTAACTCAACCACACATGAGTTAGAATCCCCATTCAAGCCAGTATAAGCAGTTACCAAGGTCTTGCATTTGTCACTAATGCAATCCAACTTATAGTCAGGACACTTCAACTTTTCTGTCTGTAACCATACTGGACCTCTAATCCAAAAGTTTTTATCCTTTTTAAACTTACTAAAGGAAACGCCTCTAGTTAACAAATCTGCAGGGTTTTCACTAGTACTTACATACTTGAACTTTAAGGTATAACCCTTACAACTTATCTCATTCATAATTAATTTTATATCCTTCAAACGATTTTTAGTGAACTGGCATTTAGTGTGTACAGATTCAGACAACAACCAAGATAGCACTACCTGTGCATCTACAGCAATGATAATTTCCTCAAACAGCTTGGGAAACATTTCAATCAAAATAAGGAGATGCTTAATTCCCAGATATACAGCTAGTAATTCCAACGTAGGAAGAGTTCTTTTAACAGAAGGAGCCACTTTGGCTTTCGCATAAAATAGCCTGGCCTCTCCTCCCTGATACATATATTCGACTATGCCATAAGCAAGATTCGAAGCATCACAAAACACGATCAAGGTAACAGGCGAATTGGTTTGTACTGAACATCTTTCAAAACCAATTTTTTGAACATCTCGGAGATTTGCCTGAAAACTATTCCAAACAGACAACAAGCTATCAGGAACTACCTGATCCCATGCCACTCCTGATTTCCAAACTTGACTTAATATAATTTTTCCTTTTATAGTTATAGGCAATACTAAACCTAACGGATCGAATACAGACGAACTAATGGATAGCATATCTCTTTTTGTGGAGACTGACTTTTTAACTTCACCTTTGGAGATACCAATTTCGTCTGACTCAGGGTCATACCAATACCCCAGTACTTTCTCACAGGGCACTTCATGAGAAGAGTAATTTTACTGTTACTACAGCACGTTTTCAATAAGAAGCTTCCCTTTTCCATGACATTCACAGCCTCGGTATAGAGTTTCAACAATTCATCAGGAGACCCATGTGTTTTCACTAGATTATCTACGTAAAAGTTTTTTAACAACATGTCTCTACAAGGTCCCGATGAGTGCTTCTCAACGTGGTGCTTCACTACGTAACTTAAGATGAAGGGACTAGACACAAACCCGAATATCAGAGTTTTGTATCGAAAACACACTAATTCATCTTTTATTTTTAAAAAGAAACAGAATCTATTTTTGTCAAAGTTATTCTTTAGTCTAATCATCAGAAACGCCTTTCTGATGTCAGCCAATAATACATAATTATCTGTTCTAAACTTGAACAGAAGTTCTAACATGTCAGTATACAGATTTATGCCACTATAAGCACAATCGTTGAGAGAAGGTTTATTATTTACCCTCAACGAGCAATTGAAAACAGGCCTAATCTTAGTCGTGCACTGCACATCATTTTTAAAGACTGGCCGGTGCGGTATCCACGTATACTTGTAGAACTCTGAAGGAGTCGGATGGATTCTTTCAATCACACCCTCACATTCCTGGTCTAGGAAGACTTTGCAATACTCAGAATATAAGTTCTGAGAGGATAATCTGTCCACTACTTTATCTAGGACAGCTAACGATACTCTATGGTTAGAGGGTACTTTCTTTAATTTATCTAAGTCCCACGACAAACCTATGTAGTAATTATTATCTCTGTATTCAATAGAGGAGCTGAATTCTTCTATTTTCTTTCTGTCGTAATCACTACTAACTTCATCAACTATCCCTAATGATTCCAATTTGAACATTTGTTCAATACCTCTGTCCACGGAAGCTCCATCAAGACTATTCCAAGGATCCAGATGGTTGGACTTAGGTTCAAGAGCAAAGTAAACATGGGTCACATCACAAGAAGCATGTTCACCGATGACTTGATTATAATTTAAACCAATCTCCATATGTGGTTCAAAATCAGAGGGGTCGCCAAATAATATCATACCTAGCGAGGACTCAAAGGCAGAACCATTTTTAATCTTTGTTAATCTTAAGGGTCCCAGAAATCTAATCACATCAATCCCTATCAGACCGTATATTTCAAGAACATCACTTCTCAATTCGGAGAAATCAGCAGCAAGTTTAACGTCGCTTTTCTTCAAATTACTGATCACCTCCTCCAACCCTTTCATTTTGAAGGACAAATCCAACTGTTCATCCATCAGAAAATTGATACTTCTCGTAACATCGGGAAAGGACACCTTCAATGTTACTTCATTCAAGTCTTTCTCTTGGCTACCAATAAAGGTCTTTATTACGTATTTTCGACGATGCAAGGGAGACAACTCTTCTTTCATAAATCTATCAGAAAATCTTTTACCCATATAAGACCGTTCACTACCAGTGTCTAGCAGACAATTTACGGTGTGAAATTCGCCACCTACTTCAACTGTGATACCTATCACAGGCAACAATGAAGAACTACTCTTCAACCTGCAAATATTTGACTTCACCACAGGTTTGAGAAAACTCGGACACAAGGCGGACAAGTGTCCCGTCTGATCGCACGACCAACACGTAATCTTATCGTTTTTTTCATAAGGACATAAATTCTTCAGATGATAAGAGCTAGTACACCTAGCACATAACTTTAATTCGCTACATCTTTTAAGTCTTTCTTCGTAAGAGGGAAACTTATTACAGTCACGAGACAGATGATAATCGTTTCTACAAAAACAACACTTAAACTTAACCTTATATGTTTTAACATGAACATTTTTCAACGTGGAAGGTTTCTTTTCAGGTTCGAAAGGCCTGAATTTACTCTTTTCCTTAAAGGAATCAACTTTACGATATCTCGAATCGTGTTCACAAAATTCCAGTGTTTTAAATATCTCAACACTATTCTCCAGAATTTGGTTCAAAGAAGGATAATTTCCGTTCACCTTATGTATTAATTCTGACTTAAAGGAAGTTGTCAGTTTATTGAATACAATGTGACTTAACAAACGATTTCCCGGAGAATTACTTTCAAAGAAATCTAAACCGAACGAGTTCTTTAACTCGTACAATTGGGTTTTCATCTTAGTCAGGAATTTCTTTACGACATTATTATTATACATGCGATTTTCATTCAACATGGACGAAAATATAGAGTCGACGATACACTTTTCGTCTAAGAACTCTTTCGATAGCAAGTCCAAAGCTACTCGATAATTTTCATCTGATACAGACAGATGTTTTATCACATGAAAGGCATAACCAGAAAGATGGTTTTTCAATATCACTAATCTTAATGCGTCACTATAAAGATTAGCTACACAATTCAAAAATTCTCTATGGAAGTTTAGATAAGCTAACTTATCCGTTTCCAGATCCCTATCGCCAAACTTGGGACAAACTATTTTAGGGGTTAAATCGATGCCTTTTATCCCCTTACTAATTCTGGAATTCTCGTCAGCGTCTTTTTTACAAGGCTTAAACGTAGTTAATTTTTCTATCACTTGTATTTTAAATAAGGCAGCTCCCTTATTAAAACTTTCCACTAACTCATCGTCTGCACCATCAGAGAGATAAGCATCCATAACTTGTTCCTCCAACCGAACTACGTCTTTCAGATATTCATCAATTAGTTCTTTACACAAAATATATTTAGATTCTTCTATCCTACTAGAAGATTTTAACACTTCAAATACGACTAATATTTTATCTTTAGCGTATTTTATTTTTTTCAACAAGACATCTGCTGTTAAACTCGCCATTTTTCAAATCCCTCCCCACCGACTCCTTTCTACATGTACTAAGAGAGGGGGGGTTACTACAGACAGTGACACCTACACTTGGCGCCAAATTTTCCCGCCAACTTAAATTGAACAAGACAAGATGGCTGACTCACCACGTGGAGACAATAAAATGGCGACACGCACGCGCGCAAGATAAATTACACAATGAACTCAAAGCAGCGACGAAGATAAAACAGAAAATCATTAATTGACTATAAAAGCAGCTTCTTCAGTCCAGTGAACCTTGATAAGTCTATATACAGTTTGGGCACAAACGACTACCTTTACAGTACAATAAAATAGCGTTTATAGAACCACTCCCAAACGATAGACAGAAAGAAATGGTCTCGCTCACTATTCTTAGTAAGACAGAGCGTAGAGAACCATTAGGCCGAACACCTCTGTGTTTAAACATAGATACAGAATAGAACACAGAGACCTAGAGTTTTATTTATGCAGAATATCGCAATTTTAACCACGTACAGGCCAAAACCGATACACGTAAAAGACCTCGGGCAATAACTAGACAATAAAGCAAACAGTAAGAGAAAAGAACAAGCTATTTTAAACAACAAATAATTTATTGAAGAAAGAAAAAAAAGGCAAAATGAGTTCGGCAGAAAGCTCATGGCTCAAAGTTCACGTTCATAGACTGAATTTAAGTTCCGATGGACACACGGAAAGGCTGCATAAATAAAGTCCTAATTATGCTGCCCGAAGGCTTATTAACTTTGCTAGGAAAGACATGTCAGAAAAAGAGAAAGACTTACTTGTAAGAATTTTGTTAGTAAAATAAAAAAATACCAGAAGAATATAGAAAAGTCCTTTTAGTTCGCGCTGATTTGTTTCCCTTTGATTGTTCATTTTTTTCATTAACATCGCATCGTTTCTTCGATCGACTCCTTTTGAGAATAGTGGCACTCTTTCACGGCAACTCTTCATTTGGAGACATCTTTCGAAACACACTTCGTTTTGTCTTTTCTAAAGGCACATTTGCCTTTCAAATTAATATCTTCCTTGCTTCTGTTTTTAGAATTCAGTGGACTTCTCCGTCCAACGTAAATATTCAACTTCGAACACTAGTTGAAACTCCAACTTCTTTGAAGATTTTTACAGGCATGCTCTCTACATGTTCCTGTTTTTAACATTCTTGTTTTTAGGACTTTCTCATGTCCGAGTTGTGTCGACCGACCTCTTCACCTCGAGATTGTTTCAGCAACTGATTGAATTTCGCGGTTATTTCAACAGCTTCCGGCGTCAAACGCCCACGCTTCAGACACCCGACGCGTGCCATCAGCAGCAGTCATTCATTACAAGTTCTTATAAAAGGGGGTTTTAGAAGAAGAAGAAAAGAAAAGAAGAAGAAGAAGAAGAAGAAGAAAATAAATTTCTGACACTTTCTATATTAATTTTATTTTGCAAATAGCCGAATTATGATTAAAGAGTAGCGTTTAAAACAACTTTAAAAGTCCTGTCACTAACCCTAAGTTCGGGTTGCCCCTTACTCTCTTTCTTGCTCAGTTCGTTCGGATATTTTTATGGGGTACCACTCGGACTTAGGGTTAGTGATAGGGTTAAGAGAGGGTATGTTTTCATTTGTAAGAAACAAATAATAAATTCATACAGTTTACATATGTGTTTGTGGTTTGTACCGACACAACTATGTCAATTAGATGGTCACGCCGAAAAAAGAGATTCACTCTCCCTGTAAATGCGCACGGAGACATTCGTAAGTATTAGAGATTAGTTGAATCAACATCGAGTTCAAGAGGGCAACAGAAATACATAGACAGCTAAGAGAGAGATGAATGACTTGCTATTTTTAAAAATAAAAATGGGTCGCTACTTATCAAGGCAAAACGCCACGTGAGGATAAAATTCTTCCTTTGAATGTTTTACAGGGAAAACCAGAAATGGGACGAAACAACGGAGTAACGGTTTTATACCATTGGTTAGGGTTAGGATTAGGGTTAGGGTTATTGGTTGAGTAGACGCTTTTGGCGTACCAGATCTGGAACCAGATATCGAAGGACCGGGGGCATGGAATCGGACATAGAAAGTCTAGAACTGAATCTAGATGGTCAAGAAGTCAATCTGGAAAACCTATAACCAGATCTGGAATGTCAACAACTGGGTCTGGTCCAGCTGGGACCATGTCTGGAAGGTCGGATAACTTTGTGAACGTTGGTGGATGATATGGAGCCGAACTTGGAACGTCTAGGACCGGATCTGTCCGAGTTTTCCTATATAAATTTGGCGATTAAGCAGTATAGTTAATAAGAAAAAGGAATTAAAAAAACAAAAACAAATACACAACAAATAACTATTACAAAACGCAAGAAAATTTATTTTTCTACTAACCTGTGACTACTACGTGTGGCTACTGATTGTAAGATTTGTTATCTATGCATTTGTTATCGTCACTTTTACTTAATAACCACACCGCAATAAATTGGAAAATTTGTTATTGCAAGGGAAATAACTCTTTCGTCTCAAGAAGAGTTGCTTCTCTTCCATTGCTTTTTACTTCATTTTTTTCGCGTAATAAATGAATATCTAGCGCCATTAAAGAATACAGCAAAATAACATTTTTGTTAAATAATTGAAATCGTCTGATTTTCAAGCGACTACCTATGTTCATATCTACGTAAACTTTGTTTGATCTTGTATAAAACAAACAACACTGAAACAATACTACAAAGGTCCGTTTTTTTTTCGTTTCATTTGCAAACCAAAAATGTCACGCGTATGTGAATATTTTATACTAACGATATTTAATTGAATCACAATTATAGAAACGAACGTCACGCGTTTATTCTTTTTGCACAATCAGATTTTATGAAGATTAATTAATCGTTAACATAAAATTCCGAATAAATCATTAACAATTTTGATTTGAATAAAAATGAAATAAACGAAAGATATGTTCTTTTAAAAATACCGATAAGGATCTCTGGATCAGGAGATTTAGTAAATGCGCAAACGACGCAGCAATTCAAGGCGAAATTGAACACGTGTTGGGCCACTGTATCCGTTCCTCTGTTAATTTCAGCGCCCCCCGCCATTTCCCCCTACATGCCAACTGATGCGTGATTGATTTTTTTTTGTGCTAAATTTATTGAATAGAATTATGAGGGATGTTATAGATGACGCGCCTGATTTCCGTGATTTCGCGTCGGCAACGATCGGACATGTCGCGGAAGCGCCCGAGAGTTGCCGAGGCGAAAACGCCAAGCGTTAATGGAAGGCTTGCAGGCGATAATATAAAACGAATAAATTAAAAGAAAAAATACATAGATAAAAAGATAAAAACCGAACAAACAGTAGGGTGATGGGGGGGGGGGATCAAATGAACCATTTTCAATCAAATGTGTAGAAAGAAAAAAAATTATTGGTGGGGGGAGGGATTTTGTCAATGTTTTCTTTTTCATTCGTTTCGCTGTTTTTATTATTCTTCTTGCTAACATAAAACAAAGGAAGAAAGAAAAATGGTTATGGGTTAGGGTTAGGGTTAGAGTTATGGTTTAAGGTTATGGTTCCCGTTAGGGTTTGGGGGTAGGGTTAGGGTTCCCGTTCTTAGCGATAGCCAAGCCCTGCATTCAAACTGCCAAGCTCTAACTGGCAGACGCTAATATGAGACGAATAAATTTTAAAATATAAAATACATAGATTAAAATCATTTTCTTTTGTGAAAATAATGTTGTTTTTTTTGGAGGGGGGGGTAAATTTTGTCAATGTTTTCATAAGATAAAAGGAAGAAAACATGATATTATTCCGTCAGCGCTCGAGTTTTTTTTCCGAGTTCGACAGAAAGATTCCCGAGTTCGACAAAAAGATTCCCGAGTTCGACAGAAAGATTCCCGAGTTCAACAGAAAGATTCCCTAGTTCGACAGAAAGATTCCCGAGTTCGACAGAAAGATTCCCGAGTTCGACAAAAAGATTCCCGAGTTCAACAGAAAGATTCCCGAGTTCGACAAAAAGATTCCCGAGTTCGACAAAAAGATTCCCGAGTTCAACAGAAAGATTCCCGAGTTCGACAGAAAGATTCCCGAGTTCAACAGAAAGATTCCCGAGTTCAACAGAAAGATTCCCGAGTTCGACAGAAAGATTCCCGAGTTCGACAGAAAGATTCCCGAGTTCAACAGAAAGATTCCTGAGTTCGACAGAAAGATTCCCGAGTTCGACAAGATACGCCTGAAGAAGGTTACATCGGCCAAAACGTTGTGAGAATAACGCTCAAGATAAGAACAGTAGTCCGACTAATCCAAATTATACAAAAAAAAAAATCAGAAACATTTATTTATTATTATATATAAAAAGCTGAAATAAAAAAAATGGTGTACTTGTAAAAGTGAACTTTTTATTATCTTAAAATCAAATTTAAAAATGAAATTTCGATATAATTGCTGACTTTGTATGTTTTCATTTGAATAATTATGTAAATCAAATTGTTTTCAAATTGTTCAACTCAAAATAATAAACGATTTGTAGTCTTCAAAATCCAGGAAACAACGTGAAAGAAACAAAAAAGAATAGTTTTGTGTTGTTTCTGTATTAAAAGATGCAGAAACAACACAAAACTATTCGTTTTGAATTATTTTTAAAAATATTGGATAAAGTTTAGTTCCAATATAAATCGGACCGTGTTCTTTTCTTTTCTCTCCATGGTAACTGAAACATGATTGTTTTATTTTTTGATAAATTAATTGTATTGAATTGAATTTTCTTTTGTTTAATGCATTTTAAAAGTGTTTTAACATTTTTATCGACAACGTGACTTTTTGGCACAGAACTAATCTACGACGTCATTTTTAAGGGAGACAATTTACAACTGGATCTGAAGGCGTTGGCCATATATTTAAATTATCATCGCAACAAAATGGAAGATTTGTATTTGCTATGCAAGGGAAATAACTCTGTTTTCTCGAAAAGAGTTGTTTCCCTTTCATTGCTTTTTTACTTTCTGTATTTTTTCGATCCATAATTTGTATCTAACACCAGCAAAAAATAAAGCAAGATAACATTTTTGTTAAATTATTTAAATCATCTCACCTTTAAGCGAACTACCGATGTTCAGATCTACGTAAACTTTGTTTGATCTTGTATAAAAAAAGGAACCCAAAATACTGTGGGAAGCAAAAATGACCTTTTAAGGTCACTTTTGCTTTCCACCGTGTTTTTCTTCTTCATCACTTAATTAACAATGAAAAAAATGTCACGTTTATGTGAAGATTTTATACTTACGAAATTTATGTGAATCAAAATTATTTTTAAATGTCACGTTTTTAATACTTTTGTCACAAAAATAAATATTCATTGTTCATTTACTCAGCATTTTATGAAGATTCATTTATTTTAAACAACATTTATTTTTACATAGAAATACAAAAGATTTATTATTTTACATTTAATTTACATACGTGTTTGTGGTGTGTACTGCCATACATATGTAAATTAGATGGCCATGCCGAAAAAAGAGAGTCACTCTTTCTCTAAATGCGTGAGAGAGGGCGATCGATATACTTAGATAGCTAAGGGATAAATGGATGACTTGATGTTCTACTCTGATGAGTCCCCACATATTAAGGCCAAAAGCCACTTGAGGATAAGGGTTAATAAGATTTTCACTTCGATGATGGCTCAGTACTAGAAGAAGGTTGTAAACGATGGACAACATTTGATCTTATAAGAAGACGGCTCCATAGACATTTGTTGCTATTCGCATTGAAAACGGCCACGTTATATGGTGCAGGGAAGCAATCCCACAGCAACGCGTTCCACCGACAAGAAGTTCTTGGAAAGGAACTCTGTTAATTGAAATTCCGTTTGATTTTAAGAACAGAGAAAAAGTAATTTCCAGTGTGAGAAACAAGACGGAGTAACAACTTTCTACGATTGGTCGGTTAGGGTTGGAGTTTAGGGTTAGGGTTGGAATTAGGGTTAGGGTTGGAATTAGGGTAAGGGTTGGAGTTAGGGTTAGGGTTGGGTTAGGGTTGGAGTTAGGGTTAGGGTTAGGGTTGGAATTAGGGTTAGGGTTGGAATTAGGGTTGGGTTAGGGTTGGAATTAGGGTTAGGGTTGGAATTAGGGTTAGGGTTGGGTTAGGGTTAGGGTTGGAGTTAGGGTTAGGGTTGGAATTAGGGTTAGGGTTGGAGTTAGGGTTAGGGTTGGAGTTAGGGTTAGGGTTGGAATTACGGTTAGGGTTGGAATTAGGGTTAGGGTTGGAATTAGGGTTAGGGTTGAGTTAGGGTTAGGGTTGGAATTAGGGTTAGGGTTGGGGTAGGGGTAAGGGTTGGAATTAGGGTTAGGGTTGGGTTAGGGTTAGGGATTGAATTAGGGTTAAGGTTGGAATTAGGGTTAGGGTTCGGTTAGGGTTAGGGTTGGAATTAGGGTTAGGGTTGGGTTAGGGTTAGGGTTTGAATTAGGGTTAGGGTTGGAATTAGGGTTAGGGTTGGGTTAAGGTTGGAATTAGGGTTAGGGTTGGAATTAGGGTTAGGGTTGGAGTTAGGGTAAGGGTGTGAGTTAGGGTTAGGGTTTGAATTAGGGTTATTAGTTGAGTAGACGCTTTTAGTCGAACCTTTCTCTTTGGGATCAGTTTGTGGGATTTCGTAAGAACGGTATGTATACGTGAGGAAATAGAGTAGATGTAAACCCTTGCGCGTGGGGACGCTTAAAGTGTATGTGGGTGCATGGTATATGTGGTGATATGTATGTATATATATATATATATATATATATATATATATATATGAGAATATGGAAACATAAAGATGCATTTTTCGATAGAAATATGTAGATATTGGTCAGTATATATATATATATATATACATATAATTTTTTTTATATATAGTTTTTATGGTTGAGAAACTTCCGAGAATATATATATATATATATATATATATATATATATAATAGAAATTGGTAGTTTGCTTGAAGCATTGCTGGGAGTGATAATAAAAGTTTTTAAAAAGGTTGAAGGCAATGCGAAGATCCGGATCGCTGGAAGCTGTGAAGAACAAAAACAAAACAAAACCGAAATAAGTCGGATATAGATGGAAAAGGTGTGTTTATTTTTCTAGACAGCAAGGGTGTTAGATTGTAAAATTCCGGATTATCATTATATTTCGAGAGATTTTTTTTCCTCTCCTTGTCAAAAATAAATAAAAGAAAAATCCCGGAAGTGTTCAGGATAAAGTATTCAGAGGAAAATGAAATAGATCGTAATAAGTTTTGATAAGATAATAATTAGATATTATATCTTATATTATTATTCTTTCTTTTCTTTTATATATATATATATTGTATATACATATATATGTATTTGTATGTTGTTTCTATTTATTTAATGTTTTTGTTATATATTTAATATTATTGTTATTGTTTTTTTATCGTATATAAAACGTTGATTTTACTTATAATATAGATGTTTGTCAACAGGCTGGTTCCGGCATTTATATGTTATATATGCTGTAGAAAGTTAGTTATTTGTTGTCGGTGCAGTATATTATAATTTAGTTATGTCTGGTTAAGTTTAATCCTTATTTATTGGTTTTAATTTACCTCTTAAGTGTCTTTTGTTTTAGGTATGTAGACTGATCGGTTTACTGGTTAAAGGGAGACACATCTGTTATCTTTGGTATTAATTTATAAGGAAATTCTGTTAAATGGCTTTGTTTGTTGAATTTATTTATTTAACTAATCTCAGATTTCTTATTCAATTGTTTTTATGTTTTATTTGTTTGTTTATTTATTTGTATATTGTTTGTTTATTTATTTACTAGGATGAGGTGGGGCGTGATGTGTGGTTTGAGATCAAATAGTAATGTAATGGTCAATTCTTAATATTATAGGTATGATTTGGGAAAATAGTGTTTATTATGGGGGGTTGGGGGTTGGGGGGTCATTATCTGGGGGATGGGTTCTGGGGGAGTAGGTTATATGATGATGGTAGAATTTAATTCGTGTCTCTGGTTCAAAACTGGATTATATTTGGAAATGAGAATAGCTTCCATCAGTCTTAGGTCGCCTAGGTTCCTGGTCGAGGCTAGAATGGAAACGTTTATGTCTTGTTGTGTAGTATTGCATGAGGAAGTATGTTTGAAGAAGGAAGATATATTTGTGTTCATGTGTTCTTTTACACGCTGGTGTAGTTGTCTTGTAGTACATCCAATATAGGAGTGGTTACAAATAGTGCATAATATATTGTATACACAGTTAGTGCGGTGGCATAGTCCAGTGGTAGGTATGGGACAATTGGCTAGAGAGCATGGTTCTTGGGTGCGTGTAGTGCGTTTTTTGGAAAGGTGTTGACGTAAGGTGGTGCCGGTGTGGGTGAGTTGAATGTCTAGTTTTTCTTTATGTATTGCACTGCGGATGGCATTAGTGATTCTGTTATTAAAGAAAGGTAGTTTTAGGAAGCATGTGTTGGAGAGTGTGTTCCCATGGGTTCTAGCTTGGCTGGCCTCTTAGCCATATCCTACATGGACAGACTCAAACAACAAGCCTGCCACTCCCATATCTTCTTCACTAGGTACATAGATGACATTCTTGTCCTCACCTCATCTCGTGAAGAAGCTATCAGCATTTTCGACATTTTCAATAACACCGACCCCCATATAAAATTTACTATAGAACACCCTAGCGACTCCGGCTCACTATCTCTCCTCGATTTAAACCTCAAAATAACAGAAGACGGTTCTATACAGACCAATTTCTACAGAAAACCCACCTGTAAGAACCTATTTGTTCATTTTAAATCCGCCCTGCCCCTTAAAGCCAAACTATAATGAAATTACCCGCATACAAAATAAATGCTCATCTACTGACAATAAAATTAAACACACCAAAGACTTCCATCAAACCCTAATTACCAACGGCTACCCCACTTCCACAATAACCCACCTCAGCAAGACCAGATCACGCAGACACAACACACTCCAACAAATGCTTCCTAAAACTACCTTTCTTTAATAACAGAATCACTAATGCCATCCACAGTGCACTACATAAAGAAAAAACTAGACATTCAACTCACCCACACCGGGACCACCTTACGTCAACACCTTTCCAAAAAACGCACTACACGCACCCAAGAATCATGCTTCCTAGCCAATTGTCCCATACCTACCACTGGACTATGCCACCGCACTAACTGTGTATACAATATATTATGCACTATTTGTAACTACTCCTATATTGGATATACTACAAGACAACTACACCAGCGTGTAAAAGAACACATGAACACAAATATATCTTCCTTCTTCAAACATACTTCCTCATGCAATACTACACAACAAGACATAAACGTTTCCATTCTAGCCTCGACCAGGAACCTAGGCGACCTAAGACTGATGGAAGCTATTCTCATTTCCAAATATAATCCAGTTTTGAACCAGAGACACGAATTAAATTCTACCTTCATCATATAACCTACTCCCCCCAGAACCCATCTCACAGATAATAACCCCCCAACCCCCCGCCCCATAATAAACACTATTTGCACAAATAATACCTATAATATTAAGAATTGACCATTACATTAGTACCTGACATCCACACTATTTGATCTGAAAGCACACATCACGCCCCACCTCATCTTAGTAAATAAATAAACAAACAATATACAAATAAATAAACAAACAAATAAAACATAAAAACAATTGAATAAGAAATCTGAGATTAGTTAAATAAATAAATTCAACAAACAAAGCCAATTAACAGAATTTCCTTATAAATTAATACCAAAGATAACAGATGTGTCTCCCTTTAACCAGTAAACCGATCAGTCTCCATACCTAAAACAAAAGACACTTAAGAGGTAAATTAAAACCAATAAATAAGGATTAAACTTAACCAGACATAACTAAATTATAATATACTGCACCGACAACAAATAACTAGCTTTCTACAGCATATATAACATCTAATGCCGGAACCAGCCTGTTGACAAACATATATATTATAAGTAAAATCAACGTTTTATATACGATAAAAAAAACAATAACAATAATAGTAAATATATAACAAAAAAATTAAATAAATAGAAACAACATTCAAATACATATATATGTATATACATATATATATATATATAAAAAGAAAAGAAAGAATAATAATATAAGATATAATATCTAATTATTATCTTATCAAAACGTATTACGATCTATTTCATTTTCCTCTGAATACTTTATCCTGAACACTTCCGGTTTAACCCCCCAGCGCTCCTGGCATTTTCTCGGAATCCGGGATTTTTCTTTTATTTATTTTTGACAAGGAGAGGAAAAACATCTCTCGAAATATATCAAATTGATCCTTGATAATCCAGAATTTTACAATCTAACACCCTTGCTGTCTAGAAAAATAAACAAACCTTTTCGATCTATATCCGACTTATTTCGGTTTTGTTTTGTTTTTTTTTCTTCACAGCTTCCAGCGATCCGGAACTTCGCATTGCCTTCAACCTTTTTAAAAACTTTTATTACACACATATATATATATATATATATATATATATATATATATATATATATTTAAATGTTGAATTAAATTAAAGATAATTGTATTATCGTTTAAGAATAATCTATCGTGATAATATAAAGCTCAATATATTGAATAGAGCAATGCATTCTAGAGATGAAAGATGAGAATAAAAAATTGTAAAGATACAATATTTATTAGAACATCAAAAGTTCAGAGCAAGGAACTTCATATCCTTAATTCATGGATTA
Source organism: Sepiola atlantica (assembly GCA_963556195.1). NCBI lineage: Eukaryota > Metazoa > Mollusca > Cephalopoda > Sepiida > Sepiolidae > Sepiola > Sepiola atlantica. The sequence goes on along the minus strand of CAUVYP010000801.1, from coordinate 958,565 downwards.
AGGATATGAGGCTCCTTGCTCTGAACTTTTGCCACGGCTACTACTATTCCTTTATCATTTCATCATGTCAACCCACAATTTCGATGTACTTGAATGAGATTTTTCTTCGAATTATCATCCTGAGGAAGTCTTACAATAAAGACGAAACATTGATGATTATATAAAAAAATATCTCTTGATTTTTTCCTCTTTCATTTCCCGTCGGATTACACTTATCCTTCCTTTCTCATATATATATATATATATATATATATATATATATATATATATATATATATATATATATATATATATATATATATATATTACATTGTACGAATGGGGGTGTATAAAGTTACAGGTCTTATTAAGTAACGTAATTCTAGGCTAAAGTAACCATTTGATTGTCTGTCTATATACGTATAAATGTGAAAAATGCGCTTTGTATTTAGATTTGGGTATAATTATTGTGTTTACGGAGATAAGTGTGTTTAGATGTGAATATATATATATATATATATATTATGTATATATATATTTATATTTATATATATATATTTATATATATATATTATGTATATATATATATATTATGTATATATATATTTATATTTATATATATATATATATATTTATATATATATATATATATATATGTTATATTATGACGAACCCTGTATTTTAAACGGGTAGATTAACTAGTATCAAATAGCTAATTTTGTTATCGAAAAATAGGTTTTGTTTCTGGACTCAGAAATGAGTCAGAGAAGTGTTTGATCCAGGAGTAGTCATAACAAATTTAGACCTGACGTGACCTTTGAGTCAGAGATCAGAGTGAGACGTTTTGTCCCCATATTGTGTGTGAGAACGATGATTACGTCACCACAGAAAACAATAACTTAGTTTTTAGAATCAGTCTGGGCCTAGAAGCGATACTGTTCAGACCGGCTGCGAGCATGTAGCCGGTAAAAAGGCAAGGCCCCACTGTGGGGGGGGGGGCTAAAAGATACCCCAGAAGGAAAGAAAATAGCCCGAGTGTGAGAGAGTCGAAGCCGGAATCCCCCTGACAACAACCGAACCGAGAAGTAAGAAAATGGTGTGTTGAGAATAAATAAATTTGTGTGAAATATCCCCTCAAGAAAATCAGTGTCTCGTGTGTTCATTCTGTCGGAGACAGACTTCTTCCTTCGATTGAGACGACACAGCCAGCGAAGACTAGACGAATCACAGGCCAAGAAGAGAACAGAAGTTAAGGTAAATTTTGAGATTTATTTGAGATTTATTTGAGAACTTTTTAGAGACGTTAAGATACGTATAAATGAACTAAGAGACGTTTAATGAAAAAGGCTTGAGATGCCGTGAACGGTCGTGGTTTTAAAGAGGCCGTAATTGAAAAAGGCTGAGATGCCGTGAAAAGATAGTGGTTTTAAAAAGGCCTGAGATGCCGTAAATTGATACGTGAAGATTTTAAGACTGTGTTTACGAAATTTATAGAGAAAAAGTGATATACAGTTCGAATTTTATAGAGTAAAATGACTATGAGAATGTCTATGAAAATTGTGTCATCGGGAGTGTTAAGAAAAAAGATTGAAATCACTATTAATCCTCTCGTGAACATTTCACGTTATTTTCGGCCGGAGAGGATGTAATAGCGAACTGTGAGGTGATTTTGGAGAAATGCCTCAGTCGGGAGGATCTATGCCTGCAGTGATAGATGAGCTCTCCCCCCCTTGCTGCTCGCTACGTTTGAATGTCAGTAGTTATGTAACAACTAATTGTTTTGGTTGCCGTGACTTGCTATTTCCACAAGAAATAGGTTGAGACGAACCGTGTTGCCACAACGAAAATCTTGGGGTCCGGAAGCAAGCGAAGACAGAGGGGGATCAACGGAGAGGAGAGAGTGATGTCAACGAACAGTGAGTACCTCGTATTTTTATGTTGGATAGATAAATTAAAAAAAAAAAAAGGAACTCTTACGAAGTTAAAGTAATAGAAAAAGGAAGAAAAAAAAAGGAACGAGACACGAGGGGAAAATTGTTGAGATACACAAAAGAAAGACACATTTTGTTAGAAAAAAAAAAGAAAGAAGAACACACACATACACATACCATTATTGAATTACGCAGAGAGAGAAAAAGACACATTTTGTTAATTGTTAAGATTCACAAAAAAAAAAAAGAAAAGAAAAGAAAAAAGACACATGTTGTTAAAAAAAGAAAAGAAAGAAGAACGCACACACAATTATTAGATTACGCAGAAAGAGAAAAAGACACATTTTGTTAATTGTTAAGATTCACAAAAAAAAAAAGAAAAAAAAAGAAAGACACATTTTGTTAAAAAAAGAAGAAAAAGAACGCACGCACGCACACACACGCGCAAAAACAATTGTTAAGACTTTGTAGGAAAAGTACATTCTAGTTAGAAAGAAAAGGACGATTTGCCGTAATTATGTTTTTTTTGTGTTGTGTTTTAAAAATTTGTTGCTGTAATTGTTTTTTCTGGTTTGTGTTGGTGGGGGACAAAGGCGAAGGGCAATGACGGGCGAAAAAAGAAAAAAAAGAAAAAAAACGAGGGAGGTATGCGTGTTAAAAAGCGAGAGCGAATGGACAGAGAGAGAGAGAGAGACAGAGACAGAACGAGTATAGAAAGAGAGGGATCGATGTGCCACCCTGTGGCCGAGGTCTTTTGTTTTTTGGAATGTGTGTGCGTCTTAAAAAGAGAGAGAGAGAGAGAGAAGAATTAAAATGTTAAAAGAGATTGTTTAAAAAAAAAAAATGTGCGCGCGAGGTCAGAATATGCTTGTTAGAAAGGAAGGGAGAGAGAGAGAGAGAGAGAAAGAAAGCGCCCGTGGGCCTTGAAGGCTGCTGGAAAGTGTTGCAGGAAAATGGCGACGGCGGCGACGGGTGATCTGATGGTGTCCGGGTTGGAGTTTGGCGACATGTCGGCCCGTTATGGTGTCGGGCGCTGTTCTCTTTTCCCTTTGTCTTTGGAATTGTATTATATTGTGTTGTGGAGATGTGTTCTCCATTGGTTCTGTCGGTTTCGGTTTGATTTTTTTTGTTGTTGTTGGGTGGAATGAATTTTTTTTTTTTTTTTTTTGATGTATTTTGATGTATTTGTTACATGGAGGATTCCGGGTTCCCAATGCTTGAGTGAATGATATTTTACCATTTAGAGGATGGAGAAATTTAAAAATGTAATTTAAAAAAAAAAAAAAAAAAAAAACAGTTCTTAAATTGAATGTTACGTGGGTCAGCCGGGCGATTTGAGTTGATTAGGTTCGGGCAGCTGGAGTTGGTTTGGGTCGGATCGCGGAAACCCTTGGACTGGGTTGATTTTATCGGGAAAAATCCCCGTGTACAGAGTATGTACAGGCTTGGAAAGTCAATGAGGGATTCCCGGCGTTTGCTCGTATGCTCTCTTTTATAGAGTACCCATGGGTTAGTGGCGAGGCTTTTGGTAAAGCCTGCATACGTTAAAATTGCGAACGGGAGAATGACGGTGATATGATCATTCTGTGGGACCACGAGAAAAGGAAGGTGGTCAGTTATGGAGATTGTTGTTTTTGTGACCCAGGTGTGCCCAACTGCGCCGATAGAGTGTGTGAAAGTTGTGTAAAATGTTAAGCTTTGAAATTGTGGTCCCAATTTTTTTTGTGGATTTTGGATGTTTGTCGACGAGTGTGCTGCGAAGATACCTCACCCCCCACCGCATAGATAGGAACACGGGAAGGGAACGCATAGAATTGGTGTCTGCTCAACACCAGTGGGGATGGAGTTAAGCTGGGGTGTGGTGTGACTCGGGTGCGCGCGTCGGGGCGGATAGAACCATGGGGATCGATTTAAAAAAAAAAAGAGGTACCGGGTGTTAATTGGATTTAATTATAAGATTATAGGTTGGGCCTAGTTTGTGGTCATTCGGCGTGTTCCGGGAGCAGAGATGATTCGATGTGACATTTCGCCCAATACCGTATCGACTAGATAGATCCATGGGATGGGGTCCTCCACGTTTAATGAACAGGGCTGGGAGCTAGGGACATGGGTGATTGTTCGCGGACGTTTGCGCCGGGGCACTGGGATGTTCGAAGTATATGGTCCAGATTAGACAGTGGTAGGAAAACGGTACCTTTTGTAATTTTGAGAGGCTGACCATTTAAGTTTACAGGTTAAGGAAAGGGGTTTCTGTTTTTGTGCCCCCATATCGCGGCAATACGCCCGATCAGCAATCGGTCGTGTACCGATGATTAGATGAATATGTGCGTGTGTATTTAAAAAAAAAAAAAAAAGTGTTGGTGATGGATTTGGATATTTGTGTAAATTTCTTCAGGGAAGAAATTTTGAAAGATAAGGTGGAGAGGAGTGTTATATTATGACGGACCCTGTATTTTAAACGGGTAGATTAACTAGTATCAAATAGCTAATTTTGTTATCGAAAAATAGGTTTTGTTTCTGGACTCAGAAATGAGTCAGAGAAGTGTTTGATCCAGGAGTAGTCATAACAAATTTAGACCTGACGTGACCTTTGAGTCAGAGATCAGAGTGAGACGTTTTGTCCCCATATTGTGCGTGAGAACGATGATTACGTCACCACAGAAAACAATAACTTAGTTTTTAGAATCAGTCTGGGCCTAGAAGCGATACTGTTCAGACCGGCTGCGAGCATGTAGCCGGTAAAAAGGCAAGGCCCCACTGTGGGGGGGCTAAAAGATACCCCAGAAGGAAAGAAAATAGCCCGAGTGTGAGAGAGTCGAAGCCTGAATCCCCCTGACAACAACCGAACCGAGAAGTAAGAAAATGGTGTGTTGAGAATAAATAAATTTGTGTGAAATATCCCCTCAAGAAAATCAGTGTCTCGTGTGTTCATTCTGTCGGAGACAGACTTCTTCCTTCGATTGAGACGACACAGCCAGCGAAGACTAGACGAATCACAGGCCAAGAAGAGAACAGAAGTTAAGGTAAATTTTGAGATTTATTTGAGATTTATTTGAGAACTTTTTAGAGACGTTAAGATACGTATAAATGAACTAAGAGACGTTTAATGAAAAAGGCTTGAGATGCCGTGAACGGTCGTGGTTTTAAAGAGGCCGTAATTGAAAAAGGCTGAGATGCCGTGAAAAGATACGTGGTTTTAAAAAGGCCTGAGATGCCGTAAATTGATACGTGAAGATTTTAAGACTGTGTTTACGAAATTTATAGAGAAAAAGTGATATACAGTTCGAATTTTATAGAGTAAAATGACTATGAGAATGTCTATGAAAATTGTGTCATCGGGAGTGTTAAGAAAAAAGATTGAAATCACTATTAATCCTCTCGTGAACATTTCACGTTATTTTCGGCCGGAGAGGATGTAATAGCGAACTGTGAGGTGATTTTGGAGAAATGCCTCAGTCGGGAGGATCTATGCCTGCAGTGATAGATGAGCTCTCCCCCCCCCCACCTTGCTGCTCGCTACGTTTGAATGTCAGTAGTTATGTAACATATATATTTATATAAATATATATATTATGTATATATATATTTATATTTATATATATATATATTTATATATATATATTATGTATATATATATATTATGTATATATATATTTATATTTATATATATATATATATTTATATATATATATATATATATATATTTATATAAATATATATATTATGTATATATATATTTATATTTATATATATATATTTATATATATATATTATGTATATGTATATATTATGTATATATATATTTATATTTATATATATATATTTATATATATATATGTATATATATATATATTTATACATATATATATATTTATATAAATATATATATTATGTATATATATATTTATATATTTATATAAATATATATATTATGTATACATATATTTATATATTTATATAAATATATATATTATGTATATATATTTATATTTATATATATATATATTTATTATGTATATATATATTATGTATATATATATTTATATATATATATATTTATATATATATATATATATATATATATATATATATATATAAATATATATATATTATGTATATATATATTTATATATTTATATAAATATATATATTATGTATATATATATTTATATAAATATATATATATTATGTATATATATATATTTATATAAATATATATATTATGTATATATATATTTATATTTATATATATATATATATATTTATATATATATATATATATTTATATAAATATATATATTATGTATATATATATTTATATTTATATATATATATGTTTATATATATATATTATGTATATATATATATTATGTATATATATATTTATATTTATATATATATATTTATATATATATATATATATATATTTATATAAATATATATATTATGTATATATATATTTATATATTTATATAAATATATATATTATGTATATATATATTTATATATTTATATAAATATATATATTATGTATATATATATTTATATATATATATTATATATATATATATTTATATCTATATATATATACATAAATTATAGGTGCATTCTTATGATCCAATAAAAAAATCCATCGATAACCTTTCACCTAATTTTACAATTTCTTCATCCTCATATCTCGTCGAACGATCACCACTAACATTTTCTGTCCGTATTTTTAATCGCTTTCATATATCAGCCAATACTTTTAATTCCACTTTGTCAAGCCGACAAACAAAAACACTCTAATATGTTTATATTGTATTTTTTACCTCTTTAATGTTTATTCTTTCCAAATAAAATCCTTTTCGACGCGCTTTTCGTACCAGAAATCAAGCGGAATACATAGGCATGGAATCTGTTGCTCATCAGGGAAATTTTATTTTTTACCTTTTTAATAAGAAGAATATTTACTTCTCTATTATGCGTAAAGATAATCTCTCTCCCCCTCTCTCTCTCTCTATCTATCTCTCCCCCCCTCTCTTTCTCTCTATCTATCTATCTCTCCCTCTCTCTATCTCTCCCTCTCTCTCTTTCTCTCTCTCTCTCTATCTATCTATCTATCTCTCCCTCTCTCTATCTCTATGTAGTGGCTTTTTTCATCGCATCGTTTTGTGTGTATGTAATTATTTTTGTATTACTTGATCGTTTGGCCTTTTTGTTTGTGTCCCGATTTTTTCAAGAGGCTGTTTGCTTTCATGTTGATGCTTCTGGTATTAGCATGATGGTTCACTGTAGTGTTGCTCTGAGTTGAAATAAAAGGAATATGTGAAAATGTAGTCATGAAGAAAGTGGCATTCTGATCAGTACAGCGGGAAAACAATAAATTTAAAAGCTTTCAGTTGTTTAATCAGTCAAACATTTACATGATAAACATCTAATGATTTTTTCGATTTCATTTTTAGGATTATGACCCCTGTTTATATTCTACGATTGATATAAATGGATCTCCTTTTGTATTCTGTAAATTCTTCAGCGGTTAAATTCTCGTTTTCTACTAAGTCTGAAATATGCGAATTTGGTTAGATTCTCAAGGATTCAAACCCTTTTCAAGTTCTATATTAATGTTAAGATAGTAACGCTGTCAGTAGGAATAATGAGGATAGGATGCTTTTGTAGCAGTAGAGGGGGGTTAGGGTTAGGGTTAGGTTTAGGGTTAGATGGATGACGTTTCTGATGAATCGCCTATATAAGTTTTTTTTCGGGGGGGGGGGCTTGAATTAAATTATTAATGTTGAATAAATATATATAGCGTTTTTTCCGTTTTTTGAATATATATATTAATATATTACATATTAATATTTATATATAAATATCAAATTCTCTTTAATTACAGATTACGTCGTATGGAGCTTTTTACTCTCATAATTTCAGACGGTCACAAGGCGCGAACCCGGTTCACAGAGCCACCTTTGACTCTGCACGCTTTCACTCTATCCTCACGGCTATAGGAAATTATCACGTGATACGGAGAATTTAAGTTATATTCATGACGATTGCAGCGTAAACATCAAGACAGACTAGAGAACTCCAGCAAATTACTCGGAGTCTTGTTTTGTAGGTAACTGAATGTCTCTTTTAAATATCTATTAACAGTGCTTAACTTTCATTTTCTTAAAGGGACCTTAATAATAATATTTATAAGTAAATATTAAAATATATTTACCTACAGACGACGTCGTTTCGAATTTTTTTCTTTAGTCAGTGTAGGGAAGTGATAATTTCAGACGGTCACAAGACGCGAACCCGGTTCACAGAGCCACACACACACACACACACACACACATTCGTTATAAACTAAGGTATGTTTATATATTTGTAGGTTCCGGATTTACTTCCAAAACTATATGCATATACACACACACACACACACATATATATATATATATATATATATATATATATATATATATATATATATATATATATATATATAATATTTATGAATAAATATTAAATTATTTATACCTACAGACGCTAGCGTTTCAAGCTTATTGCTGTCATCAGTGCAGGGAAGTAACAATTTCAGACGGTCGGGAGGCGCGAACCCGGTACACAGAGTCAGCCATATCCACTCGGCCCACGGAAACTGTCACGTAATTTAGGGAAATTAAGATCTATATGTACCTAGAAGCGGGCACAGATAGAAGACTAGTCGAGAGTGTTCGACGAACGTATCGGAACTTTGCATTAGAGCTTTTTGACAGTCTATTTTTAACTTTCCCGAGAGTGCTCAACTTTAATTTCTTAAAGGGGCTTAGTATAATATTTATAAATAAATATTAAATTATTTATTTATAAATATTATACGGAAACTGTCACGTAATTTAGGGAATATATATATATATATATATATATATATTCGTTATAAACTTATGTATGTTTATATATTTGTATGTTCCGGATTTACTTCCAAGCAAATAAACCAATCATTATGAATTTTGAAACCCGGCTGCTAGGCTATATTTAGTTTCTCTTAGTTTTATGAAAGGGGGGGGGGTAAATGGGTGGAAACTTTTCGTAAGAATCCAGACGCCTCTAATCTCCGTGAAATTAACAATAGGTGTTTGACATCCCCAGAATATCCCCAAAATTTCAGTTTCTTTGGAGGGTTTTAGGCGGCATAATAAAGGAAATATACAGTTTTAATTTTATCTAATTATATTGAAATATAAGTTTTAGTTTTGCGAGAAGAATATCTGTCCAGATATGTAAGAGTTTATGAATTTTGGAATTAAATCAAAGAAGAATGAATTTAGTGGTAGTTGTTGTGAACCAACGGGTCACGGGTACGGCTAGTATACAAATAGGTAGATAAATATATATATATATATATATATATATATATATATATATATATATATATATATATATATATATATAGAGAGAGAGAGAGAGAGAGAGATAGATAGATAGATAGATAGATAGATAGATAGATAGATAGATAGATATAAGAAGGCAAGAAGAGACAGATATTTTCAGATTACTAACATTTTGAAAGCTTTTTTCCAGTCTTTCAAGACGGGGAAAAGAGAGACAGAAAGAGATAGAGGGACACACAGAGAGAGGGTAGAGAGAAAGAGAGAGAGAGAAAGTAGGCGTTTATGCATGACTGAGCAATTATGTAATATAACAAAAATATTTGTTATTCTATGAATTGTTTTGATTTCAAAAGAAACAAATCTTTTCAATAAAAAAATAACGACTTGAATTTCAAGGAGATAGATAAATATTAACACACACACACACACACACACACACACACACACACACACACATATATATATATATATATATATATATATATATATATATATACTAGTAGAATACCCGTCTCAGGGCGGGTATAAGCAATAGATATAGCGTTCGTTTTAAATGTTAATATTTTTCTTTCTTTGAGCGTGTATCCTAGAGTTACAATGGTACTCTCCTAATTGGAAAAGTTTGCAAAATAAATCATTTGTGCCCACATTAACCCGTTGCTTAGATTACATATTCCATAATTAATAATAAAACCTCCAGTAGTTTCGGATTTTACCAAGCACATTCATAATATTAACGTATACTCACACGCACCGATCTTTTCAAAAATATATAACTTAATAGAACTCCAAATTTGAAGTACTGCAATTTTTTATCCATTCACTTTTGGTATGTAACGTTTTTTGAACGGGTGCGAGTTTGATTGGGCGTAAATGTTGCTAACTGGGAAGCCGAGAATATATATTCCAAAATTATGATTGGTTCATTAAGAAAATTTTAAAAACACCTTTATATATATATATATATATATATATATATATATATATATATGAAGAAGAATGGAAAGGAATTAGAAAAGCAAAAGCCAAATCAAATTTCAATTCAATTGCTCAGTACACCACTTTATATATATATATATATATATATATATATATATATATATATATATATATATATATATATATATATATATATGCGCACCCTACATGTTGAGATTTACAAAAAATAACGTACACATGTTATTCACCGTGTTGCTTAAAATATGTATTCGAAAATTCATAATAATCTGTTTACTAGTCTAAGAGATTACCTTATATATATATATATATATATATATATATATATATATATACATATATATATATATACATATATATATATATATACATATATATATATATATACATATATATATACATATATATATATACATATATATATATATACATATATATATATTCACGGCACAATCACGTTATATATATATATATATATATATATATATATATATATATATACATATATATATATATATACATATATATATATACATATATATATACATATATATATATATATACATATATATATACATATATATATATATACATATATATATATTCACGGCACAATCACGTTATATATATATATATATATATATATATATATATATATATATATATATATATATATATATATATATATATATATATATATATATATATATATATATATATATATATATATATATATATATATATATATATATATATATATATATATATATATATATATATATATATATATATATATATATATATATATATATATATATATATATATATATATATATATATATAATCACGGCACAATCACGTTTCCACACTGGTTCTCGTTAGATTACCGAAGTTAAGCAGCGTCGAGCCTGGCCAGTACTAAATGGGTGACCATTTGGGAATACCAGGTGCTGTATGTGCTCTCTGCTTATCTCGGCATTGTTTCCAGTTATCTTGTATTACTACTTGCCATTGGAATCAAGCAGTGCCGACTCAGGAGAGCGGTTGTTGTGTATTGCGCAACCCTTTCAATTACAAATTGGTGGGGCACTCATACGTCGAAATCGACGGGAGAGTCAAGCATATATATAATTATTTCATGTATCCATATAAAATGTTATAAGGAGTATAATCTTTTACTTATCGATTTTCGGTATTTACTTGAACAGTGCTCAATACGTGAGTAGAGCTAGGTAGTAAGTTATGAAAATATATTAAGCCTGACGTTAATATATTTTAGCCTGACGATTTCCTACGGGGATGAAAAGCGGATGCCTCTGTGTAGATTAATTGCTATAAATATATTTTCATAACTTACTATACATATATATATATATACACTCACTATATATATATACTCACTTGTATATATATATATATATATATATATAAATATATATATATATATATATGAGTTGAGATCAGCAAAAATAGAATATTATCTATATCAGTTCCAAGAATTCAAACACAACGGTTATTTTCCGTACGATCGTTTCAAAGACAGTTTGGAAATTTAGAAATGTTGTATTGTACTTTAGATGACACCAACACGTCCTCATCAGCATCCTATACAACATCATATACAGAGTTTATTTAAGATAAACCCCATCAGATTTCTGTTATACATATATATTAGAAGAAACCATTTTTTATTCTATCGAATGTCTTAAATTAAAGGCATAAGCTAAGGGGTCTTAAGTAGAAATTGAAATTCAGGGTATCTAGCTTAATTGGTGTCGAATCAAATTCAATGTAAATCTGAAATATTTGAATTTTGAAATGAGAGTTTTTTGTGTTTTTTTACTAATTGATCACCGCTTATCAAGGCCCGGGGACTACTCGAGGTTAGAGGCTGAATGCTACAATGCGAAGATTGGAAACAACCATGGAATGGAAGGAGATCTCTTAAGAAGAAATTGATTTTCTAAGAGTATGGCTCAATAAGTATTTGTTTACATTAGACTTGAAGACGACCATGTTGTAGTCGGATGGGAAGCAGCTTCGTGGTATTTTGTTCCACGGACGGGTCATTCTAGGAAAGAAAATTTGTTCTTGGGAGTTGCGCATGGCCTTTCGTACACATAGAGAGAGACAGGAAAGTTCGCTGTTGTTGTGTTAGCCAGGCGGGTTCTTGGTGTGAATGTGTTACAGGGGGGCCGAGGTATTGGAGATCAGTCGAGCACCCACCATGAGCATATCGATAGAGTAGAAAAGGGCTAGGAAATCTCTTTTGTGAAAAAGGGGCTACAAAGGGGATAATAGATCATTGCCAACTAGATTGCGAAGTCAGTTTTATACCCTATCAAGGAACGAAACAATGCTCCGAGTGGAACTTGCCCAGATATGACAGAAATACTCCATCTTAGTACACAAAGGGGATGGCGTCAGAGGTGGAGTAATTTCTGGAACGATAGAATGATCCAACCATTTTATCAGCGACATTAGCAACAGATTTCATGGAAGTCTTGCATTTTAGGTCTAGGGTAAGAGTCAGTCCGAAGAGGTTATCAAGTGTCGGGGCTTCATTAAGCAAAGCCATTAAGTACAAGTGGGGAGAAATGAGGATCCGAGCGTTGATGGTGAAAAGAGAGAAACTTGGTTTTGAAGACGTTAAAAGTGACAAGCCACATTTCCCCCATTGTACTACGTGCTCCAAATCGGAAGGAGTCAAAATGATCTTGGTCATCAGTGCTTTCTGAGGTGCTGTCATAGATAATTGTGTCGTCTGCGTAGATATCAACGAATGATTTCAGGATACGATTTGGGAGATCGTTGATTAAGATCAGAGCGAGAGTTGTGCCAGATATCGATTCCCGAGGTACGCCGGCATTGCTATTTTTAACTTCAGACTTTTGTTTGTTAACGAATACCATAATAGACCAATCGTAGAGACATTGTTTGACGGTTCTGAGGACATTTCCAGATATTCCATAGCTAGAAAGTTGGTGAAGAACACCTTTGTGCCAACCGCATCGAAGACCTTTGATATATCAAGAGTTATCGCCCTAGAAACAAAGCCATTATCTATAGATTCACTGATCCTGTGCGATATTAATGTCAGCACATAAGCTGTAGATATAACAGGACGAAATCCATATTGCTTGCCACTAAGTAGATTGTTTCTGTGTAGGTTGTTGACAACCTCTTGATTTATTACAGATTAAAGCAACTTACTCACGACGCAGATGCTGATTGGTCTGTACTGAGATGCAGAGGACTGATCTCCCTAATTTTTAAATACTGGGCAGACAAGCGAAGTCTTCCAAGGTGATGAAAAGCATTTATCCTTTAAGCAACGATGGTACAACTTTGTAAGTATATGGGTTATTTCTGGTTGCAGCTTCTTGAGTGCTATGACTGGAATGTTGGCGGGACCAGTTGCCTTGTTGGCCTCAATGTTATTGATAAGTTTGGCAACATCCCGTACAGTCATTCGAATATCGCTTAGGTTTTTTTCGGTCATTAGGAATAATTCTGGGGATAGGTAGCTCTGATTACATATGGTAAGATGTGCTGCAAAGTTTGTAACGGAAATTTTGGCTCCGCCAGATGCTGAGGAAATTAGCTCAGGTCCATTACTGATAGTTCGGATAGATGTCTTACATCTGTTTAAGACCTTTTTTGTTATTCTTCCAAATCCCTGGGAGTCAAGTCTTTAAGTGGCGACTCTAATTTTAAAAGATTATACGCAGGAATTCATTACGTTTTCTATGGGTCTTTTGCAGTGATTTTAAACAGATTTGAAGGAGGCTTTGCTTTCAGTATGGGCAAACAGATGCGTTTCAAAAAGTCATAATAATCGGTTAATTATTTTAGCAGTAACGCATGTATATACAACTATATAAACAATATAAATATACCTTGCTTTATATATTATATTTTTGTGTGTGCGTGGAGGCTGTGTATTAGTGTTAGGATAGTACCACTGTCGCTAGTATTACGGAACAGTGGGATGCTTCTGTATTGTTAGCAGTGGGGCCTGTTTCGTGGATAGTGTTACTTGTGGATTAAATATTGTTGTTTTTTGGCTTGCATTATATTATTAATTTTGAAGGCATGTATATTGCGTGTGTTTCATTTTTAATATATATAAATGGTTTTATATGCATATATATGAGAACCAATGTAACAAACAAAGACGACACCCACACAGAAATATTGAGTGTCACGTTTATAAACATGATTCATTTTGTTGTATTTTAAAGTTATTTTTACTGATTTAAACGATGACGTAGAAATGACGAGTTGTAAATTTAGTAAAAACTTTTCATTTGTGCGATTCATATTTGCTTCTTTGTGTTAAAAATTTACTGGCATGACTCACGATACACGTCACTGATTTTTATGAATAATTAAAGCAACGTCAATACTAAAAGGAAAACCTGTCTCTTATTCATTCACCCATGAGAGAAGATCATTCATGTATAGGGAAAATTGGTCAAAAGACGCAACCAAAATTAATTGTCTATTTCAAATGAAATACGTTTAAATACGTATATATTTAGAAACCGCAAGTCTGCTGTGGGAATCTGATCATTCGTACCCTGAGACCCCTGGGCTTTATTTTCTAATATCTTGCTTAAAATGTCGAATAAGAATATAGAGACGTTTTTATTTTCTGTCTATTTGGGGACGTCGATTCAAACTGAAATATAGACAAAGTTCCTATCGTTGGAATATCGTTAAGATTTAAATTTGAAAACTTATATGCAAATTTAACAAATATTGATTGAAGAAATTCGCAAGAAAATGTACATGTTAAATAGAATCGTTGGAATATCGTTAAGATTTTCAATTTTAAAACTTATATACACGCGGAATTAATATTGATTTAAGAAATTTGCAACAATAGAATCGATTTAAAAATGTGTATAAAATTCACAGCATTGTTAGATTTTAATATTTTTTGTTTTTATCAAGTTGAAAATTTGTTTTTCATGGGTAGTATCGGTTTGAAAATGCTTTTTTCGGTGAATACTCATCGAACAATTATACACGATATGAAAAGGGGGAGGCGCAAGTTAAAAAGAAGGTACCATCTTCCATCTCCCATCACTATAGACAAAGAACTCTTACCCAGACACACATTACAATAGTCAATAATATACATACGTAACTTTACACATACACACGCATTCATACAAACACGAACTTTCCAGCGAATATTTCACTCGTGTAACAAACTGAACATTTCACTCGTGTAAGAAATTTAAGTTTTCTTATCTTAAGTTTTGTTAAATGTTATTTTAGTAAATACTATTATTGTCATTTATCTTTTCATTTCCTTTGCCGTTCCAATATAATAATAATGGTTTCTTCCTTTCCTTTGTTTGTTTACTCTTTTAATTTTGGTTTCCCACGTGGATGAATAATCTCATATTTTACATTCTGTGCGTAACGCAAATAGGTCACAAAACGCTAAGTAAACCTCCATTATTAGCTCATAATAATATTTCCCTAAAAATGATTTGTGACCCGGATAACAATATTTATCCTTATAAGATAAGAATTAAAAACCTTTTATTAATCAGGGGCATCTAATATAAACGCACCATGCCACGTGGAATCCCCAAATAAATATTGTACCCCGATCGTTGGAAGGACATGCAGCCATATAGGCATCTCATAACCTTTGTTCGGAAACCTTCGCCATAACTGGTGACTCTGACGTGATCGAAAACTCACTGGTGACTCTCCGACGTTGAATACGCTAACTGCTTCAATCAAATCCCATCTTACGATACAATATAAAAAAGAACAAACTGCTTCTCAACGCTAAACAGTATAAAACTAAAATAAAAACAAATAAATTTAAATATTAATCTAATTTAGCGAAGGAAACTTTGAACAAAGTAAAAACTAAAAAACAAAAACAAAAGAAGTGTTCAAAAATGTATTATGCGTGCGTGGAAACAAAGAAAAATGCCCAGATATGCACACAAATATACAATCTAGTCGCACAGCAACAAAAATTGATGTACGAAAAAAAAACAAAAAAACGAGTCAACAAAAACAATAATTCCAACAAAAAAGACAAGCCTACGCACACACAAACAAATCTGACATTGGGTCATGCATAATGTGACAGAAACAAGCAAGTAAACATCACTAAAGCAAAACCGAAATATTCCGATCGATTCATACGAGCATAATCATTTGTTGTGGAATTCATATGAGGTTTAGTAGAGATATAATGGTCTTTAAACTACCGGAGTCAAGCTACTTTGTCTGGAAAAACAAACATAGTGTATCGTCAGAAATAAAATAATGGTAGATTGAAACCACCTGCAAAGATTACCGGAAGAAGGAAAACCCACATCACCGAATATATATTCCGGGGGCGTTGCTACATTGACAGCGAAGTCCCACAGTAGACGTTTGCATGTAAAGGCGTTGGTGTCACAGATTGTTATATAATATCAACATGAAACTGATGTCAATTGCCGATTTGTGCCCGAGAAGAAACACCTCGTCAAGTTCTTGTACTTGCGTCTTCGTTCTTCACTCGTTTATCGCAACCGACAATAAAGGTGTATCATTATATATTTATATATTCGTGTGTGACATCGTTCTTTTAAGCACAGAAACAAATACAACACTTTATGAAACTCAAAGGGGAAAGAAGAAAAAGCACATCCGACTTTAAAACTGCAAATCTGAAAGAAAAAAATAATGGAAAAAAATTATATTTTATTTTGGAGTTAAACAGAAAAGCGATGGGATCAACAACATGTTTTTTATGTGGAACAAATTGATTGTTTATTCCTGAGTTGGACTGAATAATTGTTAAACAAAACGAACGCGACCTTTTAAGGCTCCGAGCAGAAAGACCTCCACGGAAAGACCTCAACGGAAATTAAACCCCATAAGAGTTTCACGACACTTAAATATCAACAATATGATGAAAATGATTATTTATTAGGAGAACAGTGGATATAAGAAAAGAGAGACACGTGAAAATATACGTTTAGAAAAGTTAGACTGTATGTATATGTATGGAGATATTTACATGATGATAAACATGCGAGGTTATTGTCTTCCTTAAAACGAGGGGCCACAATAATGGAATATAAATGGAAGAACAGGAGTATAGATATTACAACCGGAACTGATGAGATCGGTTCTAGCCATATTAGAGGGAAAAGCTTTAATTCAATACAGTGTTCATTCGATACAGGTTATTGTATTCCTTAAAACGAGGGGCCACAATAATGGAATATAAATGGAAGAACAGGAGTATAGATATTACAACCGGAACTGATGACATTGGTTCTAGCCATATTAGAGGGAAAAGCTTAAATTTAATACAGTGTTCATTCGATACAGGTTATTGTATTCCTTAACAAAGGAGGCCACAATAATGGAATATCAATGGATGGAAAGGAGTATAGATATTACCACTTGAACTGATGAGATCAGTTCTAGCCATATTAGAGGGAAAAGCTTTAATTCGATACAGTGTCTGAAGGTGATCCAAAAAGAATACAAACGTTATGAGAGAGTTGTAGTTAATGTAACTAGTCGGGTTAGGGTTGGCGTTAAGGTTAAAGTTTGGGAGTATGCATTGGTGGATTTCTTTTTTAAATTCTATTTACCTCCAAAAAGCACGCTGCCATAGAAACGTAAAACGTAGGGAAAAGGAGAGCAGGGGGGGATTCCAAAGTCCAACGGATCGAGACATCAAACTATTAGAATAGAAAGCATTCGGAAATCTGGAGACCTCTATAATAAAGGGGTGGGATTGTGATGCTTGTCAGATTGGTCGGGGTTAATTACGTTACGTGGAATATTCCATTGAAGTAGTTGTAAGACAAGCACAGATATGCAACATTGCGGCGATGGGACAGAGGTTGAAGCTTAGTAGACAGTGTGGTACCTATTAGGTAAGAGACTCATTTATTGACCCTATCCAAGAAGGAAAGACTACTGGTGTATGAACAAGCCCAGATCACAAAAACAAAACTCACTACGAGATGAAACCCCGTTCCTTACGAGTAGAGCACACTAACGAGGATGTAAGTAATTTGTAACCTGCGAGTATTTCAGGAAGATATAGTTAATATGACAGACGAATTGACGAAACTGAACAGGTTTGTACAGCAGTTTTTCAATTGATTTTTCCATTATTAACTGATTGGCGCTGCATCATCCTTGTCAGTTCTTAATAACTCTGCTGCTGCATGTAAGAGCACAATTAGAATGCTATTCTTGGGACATTTAACCCCGAATATAGTGGCACAAGGTCATCTGAGAGAATTATTATTGGACATGAGTACAGAATTATCCTATCATTTAAGATTACCAGTCAACCCGACTGAATAATTATGGAAGTATTATAGTGCACATGGCAAGAATTGACGTTATCTAACGTTTGGGGTGACAATAACGTGTAGAACGGTCACAATAACAACACTCTCTCTGAGACGAGACCCCTTCTATACGTGCAGAGCACTCTAACGAGAGTGGAAGAGGACAAAGTGTGTGTCTTTCTGTTTGCAACTTAACATATTAACGACTTGTTGGACATTCTACACTAAAAAATTGAACATTTTAAATTTTGCCAGTGAAAATACGATTGATTTAGTCCACCAGGTCTGGAAAGCTGTCTGGAACAAAATATATAAAGATCTGGAACAAGGCCGGAGATATGGAACCGGATCTAAACGTTTAGAAAGAAATGTAGAAACTGTAGAACACGATTTGGAAGGCTTAGAAACCTATCTGGAAAATCGCAACCCGGTTCTAGAATCGGGTCTGAGATGTCTGTAACTAGATGTTGGATACCTAGGACTGGGTCTAGAGGGTTTGATTGCTCGGGATCGAGTCTGGAAGGCATAGAACCTGGTCTTGAATGTTTATAAATGGATCTGAGCATATTTCAATATATCTTTTAATTATTAGAAATAGAAGATTTGTATTTGCTATGCAATTGAAATAACTCTGTTGTCTAAAGAAGTTCTTCAACTCCATTGACTTGTGATTCTTCCTTTATTTTCGCTTAAGGAATAATATCTAACGCCATTAAAAAATAAAGGAATATAACATTGTTATTCCCTTAATTAGGGAATACAAATCTTATATTGCTTTATTCTTTTAAATTAAATCGTCTCATCTCTAAGCGAAGTACCGAATTTCATATCTACGTAAACTTTTTTGATCATTTATAAAACAAGCAACCCCTAATTCAATACCAAAAAAGGTGCTTTCCCACCGTGTTTTTCTCTTTCGCTTATTTACAAACAAAAATATCACGTGTTATTGGAATTTATAACACGCTCGTTGATTGGTTTGTTGTATTCGCTCTTGTCCCTTTAATGGTAGTATTAAGTCTGTACCGTTCACTGAGTATCAAGACATAAGCAAGCCCTCGCCTGTTAAAGTCTCTTCTTTATATATTCACAAAAATCAACCCCTAATTCGATACTAAAATCACAACAAAGGCGCCGTCTGGGCCGGATGAAAAAACTTCACCCAAGGGCCGTAACTTGATACATTACAGGTTGAATGGATTGACTAATATGTAACCCAACCATTGCTCCCTTAGAGGTCACGTAAGTCAGTCAATATAAAACCCAGAACAAATACGTAGAAGACATTTCCAAGGCTGCCGTGCTAGAAATCTTCTCACACCTGACAGTATCCGATATCTCTACAAAGTCACCATCCGTCCATGCATGGAGTATTGTTTTCACATTTCGGCTGCTGCGCCATCCACTAGTCTTTCCCTCTTGGACAAGGTTCGAAACAGAGTTTCTAATCTAATAGGTCCCCGACTATCCAACAATCTCCAACCCCTGTCCCAACGACAGTTTGCAGACAGCGATTCTTCCTTTTCTAGTTTATTCACTTTGTTGACATCGGCCTGACGGCATTTGCGACGATAGGAACCAGAATCGACGGACCATCACGTGTCAGCTTTTACCAGAACGTTTTTTAACATAAGTTCTCGCATAGCCTTTATTCGCAAACACTCTCCTTTCTGTACAAACGATTTCAGCTATGTATGATTATTCATTATATGACTAAATAAAATTGTTTACTTTTATACACGGTTTGCGTTCCTTCTCTCCAGAAGCTATCGCTCTATTTTGAATTTCAACTCTTATTAAACAGGAATATTCATACATTTCTACGTGCGAGAAAAGAACTTTATTTCGATGACAAAATTCCATACATTGTATGAGGAGATTTTATATTTACGATATTTATTCGAATCAAAATTATGAAAGGTCACACTCGTATATTTTTCACAAACAAATCAAAATTTATAGTTATCATTTAATCGTAAGCTTATGGAGATTCCTTTATGAATATTGTTCATCTTTTACAATAAACAATTCAAATACTTAGTTCAGTATTTATTTTTTGTGGCCCCTTTTTCAATCATGTGTTCACAAACAAAAATACGTAATTACACTTTCAAGCTTCTATAATTTAAAAATAATAATTCTGTAATATTGATTGGGTTTTTAAACTCACACTTTAATGTAGTCTTCTGCTCTGTGGCTGCTTTTTCAATCATGTGTTCACAAACAACAGACGTAATGACACTTTAAAGCTTCCATACTTTCAAAATAATAATTCTGTAATATTGATTGGGTTTTTGAACGGAAACTTTAATGTAGTCTTCTGCTCTGTGGCCCCTTTATCAATCATGTGTTTACAAGCAAAAGACGTAATGACACTTTCAAGCTTCCATACTTTACAAAATAATAATTAAGTAATATTGATTGGGGTTTTGAACGGACACTTTAATGTAGTCTTCCGCTCTGTGGCCCCTATTTTCATCATGTGTTCACAAACAAAAAAACGTAAGTACAAATTCAAACCTCCATACTTTCAAAATAATAATTCTGTAATATTGATGGGGTTTTTGAACGGACACTTTAATGTAGTCTTCTGATCTGTGGCGTCTTTTTCAATAATGTGTTCACAAACAAAAAGACGTAATGACACTTTCAAGCTTCCATACTTTCAAAATAATAATTCTGTAATATTGATTGGCTTTTTGAACGGACACTTTAATGTGGTCTTCTGCTCTGTGGCCTCTTTTCCAATCATGTGTTCACAAACAAAAAGATGTAAATACACTTTCAAGCTTCCATACTTTCTAAATGATAATTCTGTAATATTGATTGGCTTTTTGAACGGACACTTTAATGTAGTCTTCTGCTCTGTGGCCCCTTTTTCTATCATGTGTTCACAAACAAAATGGCGTAATGACACATTCAAGCTTCCATACTTTTAAAATGATAATTCTGATATATAAAAGGGGGTTTTGAACGGACACTTAATGTAGTCTTCTGCTCTGTGGCCCCTATTTCAATCATGTGTTCACAAACAAAAAGACGTAATGACACTTTCAAGCTTCCATACTTTCTAAATAATAATTCTGTAATATTGATTGGGGTTTTGAACGGACACTTTAATGTAGTCTTCTGCTCTGTGGCCCCTTTTTCAATCATGTGTTCACAAACAAAAAGACGTAATTACACTTTCAAGCTTCCATACTTTAAAAATAATAATTCTGTAATATTGATTAGGATTTTGAACGGACACTTTAATGTAGTCTTCTTCTCTTTGGCTCCTTTTTCAATCATGTGTTCACAAACAAAAAGACGTTATGACACTTTTAAACTTCCATACTTTCGAAATAATAATTCTGTAATATTGATTCGGTTTTTGAACGGACACTTTAATGCAGTCTTCTGCTCTGTGGCTTTTTTTTCAATCATGTGTTCACAAACAAAAAGACGTAATGACACTTTCAAGCCTCCATACTTTCAAAATAATAATTCTGTAATATTGATTGGGTTTTAAAACGGGCATTTTAATGTAGTTTTCTGCTCTTTGGCCCCTATTTCAATCATGTGTTCAAAAACAAAAAGACGTAATGACACTTTTAAACTTCTATACTTTCAAAATAAGTATTCTGTAATATTGATTAGGTTTTTGAACGGACACTTTAATGCAGTCTTCTGCTCTTTGGCCCATTTTTCAATCATGTGTTCACAAACAAAAAGACGTAATGACACTTTCAAGCCTCCATACTTTCAAAATAATAATTCTGTAATATTGATTGGGTTTTGAACGGGCACTTTAATGTAGTCTTCTGCTCTGTGGCCCCTTTTTCAATCATAGGTGTACAAACTAAAGAACCTAATGACACATTACAGCCTACATACTTTGAAAATAATAATTCTGTAATATTGATGGGGTTTTTGAACGGACACTTTAATGCAGTCTTCTGATCTGTGGCCCGTTGTACAATCATGTGTTCACAAACAAATAGACGTAATTACACTTTCAAGCTTCCATACTTTCAAAATAATAATTCTGTAATATTGATTGGGATTTTGAACGGACACTTTAATGTAGTCTTCTGCTTTTTAGCCTCTTTTTCAATCATGTGTTCACAAACAAAAAGACGTAATGACACTTTCAAGCTTCCATACTTTCAAAATAATAACTCTGTAATATTGATTAGGATTTTGAACGGACACTTTAATGTAGTCTTCTGCTCTGTGGCCCCTTTTTCAATCATGTGTTCACAAACACAAAGACGTAATGACACTTTCAAGCTTCCATACTTTCTAAATAATAAATCTGTAATATTGATTGGGATTTTGAACGGACACTTTAATGTAGTCTTCTGCTTTTAAGCCTCTTTTTAAATCATGTGTTCACAAACAAAAAGACGTAATGACACTTTTAAACTTCCATACTCTCAAAATAATAATTCTGTAATATTGATTGGGTTTTTGAACGGACACTTTGATGTAGTC
Source organism: Sepiola atlantica (assembly GCA_963556195.1). Lineage (NCBI taxonomy): Eukaryota > Metazoa > Mollusca > Cephalopoda > Sepiida > Sepiolidae > Sepiola > Sepiola atlantica. Next base: position 935,513 of record CAUVYP010000801.1, on the reverse strand, counting down.
TTCTGCTCTTTGGCCCCTTTTTTAATCATGTGTTCACAAACAAAAAGACGTAATGACACTTTCAAGCTTCCATACTTTCAAAATAATAATTCTGTAATATTGATTGGGTTTTTGAACGGGCATTTTAATGCAGTCTTCTGCTCGGTGGCCCCTTTTTCAATCATGTGTTCACAAACAAAACACGTAATGACACTTTCAAGCTTCTATACTTTAAAAATAATCTGTCTGTAATATTGATTGTGTTTTTGAACGGACACTTTAATGCAGTCCTCTGCTCTGTCGCCCCTTTTTAAATCATGTGTTCACAAACAAAAAGACGTAATGACACTTTTAAACTTCCATACTTTCAAAATATAATTCTGTAATATTGATTGGCTTTTTGAACGGACACTTTAATGCAGTCTTCTGCTCTGTGGCTCCTTTTTCAATCATGTGTTCACAAACAAAAAGACATAATGACACTTTCAAGCCTCCATACTTTCAAAATAATAATTCTGTAATATTGATTAAGTTTTTGAACGGGCATTTTAATGTAGTCTTCTGCTCTGTGGCCCATTTTTCAATCATGTGTTCAAAAACAAAAAGACGTAATGACACATTCAAGCTTCCATACTTTCAAAATAATAATTCTGTAATATTGATTGGGTTTTTGAACGGGCATGTTAATGCAGTCTTCTGCTCGGTGGCTCCTTTTTCAATCATGTGTTAACAACAAAAACACGTAATGACACTTTCAAGCTTCTATACTTTAAAAATAATAATTTTGTAATATTGATTGGGATTTTGAACGGACACTTTAATGCAGTCCTCTGCTCTGTGGCCCTTTTTTCAATTATGTGTTCACAAACAAAAAGACGTAATTACACATTCCAGCCTCCATACTTTCAAAATAATAATTCTTTAATATTGATTGGGTTTTTGAACGGACACTTTAATGTAGTCTTCTGCTTTTTGGCCTCTTTTTGAATCATGTGTTCACAAACAAAACGACATAATGACACATTCAAGCTTCCATACTTTCAATATAATAATTCTGTAATATTGATGGGGGTTTTGAACGGACACTTAATGTAGTCTTCTGCTCTGTGGCCCCTTTTTCAATCATGTGTTCACAAACCAAAAGACGTAATGACACTTTCAAGCTTCCATACTTTCAAAATAATAATTCCGTAATATTGATTGGGATTTTGAACGGACATTTTAATGTAGTCTTCTGCTCTGTGGCCCCTTTTTCAATAATGTGTTCACAAACAAAAAGACGTAATGACACTTTTAAACTTCCATACTTTCAAAATAATAATTCTTTTAATATTGATTGGGATTTTGAACGGACACTTTAATGTAGTCTTCTGCTTTTTAGCCTCTTTTTCAATCATGTGTACACAAACAAAAAGACGCAATGACACTTTCAAGCTTCCATACTTTAAAAATAATGATTCTGTAATATTGATTCGGTTTTGAACGGACACTTTCATGCAGTCTTCTGCTATTTGGTTCCTTTTTCAATCATGTGTTCACAAACAAAAAGACGTAATGACACTTTTAAACTTCCATACTTTCAAAATAATAATTCTGTAATATTGATTGGGATTTTGAACGGACACTTTAATGTAGTCTTCTGCTTTTTAGCCTCTTTTTCAATCATGTGTTCACAAACAAAAAGACGCAATGACACTTTCAAGCTTCCATACTTTCAAAATAATGATTCTGTAATATTGATTGTGTTTTGAACGGACACTTTAATGTAGTTTTCTGCTTTTTGGCCCCTTTTTCAATCATGTGTTCACAAACAAAAGGACGTAATGAGACATTCAAGCTTCTATACTTTCAAAATGATAATTCTGTAATATTGATGGGGGTTTTGAACGGACACTTTAATGTAGTCTTCTGCTCTGTTGCCCCTTTTTCAATCATGTGTTCACAAACAAAAAGACGTAATGACACTTTCAAGCTTCCATACTTTCAAAATAAGAATTCTGTAATATTGATTAGGATTTTGAACGGACACTTTAATGTAGTCTTCTGCTCTTTGGCTCCTTTTTCAATCATGTGTTCACAAACAAAAAGACGTAATGACACTTTTAAACTTCCATACTTTCGAAATAATAATTCTGTAATATTGATTCGGTTTTTGAACGGACACTTTAATGCAGTCTTCTGCTCTGTGGCTTTTTTTTCAATCATGTGTTCACAAACAAAAAGACGTAATGACACTTTCATGCTTCCATACTTTCAAAATAATAATTCTGTAATATTGATTGGGTTTTAAAACGGGCATTTTAATGTAGTCTTCTGCTCTTTGGCGCCTTTTTCAATCATGTGTTCACAAACAAAAAGACGTAATGACACTTTTAAACTTCTATACTTTCAAAATAATAATTCTGTAATATTGATTCGGTTTTTTAACGGACACTTTAATGCAGTCTTCTGCTCTTTGGCCCCTTTTTCAATCATGTGTTCACAAACAAAAAGACGTAATGACACTTTTAAACTTCTATACTTTCAAAATAATCATTCTGTAATATTGATTCGGTTTTTGAACGGACACTTTAATGCAGTCTTCTGCTCTTTGGCCTCTTTTTCAATCATGTGTTGACAAACAAAAAGACGTAATGACACTTTCAAGCCTCCATACTTTCAAAATAATAATTCTGTAATATTGATTGGGTTTTGAACGGGCATTTTAATGTAGTCTTCTGCTCTGTGGCCCCTTTTTCAATCATGTGTTGACAAACAAAAGAACCTAATGACACATTCAAGCCTACATACTTTGAAAATAATAATTCTGTAATATTGATGGGGTTTTTGAACGGACACTTTAATGCAGTCTTCTGATCTGTGGCCCGTTGTACAATCATGTGTTCACAAACAAATAGACGTTATTACACATTCAAGCTTCCATACTTTCAAAATGATAGTTCTGTAATATTGATTGTCTTTTTGAACGGACACTTTCATGTAGTCTTCTGCTCTGTGGCCCCTTTTTCAATCATGTGTTCACAAACAAAAGGACGTATTGACACATTCAAGCTTCCATACTTTCAAAATAATAATTTTGTAATATTGATTGGGTTTCTGAACGGACACTTTAATGCAGTCTTCTACTCTGTGGCCCCTTTTTCAATCATGTGTTCACAAACAAAAGACGTAATGACACTTTTAAACTTCTATACTTTCAAAATGATAATTCTGTAATATTGATTGGGTTTTTGAACGGACACTTTAATGCAGTCTTCTTCTCTGTGGCCCCTGGGTCAATCATGTGTTCACAAACAAAAAGACGTAATGACACTTTACAGCCTCCATACTTTCAAAATAATAATTCTGTAATATTGATTGGGTTTTTGAACGGACATTTTAATGTAGTCTTCTGCTCTGTGGCCTGTTTTTCAATGATGTGTTCACAAACAAAATGGCGTAATGACACATTCAAGCCTACATACTTTGAAAATAATAATTATTTAATATTGATGGGGTTTTTGAACGGACACTTTAATGCAGTCTTCTGATCGGTTGCCTGTTTTACAATCATGTTTTCACAAACAATTAGACGTAATTACACTTTCAAGCTTCCATACTTTCAAAATAATAATTCTGTAATATTGATTGGGTTTTTGAACGGACACTTTAATGCAGTCTTCTGCTCTTTGGCCCCTTTTTCAATCATGTGTTCACAAAAAATAGACGTAATTACACTTTCAAGCTTCCATACTTTCAAAATAATTATTCTGTAATATTGATTGGGTTTTTAAACGGACACTTTAATGTAGTCTTCTGCTCTGTGGCCCTCTTTTTAAATCATGTGTTCACAAACAAAAAGATGTAATGACACTTTCAAGCTTCCATACTTTCAAAATAATAATTCTGTAATATTGATTGGGATTGTGAACGGACACTTTAATGTAGTCTTCTGCTCTGTGGCTTTCTTTTTCAATCATGTGTTCACAAACAAAAAGACGTAATGACACTTTCTAGCTTCCATACTTTCAAAAAAATAATTCTGTAATACTGATTGGGATTTTGAACGGACATTTTAATGTAGTCTTCTACCCTTTGGCTTCTTTTTCAATAATGTGTTCACAAACAAAAAGACGTAATGACACTTTCTAGCTTCCATACTTTCAAAATAATAATGCTTTAATATTGATTAGCTTTTTGAACGGGCATTTTAATGTAGTCTTCTGCTCTGTGGCCCTTTTTTCAATCATGTGTTCACAAACAAAAAGACGTAATGACACTTTCAAGCTTCCATACTTTCAAAATAATTATTCTGTAATATTGATTGGATTTTTGAACGGACAGTTTAATGTAGTCTTCTGCTCTGTGGCCCTCTTTTTCAATCATGTGTTCACAAACAAAAAGATGTAATGACACTTTCAAGCTTCCATACTTTTAAAATAATAATTCTGTAATATTGATTGGGATTTTGAACGGACACTTTAATGTAGTCTTCTGCTTTTTGGCTTCTCTTTCAATCATGTGTGAACAAACAAAAAGACGTAATGACCCATTCAAGCTTCCATACTTTCAAAATAATAATTCTGTAATATTGATTTGCTTTTTGAACGGACACTTTCATGTAGTCTTCTGCTCTGTGGCCCCTTTTTCAATCATGTGTTCACAAACAAAAAGAGGCAATGACACTTTCAAGCTTCCATACTTTCTAAATGATAATTCTTTAATATTGATTAGGATTTTGAACGGACATTTTAATGTAGTCTTCTTCTTTTTGGCCTCTTTTTCAATCATGTGTTCACAAACAAAAAGACGTAATGACACTTTCAAGCTTCCATACTTTCAAAATAATAATTCTGTAATATTGATTAGGATTTTGAACGGACACTTTAATGTAGTCTTCTGCTCTGTGGCCCCTTTTTCAATCATATGTCTACAAACAAAAGACGTAATGACACATTTAAACATCCATACTTTCAAAATCATAATTCTGTAATATTGATTAGGATTTTGAACGGACACTTTAATGTAGTCTTCTCCTCTGTGGCCCCTTTTTCAATCATGTGTTCACAAACAAAAAGACGTAATGACACTTTCAAGCTTCCATACTTTCAAAATAATAATTCTGTAATATTGATTAGGATTTTTAACGGACACTTTAATGTAGTCTTCTGCTCTGTGGCTTTTTTTTCAATCATGTGTTCACAAACAAAAGACGTAATGACACATTTAAACTTCCATACTTTAAAAATAATAATTCTGTAATATTGATTGGGATTTTGAACGGACACTTTAATGTAGTCTTCTGCTTTTTAGCCTCTTTTTCAATCATGTGTTCACAAACAAAAAGACGTAATGACACTTTCAAGCTTCCATACTTTCAAAATAATAATTCTGTAATATTGATTAGGATTTTGAACGGACACTTTAATGTAGTCTTTTGCTCTTTGGCCCCTTTTTCAATCATGGTTTCACAAACAAAAGACGTAATGACACATTCAAGCTTCCATACTTTCAAAATAATAATTCTGTAATATTGATTGGGTTTTTGAACGGACACTTGAATGTAGTCATCTGCTCTGTGGCCCCTTTTTCAATAATGTGTTCACAAACAAAAAGATGTAATGACACTTTCAAGCTTCAATACTTTCAAAATAATAATTCTGTAATATTGATGGGGGTTTTGAACGGACACTTTAATGTAGTCTTCTGCTTTGTGGCCACTTTTTCAATCATGTGTTCACAAACAAAAAGACGCAATTACACTTTCAAGCTTCCATACTTTCAAAATAATGATTCTGTAATATTGATTGGATTTTGAACGGACACTTTAATGTAGTTTTCTGCTTTTTGGCCTCTTTTTCAATCATGTGTTCACAAACAAAAGGACGTAATGACACATTCAAGCTTCCATACTTTCAAAATGATAATTCTGTAATATTGATGGGGGTTTTGAACGGACACTTTAATGTAGTCTTCTGCTCTGTGGCCCCTTTTTCAATCATGTGTTCACAAACAAAAAGACGTAATTACACTTTTAAACTTCCATACTTTCAAAATGATAATTCTGTAATATTGATTGGGATTTTGAACGGACACTTTAATGCAGTCTTCTGCTTTTTGGCCTCTTTTTCTATCATGTGTTCACAAACAATCTTGAATCAGTTAAAATTCTTTGGAAAAGTTCCTTTTCAAGTTTTGTCCACCTGAGAAATGTTCAAGCTTCCATACTTTCAAAATAATAATTCTGTTATATTGATTGGGATTTTGAACGGACACTTTAATGTAGTCTTCTGCTTTTTGGCCTATTTTTCAATCATGTGTTCACAAACAAAAGACGTAATTACACTTTTAACTTCCATACTTTCAAAATAATAATTCTGTAATATTGATTGGGTTTTTGAACGGACACTTTAAGTTAGTCTTCTGCTCTAAGGGGCCTTTTTCAATCATGTGTTCACAAACAAAAAGACGTAATGACACTTTCAAGCCTCCATACTTTCAAAATAATAATTCTGTAATATTGATTGGGTTTTTGAACGGGCATTTTAATGTATTTTTCTGCTTTTTGGCCTCTTTTTACATCATGTGTTCACAAACAAAAGGACGTAATTACACATTCAAGCCTCCATACTTTGAAAATAATAATTCTTTTAATATTGATTGGGTTTTTGAACGGACACTTTAATGCAGTCTTCTGATCTGTGGCCCCTTTTACAATCATGTGTTCACAAACAAATAGACATAATACACTTTCAAGCTTCCATACTTTCTAAATGATAATTCTGTAATATTGATTAGGATTTTGAACAGACATCTTAATGTTTTCTTCTTTTATTTGGCCTCTTTTTCAATCATTTGTTCACTAACAAAACGACTTAATTACACTTTCAAGCTTCCATACTTTCAAAATAATAATTCTGTAATATTGATTAGGATTTTGAACGGACACTTTAATGTAGTCTTCTGCTCTGTGGCCCCTTTTTCAATCATGTGTTCACAAACAAAAAGACGTAATGACACTTTCAAGCTTCCATACTTTCAAAATAATAATTCTGTAATATTGATTAGGATTTTGAACGGACACTTTAATGTAGTCTTCTGCTTTTTGGCCTCTTTTTCAATCATGTGTTCACAAACAAAAAGACGTAATGACACTGTCAAGCTTCCATACTTTCAAAATAATAATTCTGTAATATTGATTAGGATTTTGAACGGACACTTTAATGTATTCTTCTGCTTTTTAGCCTCTTTTTCAATCATGTGTTAACAAACAAAAAGACGTAATGACACTTTCAAGCTTCCATACTTTCAAAATAATAATTCTGTAATATTGATGGGGTTTTGGAACGGACACTTTAATGAAGTCTTCTGCTCTGTGGTCACTTTTTCAATCATGTGTTCACAAACAAAAAGACGCAATGACACTTTCAAGCTTCCATACTTTCAAAATAATGATTCTGTAATATTGATTGGGTTTTGAACGAACACTTTAATGTAGTTTTCTGCTTTTTTGCCTCTTTTTCAATCATGTGTTCACAAACAAAAGGACGTAATGACACATTCAAGCTTCCATACTTTCAAAATGATAATTCTGTAATATTGATGGGGGTTTTGAACGGACACTTTAATGTAGTCTTCTGCTCTGTGGCCCCTTTTTCAATCATGTGTTCACAAACAAAAAGACGTAATTACACTTTCAAGCTTCCATACTTTCAAAATAATAATTCTGTAATATTGATTGGGATTTTGAACGGACACTTTAATGTAGTCTTCTGCTTTTTGGCCTCTTTTTCAATCATGTTTTCACAAACAAAAGACGTAATGACACTTTTTAACTTCCATACTTTCAAAATGATAATTCTGTAATATTGATTGGGATTTTGAACAGACACTTTAATGTAGTCTTCTGCTCTGTGGCCCCTTTTTCAATCTGGGTTTCACAAACAAAAGACGTAATGACACATTCAAGCTTACATACTTTCAAAATAATAATTCTGTAATATTGATTGGGTTTTTGAACGGACACTTTAATGTAGTCTTCTGCTCTGTGGCCCCTTTTTCAATAATGTGTTCACAAACAATCTTGAATCAGTTAAAATTCTTTGGAAAAGTTCGTTTTCAAGTTTTGTCCACTAAAGAAATGTTCAAGCTTCCATACTTTCAAAATAATAATTCTGTTATATTGATTGGGATTTTGAACAGACACTTTAATGTAGTTTTCTGCTTTTTGGCCTATTTTTCAATCATGTGTTCACAAACAAAAGACGTAATTACACTTTTAACTTCCATACTTTCAAAATAATAATTCTGTAATATTGATTGGGTTTTTTAACGGACACCTTAAGTTAGTCTTCTGCTCTAAGGCCCCTTTTTCAATCATATGTTCACAAACAAAAAGACGTAATGACACTTTTAAACTTCCATACTTTCAAAATAATAATTCTGTAATATTGATTGGGTTTTTTAACGGACACTTTAAGTTAGTCTTCTGCTCTAAGGCCCCTTTTTCAATCATGTGTTCACAAACAAAAAGACGTAATGACACTTTCAAGCCTCCATACTTTGAAAATAATAATTCTGTAATATTGATTGGGTTTTTGAACGGGCATTTTAATGTAGTCTTCTGCTCTGTGGCCTCTTTTTAAATCATGTGTTCACAAACAAAAGGACGTAATTACACATTCAAGCCTCCATACTTTGAAAATAATAATTCTTTAATATTGATGGGGTTTTTGAACGGACACTTTAATGCAGTCTTCTGATCTGTGGCCCCTTTTACAATCATGTGTTCACAAACAAATAGACATAATACACTTTCAAGCTTCCATACTTTCAAAATAATTATTTGTTAATATTGATTGGGTTTTGCACGGACAATTTAATGTAGTCTTCTGCTCAGTGGCCCCTTTTTTAATCATGTGATCACAAGCGAAAGGATGTAGTGACTCTCGTAAGCTTCCATACTTTCAAAATAATATCAAAACAGCAACAGTTTTAAAATGTTTAGAATTATTTAATAAAGGTAGCCTCAACCGTAATATGTTGTTAATTAAAAGACTTTTATTATTTCAATTAACAAAATATTACCAAAGTTTTTTTCACCAAGTGGGTGAAGTGGTTATTTTATTTGAGAAATGTTCCATTATTAATTCATAAATGCGATATTTTATGAACTTATTGAGAATTGATTTTCAATTTTTTACATAATTTTTATTAAAATTTGGTAAAATTTCACAGGTGGTGACATTCTAAATAGATGTTGTTTTGCTTAAAAAAACTATTTTTAAGGTTTGACTATGTATAAAAAATAAACTCGTCTTTCAAGTTTGACACCCTTCGGCTTGCATTGGAATAATAATAAGTCGGCGTGTACATAACATGACGCAAGAATAACTCATATAAATAGAAGCATTCTTTATATTTCAAAAGAAAAATAATTTTATTATATAGATATATTATATGTTTATATATATATATATATATATATATATATATATATATATATATATTATATTTCATGTACAGATATATATATATATATATATATATATATATATATATATATTGTATACATTTTTATTCATACAAACATTGTTGGTTACATATGTGCATACATGTTTCGGTTGTACTCTTCATAGAGAGTCAAGCCATTCAGACCAAAAACGAAGAGGCAAATATAACTGACAAAGGGGGAAATGCTAAATACGAAACATAAAAAACTTTAAAAAATATAATATAATATAAAATGAGGGAATACTAAGACAATACAGATGGAAATGGAAGAGGGAGAATATGATTGACAAAACAGAAGAAAGGCACGAAGAATATAAACAAAATATGATATAAAATGAGAGAATACTAAGACAATATAGATAAAAATGGAAGTGGGAGAATGTGATTGAGAAAAGAGAAGAAAAGTAAAACAAGAAACATGAAGAACTAAAACAAAATATATCATAAAATGAGTGAATACTAAGACAATACAGATATTTAAAAAATCTGCACAGTACAAAAGACAGGACTTTAGAACACAATGAAATACAGTTTTAGCAAAATGAGAGGAAGACTAAGAAGAGAACAACCGGACCGCAAACAGCATGGACGTACCAAATGAAAAAGAGATGAGAGCACACGCCGAACATTATATCTATAAATATATGAAAGTTCTGAAATCAGACAGGATGTAATCAACAGAAATGAAAGAGATGATTGTAAAAGAATAACTGAGAAATAAAAGAAAACTCTTCTAAAACAAATTAGAAAGTAGAAACCTAATAAAAGAAACAAATATCTGGACGGACTGGAGAGAATTTCAGACAAGAAAACTAAGACACTAATGAGCATGCACAATGCATCTGAAGGTTGATACTGACCGACTTGACGTCGAAAAATCAGAAGAGGAATGTCATAGTTTGATTAGACAAAAAATAAATTGCTAGTAAAAAGACTGTCAGGCAACGCTGGGTAGGGTCAGCATAGTTTTAGATATCGAAACGTTTGTCACTGGAGTAAATATGGCGTTTCTTATTATCATAATGATTGATATAGCTTTTGTTTATATGAGCGCGACATTTTTAAATATTTTTTTGATTTAAGTCAAAAAAAATAAAGATTGAAACTTTTTGGTTTCAGCTGAAAATGTTTTTGCACGTTAATTTTAAATTTAGTTCCATTTTCGCATTTTTACGAAAGGTTCTTTCTATCAGTCAGTCACGCTTCAGTTTGAAATGCCGGAAGCGCCCTTTATCGGAAACACCAAGATGTCTCCAAGTAAGATGACAAGTCTTTTTTGATATTAGATTCGAAGAAGGCCATGTTGTAGCCCCTAGGGAAGTAGTCTTGTGTAACATGTTCCACAGATGAAAAGAAACTGTTCATGGAAACCCCGTTTGGTTTTAGTTACACAAAAGAAAAACCCTTGCCAAACATTGGTCCCCATATGATATGCAATAGAATGAATCAATTTTCTTTTCTTATGAACAAATATGGACCTGTTTTGTTGGTGTTGCTTTACTGAAAACAACAAAGAAAAAAACTCGAGTTTGATGGTTGATTTGTGTGCTTCAAGCGTGTAACCTATTTTCTCTTCTTCCCTTCTCTGGTGTCACGTTTTAAATAAACACAAAGTGCTCACATATCAAGTAGAGAGAAACCAAAGAAAGAAAAAAACATTGCGTGTTCTTCAGGTGTCATTCAATCTGAAACCTGAATGTTTAACGATGACAATGACAATTTTAAAGTTGGGTGTGACTAACCAAAGAAAATCGCATATTTTAAGTAACTTTAATATTCTGAACATTTGTGCAAATCGAACACCCACATCAAAGGCAATGGCTGAATCATTAGAAAATGACCCCTACTATGTAGTATGGGTTAGGGTTAGTCTGGTCTGTAGTAGAATAGGGTAAAAAATAGATGGTTACATTCAATGCTACTAAGACAAAGCTTCTTTTCTTTAAGAATTATCAGAAACCTTTCCAACTACCGATTGCCGTGGCTGATAGCATCCTTCACGAGGGTTCAACGCTACAACTCCTTAGCATAACTTTCACTGATAACATGAATTGGAATATATAGACAATAATGCCAAAGCAGGTGGGATCCCTCTACCTGGCTAGAAAAATTCTTACACCTGCCAGTATCCTATATTTCTATAAAGTCGCCGTTGTAAAATCTGTGCTGGTGCACCAACCACGTGTCTCTCCTTCTTGAACAGCATGCAAAGAAGAGTATGTAACCTAATAGCTCTCGCAATCTATACCAAGTCCCAGCCATGTGCCATCATCGTAATGTTGCATCCTTTTTCTTGTCTTACAAGTACTTCCACGGAATGTGCCCCGACAAACTTACGACACTTGAATCCTCAAACGTAAATACCCCCGACTAAATCGACCAGCCGCAAAATTCCACCCCTTCAGTGTAGAGGTTTCTCGTTGCCGGAAATATTTCTACACTAATACTCTTTCCTCGGCCAGCTTGCCTGCGAAATTCCTTTCGTGCTACCTTATTCCAAACCTACTGTACCAACTTTCAGAATCATAAATGTTATGTGAACAAACATCTTGCTGAACAACGCCATGTGACATGTTTATAAATGTTATTTATGTTAGCTTTTCCAAATTCCCTCCATGTGCCACGTCATGTATTTGCCTTGCTGCTCTTTTCGGTTGATGGTGTTCGGTCCAACTCTTTTAGAAAAGCTTTATTTTCTCATAAATCGCTATCTTTTACCATAACCTATCTACAGTCATTCCCTCCCATCTCTCAACATCTATTCAAAAGCGCTTCAAATCGTCTTTGAGAAAATATTTGAATCGTCTACGCAGATTATGCTGTATGCAAGTATTCCCAGTGAGTTCCCCATAAATCACCTGCGGTGGCAGTCTATCATCGGTAAGACGAACAAGGTGACCAGACCAACGTAGTCTGTGTTTACTTATACGAGACTAAATGTGGTACAGACAAAAAACTAAAAACAACACCAGCCTGTTCAATGTGTCTATCGAATGCAGTATACTCGAAATTTCACTAACCATATATATAAACAGATCCACTGTTGCCTGTAGTAATAACGAAGGTCGCAAATCACTCTGTCAACTTTCAAAGTAGTTCTCACCATTCGTTACGTGCACTTGCTTCACGCCGACCTCCCTCAGACGGTACGAGACCCGCTTTTATTATACTGAGCCACACCTAATTTCCATGTGTGCAACGAGACTTTGCGAGACTTTGCGTGAACTGTATGTAATAAACATTCATGGACGCCATGTTGGATTCCTTTCTTTCACTCGCAGCGCACAGGACAGACAAACACGCGGACGTTTCGCAAGTAAGCCCCCTTCATGTTCATGTCCCTACACTCCTCCCTGATCTCATGATCACAGAGATGGCAGGGAGGCATCGATCGCCTTCGCCGGTTGCTTCTTCGGAGTGGGCAACGCAAGCCTCATCTTCGCTTGTCCGCGGTCTGAGGGTCGAGAAACATCGAGTCACTATCCGATGGGGCTGCTGCAATCCAGAGCGATGCCTCACTGCTCTCTGACTCCGACTCGCTGTTGTCGTCCAATGATGGTTGCGTTGCTAACCGTAGGTCTCTAACGTGACGGGGCATACCGTCGACTCGCACCGCTTGTGGGCTGATTACCTCGGTTACGCGTCCAACTCCGTATTTCGTCGTACACTTGCCGCGCGGCTTCTTAATCCAGACGACATCCCCTTTTTTCAGTTTCTCTTTGGTTACTTCCAGTTCGGGCAGCGGGTTAGTCTCTATGCCTTTCACCCTGACGTGATACCTGTGCTAGGTGTCGGCCGGCGCTGTAGAGGGTGAAACATTATCCTTTGGGGTTACGTTATACAGGCAGACTGCCTCATATACCGTGCAGCCCGTCCTGGCCGCAATGGTTTTGACGGTTCTGTGATTCCGCTCGATGACCCCATTTCCACTCGGTACGTGGGCGCATCGAAACCTTAGGTGTACTCCCCAGCCATCAGCAAACTTTCTGAACTGCTCACTAGTGAATGCAGCGCCATTGTCGGTTAATATCTCCGTTGGGGGGGGGCACGTTCAAGAAAAATACTGTTTAACTGACGGACGATGATGGCTGCATCTTGCCGGCGCAGCATGCGCCATATCGCAAACCTGGATGGACCGCAATCAATGAGAGTCAGGAAATCCTCGCCGTTGTGGTGAGTAATACTCATCGTCAGCCGGCTCCAATGGCTTTCCACTCCCAGCTTTCCTTTCTCCCAGCGAACGGGTGCTGGATCAATGGATTGGCATGCTACACAATCTTTGACCACTTTCCTGACGTCTGCCTTCTGTACTCCTGGTTCAACCAACTTAGCAAAATATAGGGTCCGCTGGACCCCAGGGTGCCCGGTTTGTTGGTGGACTTCTTTGATGTGATTAGATCGAACGGGGCTCACGGAAGCGGCGCAGGCGGGCTGCATGGGTTCAATAGTCTTTCTTATGGCATCAAGCCATCTTTGGGGTACTCTCGTCAAACAATCTGCTTTGTTCAGGCTGGATTTGACCAGGGACACCTCTATTGACAGCGCATATTCGTTCACCAGCTTCATGATCGTGTCGAGCCGCCGTCGGATGAGCATCTCGCTCGTGGCTTTGGTTCGTACTCTGGCTCTCCCGGTGAGAGTATCTGAAATCCACTTATGGACGCAAGCAGAATCCGTGAATAGTCACAGGGTAGTCGTCTTCCAAAGGATTGCCAAGTTTATCCCCTTGATAACTGCATCAAGTTCTGCCAGGTTTATGTGCTGGGAGTCCTTTTCTGGGCGTAACCAGCAAGCGTCTTCCACCACCGTTCCATCATGGACCACCGATACGCCAATGGCGAGAGAGCTTACATCAACCCACACACTAAGGTTCTGGCTGTCGACGCACCATCTGCCCCGCGCTGGGTCTTCCTTGTGCACCCTGGTGAGGACCTCTTTGAGCATTGTATTGAAGGGGGCGTCATGAGATTTGTCATCCCATCCAGTGGTGACGTCGGAGGCTCTTCGCTTAATAAATGCCACCGCAACACGAAGCCAACCGCCCACAGGAAGGTGTCCAACTAACTTTCCGCACAAGGAAAATACGTTTCGTCATGTAACAATACAAGGCATGTCCGGGGTTTCATTTCCTCGTTTCCAATACAGAACGTCATCTTCCTCCCAGACCTGCAAACCAAGTACCCGTTCGCCATCCCGTAGCCTTTCCGGTTCCTTGCTGAGAAGGCCAAAGATGTAGAGATGCTCCCTCACGCGCGCCGCAGATACAATTTCCTCGTCCACGTACACGTCATCAATATATGCAGACGTTGCCCGCTGAATGCGCTCATCCTTAGTCAGAATGGCGTCAACAATCATTTGCATAATTGATGGCGCCACATTAAGTCCAAATCCCATGCAGGTTAGGCATTACCTTTTCCCCTTGATGAGCACCGTTGTATAGGGCCATAGTGATCTGTGTACACGCACTTGAAGGTATGCTTTGTGAAGATCCAGTACAGATACATTAGATCCCGCTTGCCGCCATTCCCTCAACTTTTCAGTGCATACGTTCGCACGAGCTGTAAAAGGGTCCACGGGCTCATTCAATTCTCGATAGTCGAGCACCGGCCTCACCTTCTGCTTATTCTGTTGGATACCGCCATTGACGGGATCAGGCACTTTTAATAAGGAACTAGCCATCCATTACTAATCCAAGTTTGTAGTTCCTTGTCGTATTCTGCACGAGCTCCGAGGGGTATTTTGTATTCTGGTACTTTATTGCATAATTTCTCGGGTGGCTGCTTCTCCGACCACTTCCAGGAGGCTGTCCAGGACTTCGTGCGCGTGTCGAATTCCGCACAAAAATCAGGCTGTTGCAGCTTCATAGCTGACCTCAGAGCAAGGCCCGCTTTTGCGAAATGTGCCCTACCCTCACCATCAATGCGTACACCACCCAATTCCTTGATGACGTCCATTCCCAGGAGCAGGTCGTAACCGAGCAGGTCACCGTTTACAACCAAGGCTCGTACGGTTAATGTGGGCCCATCGCCGACACCTGCGCGAATGATGCTAACGCCACAAGAGGCAATCGTTTACGCGCACGCTCACTGTGGGTAGCGCCTTATTTGGCGACGATCTGGGAAGAAGACTGGCGCTATAGCTTACTCCCCTTGCCCGTTTCCCGGACAACCTCTTGCCACGGGACCCAGCTTGTTGCACCGGTAGCAACGCACGCGTTTTAACGTTCCTCTATCGGGCGCGTCCTTTGCACCGCTTCGGCTTCGGCAGTCTTTTGAAAAATGATTCGGCCCGCCACATTTGTAGCATCTCACGTCTTCTGTTGGTGGTGGAGACGTTTCCGCAGCTGCCGAAACCGGCTCTGTGTCCCCTTTCAAAATGTTTCGGGCTCTGGCCAACAACTCGTCAAGCCCAATCTCACTGAGTCTGGACGATGCTCGCAGCAGTCTGCTGGCGCCGTCTGGGAGTCCACTCAGAAAAGCGCATCCCAGTATTCGCTCGCTTGTTCCACCAAACGGCGCGGCTAGCCTCCTCAAATCGGCCAGGTAGACGTCCACAGTCTCATCTAGCCCAAGCCGCCGTTCGGTGAACTGCCTCCAGGCGACGAAAGGGTCCACAGCAAAGGCTGCGTATAGCGCCTGCCTAACTTCCTCCAGGCCTGGTTCGTCTCCGAGCTGCTGATACACCGAATATGCTCCTTTGGTCAGCCTCAGCGGGATGACCAGTGCAGGATCCTTTATCTTGCAAAGTCTGCAGACGCGCTCGGCTTTCTCCCACCACTCGACTACAGAGGGTCCGGAGGGGGAGCCGTCGAACTCGGGTATTAATCTCAAGTCGAATTTGTCCATCGCCGAGATAGCTTGTAGTAATAACGAAGGTCGCAAATCACTCTGTCAACTTTCAATTCGTTACGTGCACTTGCTTCACACCGACCTCCCTCAGACAGTACGAGACCCGCTTTTATTATACTGAGCCACACCTAATTTCCATGCGTGCAACGAGACTTTGCGAGACTTTGCGTGAACTGTTTGTAATAATCATTAATGGACGCCATGTTGGATTCCTTTCTTTCACTCGCAGCGCACAGGACAGACAAACACGCGGACGTGTCGCAAGTAAGCCCCCTTCATGTTCATGTTCCCTACATTGCCTTCAATAAATATTTCAGGTTCCTGATACGGGTTGCCAGGAGCCGAAACAAACATAGCCATTGTCAGGCTTGTTGTGAGACCCATAATTTTACACGCCCATGCTAAACGATCTATGATATTCTGCATATGACTGCGAGTGACCTACGAGATCCACCTCGTCTTCATAGCGTAAGTTCCGAAACCAGTAGAGAATTTATTTGACAAAGTCCTAAAACACTGTAGGTTATACAGCTGACCCAAAGTGCGAAATCAAAGATGCATATATTTGCCACAGTTATCGAAAGCCAATGACAGAGTTACAGCAAAGTAGATAGAAAATAA
The DNA here is from genome assembly GCA_963556195.1 of Sepiola atlantica. Classification (NCBI taxonomy): domain Eukaryota; kingdom Metazoa; phylum Mollusca; class Cephalopoda; order Sepiida; family Sepiolidae; genus Sepiola; species Sepiola atlantica. The sequence continues at coordinate 918,573 of CAUVYP010000801.1, read as the reverse complement.
AGTAGGTGCAGCTATATCAACCTGTTTTACACTATTTTACACCGCAACGGATTCTGAGAGGACACAATTGCAGTTGACACCTGCTTCCATATTGTCGTGCAACTCACGAAGAAGTCTAACAAAGTCATAAAAACATCCCATCTTACCCAGGAACTTCCACAATGCACATGATTAACTGTATCGAACCTTTCATTAGATAACAAAGATATAATATAGACTTGGACGATGTTCAATACACTGTGTCTGCAGTTAACGAGCCGTAAAGATCATATAAGTGGTACCCCTACCCCGTCTAATTCTAAACTGACGTCCAAAAAGCACAAAAGGACATAGTTTAACATTCGGACAATCCGACAGGATTCTGGTAAATACATTTCATGTCTCATTCAAAAGAGAGATGACTCGATAGTTGCCGTACTCATTTTTATTCCCTTTGCTTTTAGACAAACAGACCATAATCGAGTCACGCTAATCGAGATGTTGTTAATCAACCTCTTAATTTGCACTGGCATTATTCTTACACGACAAAGAAGGACACATACGTGTATATCATCTCCGTCAGTAGTGGAGTCGTAGGTAGAGTTCAAGACAAACCGCTGGGAAAGCAGTTCATTCTTATCAGCTGCCGTGCAGGCGACATCGGTGTTGTTGGACAGCGGGTGAATTGTTGATTTCCCATTATTCACCACACTTTTATAGATTTTCCAGAAATTGCTTATTATTTATAGCAGGTGTTCAGGTTGAAGTAGACCATTGAATTTCGCACGGGGACATGTGCTTCAATGTCTACTTTGACCAATTCAGTTGTCTAATTTGCACACTGTTCAGCAGGGAGAGAAAATATGCGATTACATGGGGGTTAACGTCTCTGATGTGATCTCTGATGGATTCACAAGCATCCCGTTTGTAGTATTTAGTCGTTTTGATCAACGACTCGTCAGCTTGGGATCGAAAGTTTAGGGTGATATCGATCATTATCACAATGTGATCGCTGGTACCAAGTATGCTATGAGCATTCGTTACACAAGCTGCGCGCAGTTTTGTCAAGAATAGATCGAAAACTAATTTACAAGCAAGTGTCACCAGGTTGCCCAGATGGAAAGAAAGAGATGGTGGGGCGTCGTTCCTTGTCGTAGTCAGGAAACAAGACCAAGAACTGGGTATCTTTATAGGCTCCCTGCGATGGTACCTCTGCGCCGAATAGACAAAGGACGAGCGCAAATACTGAGCGATAAGCAGAGCTTATCTACTTCTTAGGCTATTTAAGTTTGCAAACCGGATATTTTATTCGTGTATCCAGCTTCAGGGAGGTTGTTGACTAGGACTAAGGAGGCCTCCCTCCTCCAGTGGTTCGGTGCCATGGCGTATGAAGTCAGTAGCACAGGGTTCCTTCTCTTTTATGGGTAATCCCGGGCCCAGATACTAAGGATGTATTTCTGCGCCCTCACTTGGATAGACAAGAATTATAAGTTTCTACTTAGAATAAGTTTTGCTGTCTCTTCCCTCCAAAATAAAACAAATTGAAGATAGGTTTACCTTAGATAATAGGCAGAAAGAGGGTAAGTTTAAAGCATGGTAAGAATACCAATCTGTTTTTGATTTCTCTATGAATTTATATTAAAGACACAAACTTTCATTTGTTGAGAGATTTGATGAGAGAAAAGAATGGTTGAAAAATACAAGGGCTTACTTTTATAACAACTTTATCTCCCCAAACGTCGTAACGTAAAAAATAAGGAAACATATTAAGTAAGTAAATAAAAAGCCAAAAAAGTAAAACGAGAACTTAGCTACGAATTGATGTGGCTTGTCTCATTCACCCGTTCTGACCTCTCGGTCAGATTTGACCTGCAAACTTTGTCAGTACTTCCATAAGATTGTCTTTATTTATAGAAAAGGAATAAATACTGGTGGATTCCCATTCAGATGAGTCGGTCTTCTTTTTCTTCTCAAAAACATATCGAGAGACTTCGTTCTTTCATAACAACTTCATTTCGCAAAGTCTCGTATTAACTTGAAGAGAAAGTAGAAAGATTACTTTTAAACAGAAATTAATTAGATACGAAGAAAAAATAAAGAAAACTATTTGGCAAGTATCAAAGCAACATTCATGTGAAGTCTTACAATGCATCATAAATTATAAATGCTGATGCTCCTAAGAACAATCAATCTCTTTTCAAATCAGAAATGTCAGTGAAAAAGCTGGTTAAAATCAGGGGAACGAATTACCATAGAAGAAAATAACTCTTAAATGAAGAAGTTCAAATAAACGTAAAATCATCCGGGTTAGAAAAATGTAATTATTTTTATTGGTACTATCCATCCGGGTTAGAAGAAACCTCTAATTTGTATGGGTACTATGTTGCACAGCTCCCAATTTTTATTGCCCCCAAAACTTGGGTACTATGCTATAAACAGTACTATCTTGTGGTATTTTTCTAGAATTAAAATCAAGTAATAGATTATTATGAAGATTGAAATAAGTATTCTAGACATAAGTTGTGGTAACATTATATGGGGAATTAATTTTACCTGTCATATATATATATATATATATATATATATATATATATATATATATATATATATATATATATATATATGTATATATATATATATATATGTGTGTGTGTGTGTGCGTGTGTGTGTGTGTATGTAAATATATATTTTTAAATTACCTGGAAAAACCCGGATTCACCAGACTGGAACGACAAAGAATGACTCATGTAATTTTATTCACACAAACAAAGAGATAAAGAGAAACAGACATAAACAGACATGCTATCACGTTGAAATTAAACAAAAGTAACTTTTAAAATCTAAAACAAGATTACTTTCATTAAAAACGCCCTTGTTCAAAGAAAATAAATACTTATTCAATATTTTTTATTTTGCACCTACACAAATATTAAATAGTCGTGATTTTTTATTCAACTATTAATGAAATGTTATTTCTAAAAAGTATTAAACATTTATACTAAAATATGTTGAAAAATAAGGTGAAAACATGTATGATCGCATCAGATAAAAACATATATTTAAGATGTACTCACTGGTAATCTTCGTTTTGAAGAGGAAACATGCTCAAAGACAGAGAGGTGTTCTTTTTTATTATCACTCTCTCTCTCTTCCCCTGTATCTCTCTCTCTCTCTCTATCCTTCTCTCTCTCTCTCTCTCTCTATATATATATATATATATATATATATATATGGGAAAATGAAAAAGGAAAACCAAAAAATGGATGTTTTTTATGTGTACATCAACGTTTCGTCTTTATTTATAAGACTTCATCAGGATGATAAAATAGAGAAAGAATGTCATGCAAGCACAGATACATGTAGGGTAGACATATTGGGAAAAATAGAATGAAATAGTGGCTAACTACTGGGTTGACGTCCGTATTTGTTGGAGAAATAGAAATGAATTTTTTGGTTTTCCTTTTTCATTTTTCCATCACGTCGGATTACTTTCATCCTTCTCTTCTCATTGTATATATATATATATATATATATATATATATATATATATATATATATATATATATATATATATATATATATATGTATATATAGGGAGTGAGATAGGGAGAGAGATAGTGTTTGGATTAAAATAATCCTGAAATAAAGTTCAATTCTCCCACGTGAGAATGGGGTAACCATGTGCATAAATATGTATAGGACGGAAGTCTGAAGAAGGAGCACAAAACACAAGGGTGTAATTTCATATCATTAAGTAAGAAAGAGAAAGTCGGATTGAGTATTTACAGTTTCAAACAGTTAATTAGGCATTGGTAAATCATAGAGAGGATGGAAAAGAGGATGGTAGAGAGATGGGTTTGCGGTTTGGGGTTTGGGGTTTGGAGTTTGGGGTTTGGATGCGAAAACGTGGTTCGCTAGAACTTATCTGTTTTAGAGTTCTGGTATCGGCGGGAGGTCATTCTCTGTGATGCCGTCGTGGGCTGTATCACTAAGAAGACCAGCCGATGTGTTCTTGACTCGAGCAGATTCGTGGAAAAGAGGGCGGGAAGCCGTATACAAGGGTTTTTAAGGGCTGGCTCACGTGACACCTATACTAAAAAGGGGTTGCAATGCCTGACAGCCAATCCGTGAGGCCCATAAGGGACATGGCAACAGCTTTAACAAATTCTAACAATAGGTGTATAGACACGATAAAGAGTTAGGGGGAGACAGAGAGAGAGGGAAATGGGTTAGGGTTACTTAATTCTTTTTTTATTACAAAAGGCAAAAATATTCTTTGATTTCATATAATTTTATTTTAAATAATCGAAACTGCACAATCGATATTTCCAGTCTAATACTTTCCCATCGTATAATTTAGACATTTGTTAAGTCGACTCTTAAAATAAACTCATACAAAATCGTGTATATATATATATATATATATATATATATATATATATATATATATATATATATATATGTTACTAGCAAACATATGCTCCCTCCGGTAGCATATTGCTCGGTAGGATAATATGATGAACGAACTAAATACACTGATCCCATAGTTAGGAGGAAATAACAAACATTTACTACACTAATCCTAAAAGGAAAAGTTAATGTTTAGTAGGATTGTATTATGACAACAAAATCGACACTACAATACCTTTTCAAAACTAAAGGAGGTTGTACCTGGGAAGATCTCCCGATAAAAGCAGAAGATAATGTATAGTATCATGGCCACACAATAGATATTTCAATATCACTTGCCGCACCCCCAAGAATGTAATCCTGAGTATATGGTCTCATGACAAAAGAATAGATACTACACAACCACCAGCCCCACAACAACTGTAATGTAGGCCCTGAGAATATAGGCTCATGACAAAAAACACAACCATCATCCGCACCCAAAGAATGTAGTCCCTGAGAATATGGTCTGAATACGAACGAACGTATACTATACAATTCACTCCCAAAATGTATTGCCTAGGAAGATGGTCTCATGACAAGAGAACAGATGCTACAAAAACGACCAACTCCCCAAAGAATGTATTCCCTGGAAAAAATGGTTTCCTGACAAAAGAACAGATACTCACAATCCCCCCAAAAGAATGTATTCGCTGGAAAGAGGGTCTCATGACAAAAGAACCGATACTACACAACCACCAGCACTCCAACGAATGTGTTCTTCAAGAAGATTCTTTTATGACAAAAGAACAGATACTACAACCCCCCCCCAAGAATGTAGTCTCTAGAAAGATGGTCTCCTGACAAAAGAAATAGACACTACACAGCCACCAGCCCACCTCCAAAGAATGTATTCCCTGGGAAGATGGTCTCATTAGAAAAGAACAAATACTAAACAACCCCCCTAAAGAATGTATTCCCTTGAAAGATGTTCATGACAACAAAAACAGATACTACACAACCACCAGCCTCACAAGGAATGTATTCCCTAAAAAATCGGTCTAATGACAACAGAACAAGTACTAAACAACCCCCCAAAAGGATGCAGTCTTTAGGAAGATGGTCTTATAACAAAAGAACAGATAATACACCCCCTAAAGAATGTATTCCCTAGAAAGATGGTCTCATGACAAAAAAGACAGTACAAGGCAACCACCCCCAAATCATGTAATCATTAGGAAGATGGTCTCATGACAAAAGAACAGATACTACATCACTCCCCAAGAATGTAGTCCTGTGTAGATGGTCTCATGACAAAAGAACAGAACTACACAACCAGCATCCCCCCAAAGAATGTATTTAGTAAAAAGAGTATCTCATTACAAAAGAACATATACTACAATACCACCAGCCCACCAAAGAATATAGTCCCTTGGAAGATGGTCTCATGACAAAAGAACAAATACTGCCCATCAAAGAATGTAGTCTCTAAAAAGATGGGCTTATGACAAAATAAATGATAACACAAAACAAACAGCCTCCCAACGAATGTATTCCCTAGAAAGATGGTATCATGACAAAAACACAGATACTACACAACAACTAGGCCCTCACAGAATGTATTCCCTAAAAAGATAGAATCATGACAAAAGAACAGATACTACACAACCACAAGCAACTCAAAGAATATATTCCCTGGAATAATGGTCTCATGACAAAAGAACAGATACTACACAACATCCTCTCAAAGAATGTATTCCCTAGAAACATGGTCTCATGACAAAAGAACAGAAACTAAAAACCTACCAGGTCCTTAAACAATGTATTCCCTTGGATGATGGTCTCGTGACAAAAGAACATATATTGCACAACGTCACTCGTTCTTCGTGAGAAGCGAGTTTCGTCAGTCTGGGTTTTGGAGGCGAACCTATCAGACATGATTTTAATGTAGTCAGCAATTTGATTGAAGGGAAATATTTCCCTAAGAAAATACAAGCGAGAGATATCCTTAAGCCCCTCTATGAATGGTTAAGAAAATAATTGTTAAGTACTACGATTAAGTAGTGATTTGCTCTCTCTCTCTCTCTCTCTCTCTCTCTCTCGACGTAGTGAATGGCCCAGGCTGATAGATAACAACGCTTGTAATAAAATGAATTGAAAGTTAAGAGGATTGTTGGTCTTCGGAGTGCGTCATGGGGTTTTTGTTGCAAACAACGGGCGGCGTGGTTCACGGCTGGAAGGAAAGAAAAAAGAATTCATCCACTAGACGACACGACTCTCTACACGGCGAGGGAGAAATCTAAGGTATGCAAACAATTTATGAACTATGTGATTTATAATGTTTTAAAAATGACGGACTATGTTATCTCCCCTGTATTTCATGTTTTGTGCTCGAATCAATGGTCGAACCCGATTAAACGATATAACGAATTTTTATTTTTTATTACAATTCTACTTGATAGTTTTTGCTAATTTCTGGTGTACAAACTTATTTTTGCTTGATACAGGAGTATATCAAAGAGTTTTCCGGTTAATGTAATTGGAATTGCGATTTTCAGCTTTTTTAAATATGTACGCGTCTCTGTACAAGTACCAAAATATGCTTTTCATATTAAAGGTTCGAACATCTTTTACTTTTATAAACGGAATAAAAATAATGTTAGAATGTGTGTATCATCTTCATAATGAGTCATGTTTTGTTAGGGAATAAACATAATGTTGTTTGATAAGAAATAAAAAGCAATTAAACGGCCATTTCTACTTTGAAAAATCAAATTGTTCTTTATTAATCTTTTTTTCATTAGATTTAAATGTTTATCGACCAAATCTGACAACCCTCTGATTTTACTCCATCTTAAAATAGGGGATTTTATAGAGTTTAATTTGTGGTAAATAATAATTATTCGAAAATAATGTGTTTTGCTTCACCTATTCATGGGATCTTTTTATGTTAAAAATAATATTTAATATTAAAAGGTAGTTTTAAGCAATTTAATTTGTTAAAAGCTTTGTAAAATAATCCAGTTATGTGGTTGCTGAACGCGGAATATTTTACTTAATCTTTATTTACGGCAAATTAAATTGCTGAAAACTCTTTTTAAACATTGAATATTATTGTTTTAAACGAATAGGTCACAAAAGATAGGTAAAGCAACAAACATTTTTCTTTTACTAATTTCGCAAATGTATTTCCTTTAAACTAATTTATGTCGGTAATAGTAAATACTACCTCGAGAATTATAATATCTACTACGTGAACAAAGCTACTGGAATTGGAAGTTGTATTACAATGAGGTATTAAAACAGCGAATTGATGGAGACCACTAGACCATTGAGTCAAACGAACTGGAACAAAAGAAACAGAGAATAGATCACATTATTCTGAAGAACACATGCCATAATAGTATTTATAGAAAAGACTGAGACTAGCAACATCGCGTTTGTGAGAGAGGGAGTGTAGAGAAGAAGAAAGGGTAGGGACAATCAAATTATATATATACGTTTCTCAACCTTATCAAGAACCCTCAAATGAGAAAAAAGATTCAACAGTGCAAATATGACAACAATACTTCATACATGGGCTGATTGTGGATTTGTAGAGAGACAGAGAATAGTCTCAGAGAATCGACTTTACGAGAAGCAGAAAGAGCAATGGTGTCGAAATTTCGGGGTCGTTAGCGACATTCGAATTACTTGGTAACCAAGCGGATTAAAAACAGTTAAAAAGAAAACATGACAAGGGGAAAAGACAAAATAAGAGGTTCGATTGAGTTAACATATAGCTTTATTTACATTAAAAATGGGGAGGTCAACATATTGCCACTGCACGTAATGTAGGAAAAAGGTTTTCTGTCTGGGTTGTGTCGTGTATCCGCCTTGCTTTCCTTCCAGCATCATCATCGAGGTAATGAAGTCTAGAGGTGACGTAATGTCCAGTGTCTTCTGGAGTCTTTGGGCGTGCTTTTTGATTCAGTACCAGCTTGACAGCCGAGGGTGAGGTTCGTTTCAGAGTGGTATCCGTCCGATTTGTGAATGGACGTAAAATGTTTGGATGATTTTCTAAATGTTCTTAGAGTAAGAACGATATATTCGAACGACCCTATTCATACAGAAACATATCTTTCCTAGAAGGGATGGATTAACGAAGGACGTTTCTGGATAATGGACACGTTATGAAGAAAAGATTATCGAATAACATTTATGAAGTAATTTCAAAGATTGAGCCCTTTGGAATGAAAATGAACATTTATGAAGTAATTTCAAAGATTGAGTCCTTTGGAATGAAAATATGAAAGGAAGACAGAGAAAGGGACATTTAAAACGGACATTTCAATAGAAAAGAAAAAACTAACCCAGACTTTGCCGGAGACGTTTCGTCAACCAATATGATATAATCGGGTATATTTTTGAGTTTTATTTTATTGTTTTATGCCCTTTGAGAACCTTGTGTTAAATTGATAAAAATACTTCTTTGGTCTTTATTTAATGTTTTATATGAACAAATAAGAGAGAGAAAGAAGACTCTTTCGTCTTGATTATATGAACAAAAAAGAAATGAATTATTTTCTTTCCAATTTCGTTGTGCCAACGATCTTACCCTTTTGTGAATTTTGCATGTCTTGAGTTTTATTTTATTTTTATCTTGGTTTATGTGGGTTAATGTTATTAACCTTGCTTTGGGAAATAAAGGCAGCCATCCCTATTTTTAATGTAAATAAATCTATATTTTAACTCAATCGAACCTCTTATTTTGTCTTTTCCCCTTTTCATGTTTTCTTTTTAACTGTTTTTAATCCCCATGGTTACCAAGTAATTCGAATTTCGCTAACGACCCCGAAAATTTCGATAATGGATCTAATGTATGAACTCCAAAAAAAATTTGATGAGAAAGAAAGACCAATAAGTTTCAGAGTCGATTTCTCCTCAAGAGCAGAGCCATCCATGGGAATCTCAGGAAGAAAGATTGATCTGAGTATTAACGGGATTAAATGAAACAAGCCATTTCATACCCTAATCCACAACTGAACCCAGGTCAACTACTAGATCAGCTGCATATTTCGACTGATCCGCAAAGGGACGAATATGCTAATATACATTCAAGGAAGATGGTGTCTGTCATCTTTTCTTTTTCCCCAATAAAATATTAAAATATTGCGATAAATGAAATAATCTTAATTTTACTCATAATATTCATCAAAGAGATCGGTCTTGTTTCCAAATGGTTTATTTCATTTTCCTCATCTTTCATTTTCTGCGAACCAGCTTTTCCGGTCGCCATCTTAATGTCGACTTCATCACATATTTAATTAATATAATCGTTTCTTTCTTGAAAACATTTGAAAGCAAATTGTGCAAAAAAGTAAGTATTACTTGAATTCATTTGTTTTATGGTTTGTTTTTTAATACAGGGACGCATCTTAACCATTATGTTTCCCTTTTGATTTGATATGAATGCCGAAACAACCCCTCATCTTGGTTTTTAAAACATCACACAAAAATTCCACAAATTACTGGACTTTAATGAAATTGTGAGTATTCATAGAAAAATAAACTGTAAAGATATTTTGCTGTAAACTAGATTTTTTTATTTATTTAATAATAATTTGGTTTTCTTTTGCGAGATTTTATAATCATTCCCATGAAGATAGGAATGAGCACAGCCGGGTCGGACCCCGGCAGTGTTTTGCGAAAATACTGCCTATGAATTTTAGACCTGTCAAATAACATAGAACGCTCGTTATCTGACTGAGAATATTTGACGCGGCCACTGGTAACATTGGTTGGGGGTGTCTATTTCTTCCTATAAAAGCTGCAAGGAATGTGCGTTTCTTTTAGGGAACTGGGATTACGACAAACGCGTGCGTTTCACAAAGCAAAACATGGGGCTAAATGAGGTAAGGGGGTGGTGGCTGTTTTTAGAACCGCCCCCTCCCAATATATCCGAGCACTAATTAGTTGTATGTATGCAAATTAACTCGCCAGAGACTACCATTATAACGGTTTCCGTGCTAAGACAATCCATTACTCTTTTCCAACACCTTTTTCTCAGATAAACCAAACAGTACATACAAATATAAATATAATGTTGAACAAATGTTTGCACCGATATCTGCTACTTTCTTTTGTATTTAAAAATAAGCAGTTTCTGCTTCCTCATAATTCAGTAATTTTTCAATTTAATGAAGAATAAATAATTTAGATATAAAGTGTAATTCTTATAATTATTTGTTTTTAAATTAATTTAATATTTTGGTCTTAGTTGAATTTGTAAAAGCTCACAACTAAATTTAACAAATTATGAAAGTATATTTTATATTTAATTTTGTATGATTATTAATACACGTTTTTATCGTTTTTTTGTAAAAAGTAAAGAAAATAATTCTTACCAATAAATGTTATTTGAAACAAAAATACATTTCTTTTTTTCCTTTCTTGCATTTTTTCAGAGAAACCCTGCTCTACACCTTTTCTGGAGCTACATAATATTCCGATGCATTTTGCCTAATTTGTGGATGCTGAATCTAGATCTGAAATAATGTTCTCTCGGTCTGAAGCAGCCATCATGCAGGTCCACAGGGAAAACGAGTGAGAGTTGTGCTGTGTATTGTCTATTGAGTGCGGGGAACGGGTTTGAGTGTTAACTGAGTCGAATATCTCTTGTTATTTGTGAATGTAAATGACGTACAAGAATATAAAGTTTAAATATTTATAATTCATCATTCCCCCCTCTAATGTAGTCATCTCCCATTTTAACAAACGAATATTGTGGATTTTCGCGTTTTTTCCGATTCTCTCTTTCGGATTAGATAATATTCCGATGTGTAATTAATTCTGATAATGGTATTTGATCTTAGAACATTTCAAGTCTTATTTTCTTTTTCTAGTGAATTTTGTGACTTTTTAGACGTAGATATGACATTTATTATTTTGGAAGGCAGCTACAAAAATTCCGTTTGGAAAATATTGTTCTGAAAGATGTCATGGTTTAAAATGTTATAATTCAGTGTATGACTTAAAATAAACATTGCTTGAAACAGCTGTGAACAAGTATGAACATTTTGTGTATTCTCTTAATCTGAAACTTGATTTTAAAAGTGCTTTGAATCAAAATCTCTCTATGTATCTAAATGAGAAAGGTCTGTGCATTCATCACTGCTACATGACCGTCAAGACGGCTTACTGTTATTGAGATCAATGCTACAATATTTTGAAATACTTTATATATACAGTACAGAAAAAAGACCAAAAGACATCTACTTCAATGATTAATTTGCATAAATATTTTGAAGCGTTTATAATAAATAAATGTTTGATGTTATTCATTTGTAAGTATATTGTCCTATTCTCCCATATATATATATATATATATATATATATATATATATATATATATATATATATATATATATATATGTAATACTTTTGTCGATAGTAATTAATTAAAGTCATTTAATAAACACGAACACTTACTAAAACCTTTTTAAAAATATTTGTTATTCAATGTTCAAGGAAGGTAATTTAAATTTAACTAACATTGCTAGCTAGAAAGAAAGATATACCGACGAGGCAAAAGCAAGAACAATTCACAACGAACAAACGTGGACATGCGTTTCGCTTTTGTGTTTCAATGTTCCATTGCGGTAATTTTTAGGGGGTTTACTTGATTTTCAACAAGTTCCATCTGTTTCTAAATTTCAAGTTTCAGAAGGAGACATTGCCCCACACACGGGTCGTCACTCAGACGAACTAATTACTTCTTTCTTTTCATTTCTTTACGGTTTTATTTAAAAGGTAAATATATCTGTATCCAAATTACAAAAACGTTAATACTTATCAATTGGTATTAATAAATGTTACGTTTTATCTGTTTATATGAATGAATGCGAAAATTGTTATCTTGGGTTTAAAAGAAACTTGAAATTAAATGTTTACGATTTAAATGTCTTAATTCAAGTAACGAACTTTGCGAATCGATAGCGAGCTGGCAAATATATATAATATTATTACCCCAAAACACGTGTTTCGTCATCTCTATGACTTATTTAAGTGGCTAGACTGAGCGAAGTTCGAAACCGAAACTCCAGTGACTGATATCGATATTAATCTTACAAAACTACCGACAAAACCGCATTCTCAAGTGACGACCAATCCTTAATAGAACAAAAGAAATGCTTGTTCTCATTTTATTTTGTAATTGTATTTATTTTGTTTACTTCTCAATTACTGCATCAACTATCCAGGTTGAAAGTCACTGGAGTGTGAAGGTTACTCACAAGGACAATGAGAAAGAGGAAAAAAGCAACATATATGTGTGTGTTTGTCTTTTCCTCTGTGTGTCTATCTGTCTGTCTCTCTTATTCTCTCTCTCTCTTTATTTGTCTCTCTTTCTCATATATATATATATATATATATATATATATATATATATATATATATATATATATATATATAATATATATATATATATATATATATGTATATATATATATATTAGTATTTCATTTATCCACATAACATTTTATAAGGATATATAATTTTTTATGTATCAATTCTAAGTATTTACTTCAACAGTGCTGAAGATTCCCCCCGGGGATGAAACGCGGGAGCCTCTGTGTAGCTTAATTGCCATAAATATATTTTCATAGCTTACTATATATATATATATATATATATATATATATATATATATATATATATATATATATATATATATATGTAAATATCAACTTATCAATCATAATTTTTCCTCTGATGATAAGATTTTAATCTTTGAAAAGCCTGGTTTAAGGAATGAAAGAGAAGAAAAATAAATGTTTTTTATTAAGTAAACTGCTCCTTGTTTTGAACAACTGAAGATATCGATTTGCTTCCATTTGCAGGTCTAATCAATTTTCATTGACTTACCATACTATATATATATATATATATATTTCTAGTCAGGTATTTTTATACGTTTATATATTTGTATGTACAGGATTTATTCCTAGACTGAAGTAAAACTGATCAATATGATTTTTGAACCAAGCTGCTAGGTGTAAAATGTCCAAATGTGGTCTATATTTACTTTAATACAGTTGTGAAAATTCAGATAACTCCGATTTTTAAAATTTGTTACAATAAGTATTAGTTATCAATTATTAAATATATTCCACATAAATCAATTTTTAAGCATTTAAAAATGATTTAGGATGGATAATATAGTCACAAACTCCCATTCGAAAATTGAAATATATAAGATTTACATTGAATATGACAATATTTTTCTAATTGAAATACTTGTTTCATCCTAATTAAGCAATTGAATGTTCATATCGTGATATGTCTATACCATGTGTATTTCTCTTTCTCTATCTTGTTTATATTTCATCGATGAACGTCGATACAAACTTATGTCAAAAATAAAACATACAAGTGATAAATATTTTCACCAACCGAAATAGTTTTGATTAAAATCTTTTTTAATTTCCTTCTCATCCGTAATTCTTCATTTTCATACTTTTCTTCATATTTTACTTATAAATGCATCAAGAAATTCGCTACTTCCCGAATCTCGGCTCCAGTCTTTGGTTTGGAAGTATGTAGCTTGTCTGAGGTGATGATGTCCGGGGAATTGATTAAAGATTTTACGTTCTGTAAACATTCATTATTGGCAGCAAAACCGCGTTGATCGGGCGAACAACTTCTGGTTATTATTTCACTATATTTCCAGAATATATTGGCAACGTCGGTTTCTCCTGTTGGTCTTGTCACATCTATGGTCACGTGATACTCGACATCCCATATATAGCTTTTATGGAATGCCAAGACTAAATTGAGCACATAACAGACTTTTAAAAAATGTTTTCTTTCATAAACAAAATTATTGGAATTTAAAGAAATTAAATTTTTTGGGTAAAGAAGGGGAAATTGATGCTTTATTTTCCAAATAAAAAATGAATTGTTCTATTATAAAACTTAATCAAATAATTTCTTTTTATTGGTATGTTAGAAATAAGATGTTTTGGTTAAGTGAGTATATATATATATGCAAGCGTCATTAAAGACCACGGAGTTTTCCCTCTTCACTAACTTTCTTGTGAATTTCTCGACGCGGCGAGCGATTCGTCGGTTTTCGGGTGTTAATTATTTGAGTATGGCACCTAACATTGTATCGTGGGACATTCCTCTAGCGCTTTCGGTCTCTCTACCGTCTTCAGGAGGCTGTGTCTTATTGTTACTAAGAGCCGTATTTATAGTTTTAGTATGTGTTATATATCTATTAATTTACATATCTACCTATATATAAAGTTCCGAATACGTTCGTCGAACACTCTCGATTAGTCTTCTATCTGTGCCCGCTTCTAGGTACATATAGATCTTAATTTCCATTAATTACGTGACAGTTTCCGTTGGCCGAGTGGATATGGCGACTGCTTGCAGATTCTAGGTTGACTCTGTGAACCGGTTCGCGCCTCCTGACCGTCTGAAATTGTTACTTTCCTGCACTGATGAGAGCAATAAGCTTGTAGGTATTAATAATTTAATATTTATTTATGACTATTATATATATATATACATATATATCTTTATTTATATTTTTTGTTTATTTTTATTATTATTATAATTATTATCGATGGAAAATCAAAATCATGTATAGTGTTCTTTGAAATAATATACTTACCTTGAAGAAGCTGAGTAATTTTCATGCATATCAGTCGAGAATACGTGCTCGACGATCAGTCCGACAGACTGTGGGCCGTTGTGATTTCTTCTGGCCCTGCTCTGTTGGACTGAGGTATGGTTCTGTTCAGTCTCAAAACAAGATTGTATTTTCTCTTTTAGAAGGGGTTAGTTTATTACTATTAGCCTGAGGCGCCGCTACCGAGGAATACCGACTGAGCTGCTCAGGCATTTTTGTGGGTTAGAGCACGCTAATCTAGGAGAGTAGAGAGTGGACCATGTGTTTACTTTCGACAGCCTCGTAACTCTCGCTTCTCTTATTTTATCCTTTAGTCCTCAGATTCCATGAGCGATGTTTCTGACAAACGGGATACATTGCTGTTTTCTGGGTCGGAATCTATCCATATAACACTTATCGTTAGCCAGTTTTTGACCGTGAAGTAATATTTTTAGCTTCTTTACATCAAGTGGTTTCGTGCATTGTCTGGAGCGATTTCTCTTCAAAAACCCTAGTACGCTGGCTTTTCACAACCACATCTGACCTTGTCTCAAACTTCCTTGAGATGAGGTTAATAAACACACACGCACACACTAGTTGGTCGAGCCGCATTGAAGAGCTGTGATACAGCGAAGCAGTCGGTATGTGGATCACTATATAAAGCTCCCTTTTTAGGTAGAGCTTATTTGTAAGGATATCGCAACCTGCCATTAGCTTTAAGGCATAGCTCATTGGGTAAAACTATGTCACGCTCCCGTCACTTGACAATAATTACATTGTAGATATCACTTACATTCAGCCGGTGTCGTATGATAGCGCAGGGGTAGAGGCGCCAACTGTCAGCTCGACGGTTGAGTTTAAATCCCGGCTTGAGTGGGTGTGTGTCAGGGTATGTTGAAAAGAAATCAATAAAGTGCTCAATCGCAAAAATGCGAGAGCTAAAACACAACTATTTATTAAAAACGATATGCTACATATTTCAAAGTCTACTATAGTTTCATTGACAGGGCTTGACATTTTACCGTTTGGAAAAGGCTGTTAGAGTTTCTTGAACTCATTAGCGACTCACGAAATGAAAACAAATCGAAGAATTACTTTTTCTGATGCATTCGCTCAATCTTCGATCCGTTTTAATTTTGTGAGTCACTGATGATTTGAATGGACTCTAACGGCATTTTCTAAACAGTAAAAAGTCAATCTATGTCCATGAAACAATGTACCGCTCTAAAATATGTAGACAGATAGTTTTTTAATAAATATTTCATATATATATATATATATATATATATATATATATATTAATTTCCTGCACTGAAGATTGCGTAAGCATGAAACATCGATGTCTGTAGCTAATAAATAATTAATATTTATTTACAAATATTATTAAAAGAGAATTTAATAACAAGCAGTGCTACTAGCTTCATTGTGAGATCCAACAAACAGTTTGTTAATTAACTTCCTGCACTGAAGATTGCGTAAGCATGAAACATCGATGTCTGTATGGAATAAATAATTAATATTCATTTATAAACCTTATATATATATATATATATATATATATATATATATATATAATTATTTAATAATAACTATGGAATTATTATCAACATACGTATACGTGTGATCCTGGTGGAATCTTCAGTGTCGAGATAACTGTTCAAACTGAGCGCACGATTCGAACCCGAGAACATGAGTCACCTTTTGAATTCAAATTTATATATATTCTAAGTTATTTATATATATATATATATATATATATATATATATATATATATATATAGAGAGAGAGAGAGAGAGAGAGAGAGAGAGAGAGGGGGGGGGGGAGAGAGATGTGTGTGTGTACGTGTGTGCGTGTGTGTTATACGAAAAGCAATATTTATTCTTTGGAAGACATTTTCTTTATAGAAAAAAATATATATACCAAACTCTTTTCCTAGCGCGAACACATTGAGGTGATTCTGACAATTATTTTTTTTACTTTTGTTCTATCTGAAATAACGCAAATTGTCACAGAGACGTAACGGTTACTGGGTGGAAAGTTTGTGTTATACGAAAAGCAATATTTATTTTTGGAAGCAATTGTTAGTAAGACGTAACGGGCTACTGGCTGGAGAGTAGGGCAGCAAAGTATTTGTTCACACACCATTTAAATTTCTGCATGTTAGTACGGTTAGGTAAAATTGACAGGAATTCGAAAGTGCGGAAATCCGAGGAAAGAAGCTATTAGAGTAGGACATTTTCCGGCATCTGGGGACCTTTAGGGATTCGATTTTGCTGCTTGTCAGTTGGGTTGGGGGTAGTTACGTTGGGGGATACAAGTGCAGTAAGTACATAGGATCACATTCCGTGGAAGTACTTGTCAAACAAGCAGAGTGATAAAACACTGCAGCAATTCGACAAGGGCTTGTGAGAAAGCGTGGGACATATAATGTTATAAATTCTTTGTTGAACCACTTGTCAGAAGAAGAGGGCCGTGGTTGGTGCTCCAGCCAAGATCCGGCAACAATTCTCTCTGCACGAATAAATGGTTTATATAGGATTCACACAGTTCCAACAATCATAAGAAATATTTGCAACTACAGATTTTCATGGCAAATAGCAGCCCTCTCGAGAGTCCAACGTTTAAAGTTGTCTACGTGACATTCTAAAACAACATGAAGTGGAATAAGTACAGGACGGAACAGCATTAAATATGACCATCAATTGTTTGCCACATTCAACTACACATTGCACCTAATTCTAAGGATTCAGCAATTGCCTTCGATATATATGTATTCAGAAAATACGCCTATCTCAACCGCCATTGTATCGGGGAGTACGATTTTGAAGATTTCGAATAATATCGGTCCAAGTATCATGGTATAATATGGACTGCCACACCTAGTCAAGACTCCGGACAATGTGAGGAAATGATTCACCAAGGTGCACAAAGGCGATCGGAACTGGAATGGCTGAGGAGGCGAGCGCAGAAGTAGTCACTTTCTATTGAATGGGGCGACGACTAAGACAAAAGACCATACACAGGATTTCTTGCATAAGTTTATATATTCAGAAGTAGTCAGAGTGGTTTGAGGCAGTTTTAAGTTTTTTTTGCGATTTGAAGAGGTGAGCAGATCGGAACAGACAAGAGTGAGGCGAGGGACATTGCAGATTGGCGCAGGGCCGAGATGTGATGAATTTGACCGAACAATAATGAGGATTTTTAATTCAGTTCTTTTCGACAGAGTTCTTGAAAACTAGTTATACAGAGGCAATTTTCCAGAAGCAACGTCATGCAAGGCATTAGTTATAAAGTTTGGAGAGGACAGGGACCAGCGACGTAAAGCATTTCTTTATTTCTATGGTAGCAATAGGGTCTGGTTCACATGCTATAGGTGTGTTAAGGTTTTCCTATAATAGCCAGCACTTAGGAGGGCTTGATGATCAGATCATCCAGTGAAGTTTCCAAGGGAGAAGTGGTTTCGAAATTCAAAGTGACGTTTTGGGCAAACGACAGAGAAAGCAATGTAGTATTGTCCGTTGCTGTAGGAGCGACTTCCTGGTGTTTGGATACTGGGGGAATTGTTGATTACCCATTGTTTACCACACGATTATAGATTATAGAGCAAGGAGTTCTTAGTTTATGTGATACTATGTGATTTCTAACCATATCTATATACCTATCAGCTGTTGGTTTTTGGTTTTTTGATGCTACAAATTTTGCCTATTTTAAGCTGATTCATGGCGGTGAAACGGCGAAATGCTCAGTGCCTAGGCACAATAGCAATTGCACAGGTCAGAGAGAACCATTGGAGATATACAGCTTGCTATGGAATTTATGCGTGTATACGAACGGTTCTATGCCTACGATTTTCACTGGTTCTGTGTTTGACCATCTATCGCGGTCTTCATTTCTGTTGTGAATATATCTAGGCGATATTCGAAATGCCTTGGTCCAAACGGAATTACACAAGCATTATACACGCATCAAGTACAGTTTTGAGTTGCTGTTAATGTGACCTTCATCATCCACCTTCTAGCGTTTAAAACTTCAAGAGTGTATAGATTGTATATGATTCAAGAAAAGGTTTAATAGTACAATCGGGATTCACTCGTCTTGCTAGGGCATGTCGGGACCAGCCACTTTTGTCGGGGCAGACCTCTTCGACGTACCGTCTATCCCAAATAAGTCCACAGTGAAGTGTTGAAAATTACCTGACCATTTAGGCAACTAGGGCACAGACTTCTCAGATACCATGATCTCACCCTTAAACATCACGGATCGCCACCGTCGGTCAACATATGATCTCGTCAATGTTTTTTGTTTTTTTGCGGGGTGGGGGGGTCTTACCCTCTGTAAAGGTGCAGACGGCATACTCTACAACCGTAGCTAACATTGGAGACGAATGAAATCGCACATTTGATGAAAGTATATTTGGATAGCGAGGTTATCATGGTTGTTTAGAAATGTTGTAACCTTAGTGAACAGAAATGAAGTTGGTACTAGTGTAATTGTTCGATTTATGAGTGAATTGAGTAAATTCAGAGAACGTGTCATTACTAACCAGCATAGCGTTATCCCTGTCAACCAAAGGAAGGGTATATCAGGAATGTTTACGCAGTGTGATGATGTATGTAAGTGAAATCTGGCCAGTGAGGGTTGCATGGCTAGAAATAATATTAAAATAACACGATGAATCTGTAATATGTGATTTCAAAGCCGATTTAGATCTGATAACTTCAAAGGAAGATTAAATCTGTACAGTATATGGAGATTTGTGTACGACACAAAACTTGGTTGGTTTGGTTATATTGAAAGGATGGATGAGAGTTCTTCCGTCAGTCAATGTAGAATAGTATAAGTAGCAGAGTGAGTTGACACGGGAAGGCCAACGAAATGGACTCACCAATAGATTCATCTCTTACTAAGTAACTGTCCATCACTCTCACCCTCTCCTATCAAATATTGATTCACGCATTCGCTAATAGTTTTAATGTCCCTGTGAGCATTTAGAGAAAGGATGACTCTGTCTTCAGTGCTGCTATATGCCATAAGCACGTATGTAAATTAGATAGACAATATTACTTCACTTATATATTATTGATAAGAATAATATAGAAATAAAGAAACTTATCAGTTTTTTTAATGCAAAAAAATGTCTTAATAGATATATCACAGTTTATAAATTTTTGAATAAAATGAGAGTAGAACAAATAGCGGTTATGGTTTTGAACTAACCGGTCATGGGTACATCTTGTATTATAATAAATTATTTTTTCCTTAAAATATTTTCGCATACATTTTAATCACACATATAACATGTTCCTTAGATTAGGCATAGGATTATGATTACATAAATCCATTTGAATTGTTCTAATTAGTCGTAATTAGTAATGAAATCCCGAAGCAATTCTTCCCTTTGTAAATATATGGCCATAACCCTAACTTCTGATCACTGTATGTTGTATAAACCCAGCTCTTATTTTATACGGTGTATATAACTTTCGCTTCCACCCACGTCTCTCTCTCTTTCCCTCGATGTAATGACTGTCTAAGGTAACCATATAACTGTGACATATGAGAAGCAGTAGAGAGAGAAAGAGAGAGAAATGGAGATATAGCAAGCAACACTAGATTAATTTGGAATTTTAGCTTCTTATTTGCTCTATGTAACTGGTTTTGCAAACTTACATCGAACTCAATCGGTGACCCAACCGGTCCTATTTGTTCCAGTATATTTATATATTCATTCATCCACACACTTACACATATATTAGTTGGGATGTCTGGTTAGAGAGCGAAAAAGGCGGTTAAAGAGAGAGGGAGAAATAAGGATATTTATTTTTTCTATTAAACTGGCTTTGGTAACTAACTCCGAGCTCAATCGGTGACCCAACCAGTCATATTTGTTCCAGTATATTTATATATTTATTCATCCACACACTTACACATATATTAGTTGGGGTGTTGTGGTTTAGTCGCCAGTTGAGTTATTACCCGTTTGCAAATTGGCTGTTTGGAGTCTCTAACCGCTAGATGGCTCTGGTGGAGAGGCAATTTGCATAGGGGTGGATTGAACAGTATAAAAACTGTACTCTTTTGATTGAAGAGTTGTTGTTGCTCAGTGAGAAAAGTGAAGTGGAGAGAGAAAGAGGTGCAGTTGGCAGTTGGCAGTTCGTGGAGAATACATACATTTCATTTTTCAAGAACTTTCCTTTTACGGATAGAGCAGACTAATGACCGAACAAGATG
This sequence comes from Sepiola atlantica, assembly GCA_963556195.1. NCBI lineage: Eukaryota > Metazoa > Mollusca > Cephalopoda > Sepiida > Sepiolidae > Sepiola > Sepiola atlantica. Next base: position 897,316 of record CAUVYP010000801.1, on the reverse strand, counting down.
CTCCTGTATCTATCTCCATGACGACTTTTTTGTTTAACAACAGATCTACCTTTACCGGTAGTGTTTGTAGGTTGGAAATATTGTATAAATTTAATTCTTCTTGCCGAACTTCCCTCTCATCCAGATTTAACCTTTCCATAGTGAATCCTTTATCAACTGTCTGGTCTTCATCCACTACATTCATTGCATCACTCATTGTAGTTATTTAAAAATAAAAATACCTTGTTGCTGTCCTGTCTTATGGCATCGTTAACATTCACTATGTTTAAATGTACATTTATCTGCCGTGTGTACGGTACTACCACATCTATAACACTCCCGTTTCAAAGGTAATTTGTGTATTCTATTTTCATGTTTCCTGCATTGATTTAGAATATTTCCGGGCTGATTCGATTGACGCTGCTATTTCAATAGTTGATTCAACGTTAGAACCCTTTTCGCTCAGTAGGAGACTAAGCGGTCCCGTATGTATTCACCAACCCTCTCTTCAAAATTGCAGTGTTCGGACATTTTCCTTAATGCGGCCACATAGTCACTTATAGACTCTTCCTCCCTTTTGTCCCTAGTGTTGAACAAGAATCTTTCATGAATCACATTAGGTGCTGGTTTAACATGTCTCTGCTCAACTAGTTCATGAAACGTTTTCTTTTCCGGACGATTATCTGCTAAACCTCTTAACACAGTATAGTGTTTTGCACCAATAACCGATAATAAAATCGCTTTTTCCCCTTCACTCTTAATATCATTGGCTATGAAAAAAACTCCACAAACCTAATCTAACCCTATTTTACGTACATAAGCACTCTAACCACCCTAAATCCATCATTAACTCAATAGTACCTTCAATTAGAAATTGTATTTCAAGACTTACAGCTAATAAACTTATCTTCGAACAAAATTCTAGTTTTTATAATAACGCACCCCTTAACTCGGGATACACTGATAAAATTAAATATGAAAATAATCCCCCTCTCCAGGGGAATAAACCTTTAAATGTTATTACCTACAAAATTGCTACACAAGAACACAGTGAAAATAAAAATTTAAAAAACTAGAAGAAAAGATAATATTTGGTTTAACCCACCCTATAATTGCAATGTAAAAACTAATATAGCTAAGGAATTTTTCAAAATTTTAGATAACTCGTTCAAGCACCCACATAAATACAGCACTATTTTAAATAAGAACTCTATTAACATTTTTTACTCCACAATGCCCAATATAGCACAAACCATCATCACATCTAACAACAAAAAAATTAAATCTGCCCAACAAACAGCACCTACCATACACCCCACTAATAACTGCAACTGCCAAAAATCTAGAGAATGCCCATTATACGGTGATTGCATACAAAGTAACGTTATATATTCCTGTACCGTTAAACAATACACCATTACACAAATTAATACCAATATGCAAAATAATGCCAACATACAATCTCCCCCTTTTCCCCATAACCATCCCCATCAGCAACCCCCTCCACTAAATAACACCCTCCACACTGACAAACAACTACCACTAACTAATAATGGATCCGATCTCATTCCCCAAGACACCCTATTTTCCCCAACCAATAACCCTAACTTAAACTTCGACCTGAATCCGAGCATACAAACCGTAAGCATCCCCAATAATATAAACAACACAAATAATATAACAACAACCCCCCACAAAATTCATACCTATATTAGTGCCAGTGCTTTCCCCATGAAGACTCGAATCTCTAACCATATCTACTCTTTTAAACACAATAATAATAGTACCACTAGCACCTCTCTTTCCAACCTAATAAAAAGCTTTAACATCAAAAAGATCCCCTACTCCCTAAGTTTGTCTCTATTAAAAAAGTCAAACTCATATACTCCTGGTTCTACCTTCTGCCAACTATGTACCTTGGAAACTTATATGATATCTACTGCACACAAGAACTTAAATGTCATTAACTCCAAAAATGAACTTATTCTAAATTGCAGACACAAACGAAAATTTAAATACATTAATTTCATAACTCCCTCTGAGACTCCTCGTCCCAACCAATAACTGCCCCCGTTTTTTAGCATCTGACAAATCTCTAAACTATATCCCAGGGTAAACTTGTAACTTCTATTCTTAACGCCCCTAATCTCACCAATTAACCCTCCCAATAAATGTTTCCTCCCCATTACACCTAACAACTATATCTACCCGTTACACATTTAGTAGATTGAACTAACATTACTCCTCCTACTTCCCACCGATCATTAACATATCTAATATCTAGACATTTATACCTCATCTGCAATATAGCTCCTATTATCCTTTTACTTCAGCTCCACTCCTAACCTCTTATATTTATCACATTTTTTCTCCTGTCCGTAAACCCACCCACAAACTCCTTCATGGCCTCTTATTCTCACCCCTTATTATCTCCCACACTTCCACTATACCGTCCTTATATTGGACTCTTCCTAATTGCAACATATTCCCCTGTAACTTCTTTTTGTTCTCCTTTTAACTACGACCTTTGAATTCCCCTCCAATTGAGTCCATTTATATCCCCCTCTAATTCTTATCAGATCTCTAACACACTAGCTTCAAAACGCAAGTCTGCTTAATTTTTCTATCCAACCTTGGCCCATAACACTTATATTATTCCAACTGTTACTAGCATTTCTGTCCTATCTCCTTAATAGCCTCCATAATCCCCTTTGTGAAATCTTTTTAACTAATTGATTGATTCAAGCTAGTTACATAACTACTTATTTGGCCTATTTTGAATAATGCTAATCCCTCTAACTACTCGCGAGCCATTTTCTATCGGTCTATTCTCCTTTTGCTCACCTTATCTTACCTTTGACCAATCTCACCCCCATCACCTCAAATCATATTTTCATACTACTTGGAAACCCCTTGCAAGCTTCCCTTATATATCTAATTTAATTTTAAATTGTAATTGTTAATTGTTACCCTGTTACGACTCACTCACCATTTAAACCATAGATTATAACAATGACACTGCACTCAAGTTTTTGATTGAACCAACCCAATTCCACCCCTTATTACTTGTAAACAAATTGTTTCAAACAATCTATCCTTATCCCTTACACTGTTCCCCTCTCCTAAATTTCAATTTAACCGAGTAGAACAGACTTGATCTTTAATTTCACTAACTCTCTTCCCTTCAATTTATTTCCTCCTCTTGTCTCCTTGGTCATTTAAGGCCCCTCCTAATTATTCATCTAACCCTTAATTTGGTTCTTTTAATTAACTATTCCCTAGCTCCTTTTAAATTTAATTTTTCATTTTTAATTTTTAATTTTTAATTTTAATCATTCACTCTCTCACATTCCTCTATTTATTTTACCATGCTTTTAACTAATTCTACTTTAACCCTTTTAAAACCCCCAGTAACTAAAACTGGTATTTACAATTTAATTTGCTCTTAGCTGCCTGAAATGTTAGAAGCTCACTCATTTGATTTCTATTTTTAGAATCAACAATTTCTATACCCACTTCCCACTTCAGTTTAATCCCACCCCCTAAACCTACATCCTACCGACCGACCGCCCACACCCTTAACCTACCTGTCACTTTAACTGCACCCCCATACCAACCCTTCCTCCTTTTCCTTTCCCTTCTTTTTTATTTCCCCCAAATTCACAAAGCGGCTTTTTAAACAATCCCGTACCTCATACCCCCCCAACCCAAATCTTTAACAATTTTGCCTTTTTGTCTCATTCGGATTTAAACCTTGAATGAGATTCATTTGTTTTATTTGGCCCTGGAAGTACATAAAAAATGGCCTGTTTTCCTCTTCTCAACCTCCTTTAAGTGCGTCTGGACTTACCTATATTTTGAGCACTTTCTCCAATCTGCTCCCTCGCAAAGAGTTTTTCTTCACTTTCTACAATTCACCGGACTTCTTTTCAACGGAAATTTACCACCCGGACAATTTGCATATCTTTTTCACGGAACTTTTCTTTTCATTCAATACGTTTTTTTAACAAAAATTATTTTAATAATTTTTAATAATAATTTTCATATTTTTCAAATATTTGAACTTTGTTTTTTTCGAAAGCCAACTTATCCATCTGTATTTCTCCTCTGATGATAAGATTTCGATCTTTGAAAAGCCTTGGCTTAAGGAAAGAATAATAAACACTAGTTTATTACTGAATACACCTTGCATTGAACAATTGAAATTTCAAATAAATTTGGACAATCGTCACATATTTATCACTATTTTTTCTTCTCTCTCTCTCTCTCTCTCTCTCTCTCTCTCTATATATATATATATATATATATATATATATATATATATATATATATATATATATATTTAATATTTAAATGTTAAATTAAATATATATTAAATTTGATATATACCGAACTCTAACAGATAAAAATCAACCTGAACCCTACGAAACGGATAATTCCAGCACCAAACTAATGCACAGACAGGATAAAATGGATGTTACGAATTGCTGTCGGACCACCAGATTCTTGCAAAGATATTGTGATTCCTTAACAATTTGAGTATTATTCTTTTTCAAACATTCATTTCCAAAATAACAGCTGTTTTTATTTTTGTTTTGACGTGTTTTTGGATATCATCCACCCTGACTTAACGCTCTCATCTCAACATAAGACTCTTTACCTTTTGCCCCTTATTTTGTTTTTATTTTGTTTTAATTTATGTAAAATTCTCAAAGTTAAATGTTGCCGATAATATTTACAACTACATTATCGGCTTTTCCATATCCTCTGATGAGAAGAGTTCATCTTTGAAAGTCCATGGATTAAGGATATGATTGCTCTTAACTTTTGATGTTCTAATATATTTTTTATCTTTACAATTTTTTTATTCTCATCTTTCACCTCTAATATATATATATATATATATATATATATATATATATATATATATATATGTATATATATATATATATATATATATATATATATAGAGAGAGAGAGAGAGAGAGAGAGGAGAGACAGAGAGAGAGTGTGTCAGGTTGTATATGAAAAGAAATCAAATAAAGTGCTCGATCATATAAGAGAGCTAATATAATTTATTTAGATACTGTATATTACATACTTCAGCAATGTACCGCGGTTTCATCCAAAAGGGCAGATTTAGACATCTTTAGTAAATCTTCGTGCCCAGTGGAATCATCGGCAAGCTGAAATGATTGTAGGCACGCCTGACAGGGAATGGCGTCAACAATGACAGAAAAAACGGTGCATCTCTGAGGGCGTCCCCGAAAAAAATCCGGTGTGGGATAGTGATTAACTAGGGATCAAGGGGGGCCTTCATTTTATTCCCTATGGGGTTTTATTTATTATTTATTTATCTGTTAGCAAGTTTTATTTATTTATTCATTTAATTATCTGTTCTTTTGTAATGGTAAAAACAAAAACAAAAAAACGAAAAAACGAAAAAACGAAAAAACGAAAAAAACAAAAAAAGAAAAAAACATAGTTATAAACGGAATGATGGGTACTATCTGTTATTTCCGTTTGAGTGGTATAAATTTAGTCTCTTTATTAATGGTGTGTTAATAATATTAATATTATATTTGTGTTTATATTTAGTGTAAATTCATTAAATTCCTTATCTTGTTATTTCACTCGTCCATGAGCACCGGCAAATAAACTATACACATCTGCACATGCGTGCATGTACACACATCTTCCCTCACATGTACGGGGGGTTATTCATTTAATATTTTTTATTTTTTGTGTTTTCAATTTAATCTTTTATTTATTTTATTAATTTTATTAATATTATTTCATTTTATTTTATTGTATTTTATTTTAATGAATATTATTTTATTTTATTTTATTTTATTATTTTATTTTATTTTATTTTATATTTTATATTTATTAATAATCTGCTCCTATACATACACACGCGCACTCGCATACATGCTTGTACACACATCTGGACGTATACGTACGCCTGTACATTCATCTTCATTAATACAGGGGTGGGCGGGTGTTTGAGAATCTATTATATGGATTGTATGAAGCGGGGGTGGGTGGGTGGGGGGGGTCGGGGTTTAGGAAACTTAAGGATACATAACTTTATTCCCAAAAACGACAACAAAGAGCACACTAGTTTCACAGGCCCAAACGGTAAACTATGCAGCCAACCCTTTCGTATTTTTTCAGGTATAATAATAACATTACAAAAGAACAGATAATTAAATAAATAAATAAATAAAACTTGCTAACAGATAAATAAATAATAAATAAAACCTCATAGGGAATAAAATGAAGGCTCCTCTTGATCCCTAGTTAATCACTATCCCACACCGGATTTCTTTCGGGGACGCCCTCAGAGATGCACCGTTTTTTCTGTCATTGTTGACGCCATTCCCTGTCAGGCGTGCCTACAATCATTTCAGCTTGCCGATGATTCCACTGGGCACGAAGATTTACTAAAGATGTCTAAATCTGCCCTTTTGGATGAAACCGCGGTACATTGCTGAAGTATGTAATATACAGTATCTAAATGAATTATATATATATATATATATATATATATATATATATATATATATATATATATATATATATATATATATATATATACTAGCAGAATACCCGTTCCAGGACGGGTATAAGCAATAAATATAGCATTAATTTTACATTTTAATGCTCTTTTTTCTCTTTGGAAAGTATGGTAATAATTCGCAGGCACCCCATAATTTTAAAGTTTACAAAATATAAATTATGTGCCTGCGTTTCTCACCCTGTTGCCTAAAATACATATTTCATAATTCATAATAAAAGTTCTATAGTTTAGGATTATGCCAAACACATACATATTATTGACGCTAACGTGCGCCCCTTTTCAAAAAAAAATGTATGACGTAATATGAAACAAAATTTGATGTATAGCAATTCTTTTCTCTATAAACCTTTAGCATCTAACTTATTTGAAAGAGCTTAAAATACCGATCAATCGATGCTTTAATTGTGAAAGCATCGACTTAAGAATCGCTTACATTCGGCGTATTTAACCAGGCGGTGGGACCTTCACATGTTTTTCTGAAACTCATGGTATCGTTAGAAGACTAAATTTATGTATCGCTGTAATTGATATATATATATATATATATATCAATTACAACAATATATAATTTATATATATATAACGCAATACACACACATGATAAATAGTAAACTAATATACACACGTTTATATACATAAATAAACAAGAAATGTACACGCGTAACATATACTAGCATAATAAATAACTATTAACACACACTAATATACAATATGTGTGCATATATGTTATACACATATACGCACGTAAAATATACACACATAATAAATAGTAAACTATATATATATACACGTAACACACGTATATATATGTATATATATCTCAATTACAACGATATATATATATATATATATATATATATATATATATATATATATATATATATATATATATATATATATATATATATATAACAAAATGGTGCCAGAAGACTAAAGGAACTTATACTAAAATAAAAAGACGAAAACTAAATAGAAAATATATTGAGATTTATATTATCGAATGATACATCGCTTATCTTTAATTTAATATTAATATATATATATATAATAGAGAATCGTAGTTTGCTTGAAGCATTGCTGGGAATAGTAGTAGTATGATTTTAAAAGGCTTTGGGCAATGCAAAGTCACGGGTAGGATGTAAGCTGGAAGGAACAACAATAATAAATCGAATTCGAAATGGGACTTACTATTTATTTTTTTCTTTAAATCTTACATAGCAGCAAGTGTGGTGTCAGCTGTTTGTGTGTGTTGTCCGGATGATTATTACAAATAATTTATTTAATATTTTGGGAAAAGAAACTTCCCTTTGTCAAAAATAATAAACACTAGAAGAAAATAATAACTCTGCCTGTTATTAAATCGGGTCTTTAATGTGAATTAATTCGCATTAAATTAATTTGTATTAAATACCCGATTTAATAATGGAAGAGGTAGAATATGATTGCCAAAAAGGAAGGAACGCTAAACAAGAAACAGGAAGAACTAAAACAGAATAAAATATAAAATCAGGGAATACTAAGACAACACAGATAGAAATGGAAGAGGATATATATGATTGACAATAAAGTACAATAGCATGAATAACTAAAACAAAATATAAAATGAAGAAATACTAAGGCAATACAGAAAAAAATGGAAGAGGGAAAATATGACTGGCAAAAGAGAAAAAAGGCTAAACAAGAAATATGACGAACTAAAACAAAATATGATATAAAATGAGACGATACTAAAACAATACATATAAAAATGAAAGAGAGAGAATGTTATTGACAAAAGAGAAGAAAAGCTAAACAAGATGCATTAAGAATTAAAACAAAATATAGTATAAAATGAGGGAATACTAAGACAATACAGATAAAATGGAGGTGGGGGATAAGATTGACTAAGGGGAAGAAAGGTAAAACAAGAAACATGAAGAACTAAAACAAAATATATCATAAAATGAGGGAATACTAAGACAATACAGATATTTTTAAAATCTGCACAGTACAAAAGACATGACTTTTGAACACAATCAAATACAGTTTTAGCAAAAAGAGATGAAGACTAAGAAGAGAGTAACCGGACCGCAAACAGCCTGGAAGTACCAAATGAAAAAGAGATGAGAGCACACGCCGAACATTATATCTATAAATATATGAATGTTCTGAAATCAGACAGGATGTAATCAACAGAAATGAAAGAGATGATTGTAAAAGAATAACTGAGAAATACAAAAAAACTCTTCTAAAACAAATTAGAAAGTAGAAACCTAATAAAAGAAACAAATATCTGGACGGACTGGAGAGAATTTCAGACAAGAAAACTAAGACACTAATGAGCATGCACAATGCATCTGAAGGTTGATACTGACCGACTTGACGTCAAAAGATCAGAAGAGGGAAGAGGAATGTCATAGTTTAACTAGACAAAAAAACAATTGCTAGTAAAAAGACTGGCAGGTAACGCTGGGTAGGGTCAGCAGAGTTTTAGATATCGAAATGTTTGTCACTGGAGTAAATATGGTGTTTCTTATTATCATAATGATTGCTATATCATTTGTTCATATGAGCACGACATTTTTTAATAATTTTTTTATTTAAGTCACACAAATTAAGATTTAAACTTTTTGGTTTCAGCTGAAAAACTTTTTGGCGTTAATTTTAAATTTAGTTCCATTTTCGCATTTTTACGAGAGGTTTTGTCTATCAGTCAGTCACGCTTCAGTTTGAAATGCCGGAAGCGCCCTTTATTGGAAGCATCAAGATGTCTCTAAGTAAAATTTTAAAATTTATTTGATTTACTAATAAGTAACCATTTATCAAGACTAAAACCACTCGAAGATAAAAGTTAATGAGATGCATAATTTGTCAGTTGAATTATGAAGAATATCATGAGACGATTGAAAATAACGAATAGAATGAATAACATTTGAAGACTTATGACAGTTTATGACAAGTCTTTATTGATATTAGATTCGAAGAAGGCCATGTTGTAGCCCCTAGGAAAGTAGTCTTGTGTAACATGTTCCACAGATGAGAAATTCTTGAAAAGAAACTGTTCATGGAAACCCCGTTTGGTTTTAGTTACACAGAAGAAAACCCCTTGCCAAACATTGGTCCCCATATAATATGCAATAGAATGAATTAATTTTATTTTCTTATGAACAAATATGGACCTGTTTTGTTGGTGTTGTTTTACTGAAAACAACAAAGAAAAAACTCGAGTTTGATGTGTTTACTTATACGAGACTAAATGCTTAGAACAGCAGTTTGCTCTAATACTTCGGTGTCAGGTCTGAAGCTATTCTAACGGATGTTTAGCAAGTGGCTAAAGCAGTTCTCATGTGAAAGTTCTAAAAGGCGAATATGAAGTCTTTAAGTGGCCCATGTCTTAGAAGCATATAATAAATTTGTTACAACACAAGCATCATACATAGAGATCTTTGTTTTCACCTTGATATCATGTAGTATAGACACCGCTTTTCAAAACAACTAAAAACAAAACTAACCTGTTCAATGCGTCTACCGAACTCTATATACTTGAAGTTACACCACCCATATATATAAACAGATGTACCACAGACAGTCTGTTGCCTTCAATAAATATTTCAGGTTCCTAATATGGGTTGCCAGGAGCCGAAACAAACATAGCCTTTGTCAAGCTTGTTGTGAGACCCATAATTTTACACGCCCATGCTAAACGATCTATGATATTCTGCATATGACTGCGAGTGACCTACGAGATCCACCTCGTCTGCATAGCGTAAGTCCCTAAACCAGTAGATAACTTCTTTGACAAAGTCCTAAAACACTGTAGGTTATACAGCTGACCCAAAGTGCGAAATCAAAGATGCATATTTTTGCCACAGTTATCGAAAGCCAATGACAGAGTTACAGCAAAGTAGATAGAAAATAAAGTAGGTGCAGCTATATCAACCTGTGTTACACTATTTTACACTGCAACGGATTCTGAGAGGACACAATTGCAGTTGACACGTGCTTCCATATTGTCGTGCAACTCACGAAGAAGTCTAACAAAGTCATAAGGACATCCCATCTTACCCAGGAACTTCCACAGCGCACATGATTAACTTTATCGAACGCTTTCATTAGAACAACAAAGATATGATATAGACTTGGACGATGTTCAATACACTGTGTCTGCAGTTAACGCGCCGTAACGATCATATAAGTGGTACCCTTACCCCGTCTACGGCCACACCGACGTCCAAAATCACAAAAGGATAGAGTTTAACATTCGGACAATCCAACAGGATTCTGGTAAATACATTTCCTGTCCCATTCAAAAGACAGATGCCTCGATAGTTGCCGTACTCATTTTTATTCCCTTTTAAAACCCCTTAATTTGCACTGCAATTTGCACCACAAATAAGAATCAATACGTGTATATCATCTCCGTCAGTAGTGGAGTAGAAGGTAGAGTTCAAGACAAACCGCTGGGAAAGCTGCCGTGCAGGCGACATCGATGTTGTTGGATAGCGGGTGAATTGTTGATTTCCCATTATTCACAACACTTTAATAGATTTTCCAGAAATTGCGAGTTCCTAATTTCTGTGACTCAATGCGTTTTGTATTTATCTCGGTATACCTTCTATTATCTTCAGTAGTTTCACTCTCGTAATGATTTCATGATGCTACAAATGTTTGTCTATTTGCATCAGATTAGTATTGCGGTTGGATCGGCGGCGGAATGCTGTCTGCTTATTATTAATAGCAGGTGTCCAGGTTGAAGTAGACCATTGAATTTCGCACGGGGGCATGTGCTTCAATGCCTACTTTGACTCATTCAGTTGTCTAATTTGCACAATGCTCAGCAGGGAGAGATAATATGCAATTCCATGGGGTTTAGCGTCTCTGATGTGATCTCTGATGGATTCACAAGCATCCCGTTTGTAGTATTTAGTCGTTTTGATCAACGGTACCTCAGCTTGGGATCGAAAGTTTAGGGTGATATCGATCATTATCACAATGTGATCGCTGTATGATATGAACATTCGTTACACAAGCTTCAGGCAGTTCCGTTAAGAATAGATCGAAAGTGAGTCTTGCTGATCCTTACGATCGGGGAAGCTGGTCGGAAAAGTGAAGATTGTGAAATGGAATGTGCAATAAAGAAACTATTCATGATGTTACTAGCTGTGTCTGTATAGCCCCTGAAACAAAGCCAGCTTAGTGTTGACAATAAAATCATCAAATATATGTATTTGAGAACGGATCTAAAGAGAATGCTGAATCAATACTATCTTAGACACAGTTGAGGAGGGGGCAGTTCTGCGTCTAAGGAGAAAGGTAGATGAAGTATAAATACCTTAGGCTCTATTGTAAATCTAATCGAAAACACATGTAGGCCTGATCATCTGATCCAAGACTATGCTCTCTAGTCAACGGAAGGGTGTTACGAATATTCCGTGCATATGTTTATCCGAATCCTTACGGAAGAGATGAAAATATTCAATCATGTAAAATTGATTAGAAAAGATTGGGCAGTGTAGGTTAGTTTCGCTTAGTGCTAGGATATCTGGGTAGTTTACTAGAAGAAATGATTCTACATCCTTGAGGTTTAGTCCTAAGCCCTCGGATATTTCTGTAAGAGAGCTTTAAGAAAGGATGCGATTTGATTGGTTTTTTTAGGGGAGCGTCTAGTTTGATCGTTTTTATTGTCATAGTCATTTATATTTATAATAGACAAAGTGGGTGTATGTTTAGCGCCAGAAGACAATGTTGACACAATTAGAACATAAGGGAATCTTCATCTATGAGATTGTTGCCTCGGTATAGCCCACCTGAGATAAGCGTAGGGTTCGATTCCACACGCGACATGGCACTACAGTTATCTCGATATTATACAACTGTTGATAGTGCAGCTGCTCTTAGCGCTCCCTAAGAGTTAGGGGTCCTGTATCACCAGTCGGAAACAGCAGCCAGACAATCAGTCAAACCTGTACCCTTAACTTGTCAGACAAGGGCGGCATATACTAATCATGTGAAACTAAGTTAAGAGCAAGTGCCGCCCAGTTTCCCAGATGGAAGGAAAGAGATGGTGGGACGTCGTTCCTTGTCCTAGTCAGGAAACAAGACCAAGAACTGGGTATCTTTAAGGCCTCTCTGTGATGGTACCTCTGCGCCGAATTGACACAGAAAGAACGCAAATGCTGAGTGATAAGCAGAGCCTATCTACTTCTTAGACTATTTAAGTTTGCAAACCGGATATTTCATTCGTGTATCCAGCTTTAGGGAGGTTGTTGACTAGGATTAAGGAGGCCTCCCTCCTCCAGTGGTTCGGTGCCATGGCGTATGAAGTCAGTAGCACATGGTTTATATTAGAGTGTTCCTTCTCTTTTATGGGTAATCCCGGGCCTAGATACTAAGGATGTATTTCTGCGCCCTCACTTGGATAGATAAGAATTATAAGTTTCTACTTAGAATAAATGTTGCTGTCTTTTCCCCCCGAAATAAAACAAATTGAAGATAGGTTTACCTTAGATAATAGGTAGAAAGAGGGTAAGTTTAAAGCATGGTAAGAATACCAATCTGTTTTTGATTTCACTATTCATTGATATTAAAGACACAAATTTTCATTTTAACAACTTTATTTCCCCAAACGTCGTACAGTAAAAAAAAAATAAAAATATTAAGTAAGTAAATAAAATAACAAAAAAGTAAAACGAGAACTTAGCTACGAATTCATGTGGCATTCACCCGGTCTGACCTTTCGGTCACATTTGACCTGCAAACTTTGTCAGTTCTTCTATAAGATTCTCTTTATTTATAGAAAAAGGAGGAAAGACTGGTGGATTCCCATTCAGATCAGTCAGTCTTCTTTTTCTTCTCAAAGACACATCGAGAGACTTCGTTCTTTTTTAACAACTTTATTTCGCAAAGTCTCGTATTAACTTGAAGTATTTTAAGATGCACGAGAAAGTAGAAATATTATTTTTAAACAGAAATTAATTAGATACGAAGAAAAATAAAGAAAACTATTTGGCAAGTATCAAAGCAACATTTATATGAAGTCATACAATGCATCATAAATTATAAATGCTGATTCTCCTAAGAACGATCAATCTCTTTTCAAATCAGAAATGTCAGTGAAAAAGATGGTTAAAATCAGGGGAACGAATTAAAATAGAAAGAAAATAACTCTTAACTGAAGAAGTTAAAATAAACGTAAAATCATCCGGGTTAGAAAAATTTAATTATTTTTATTGGTACTATCCATCCGGGTTAGAAGACACCTCTAATTTGTATGGGTACTTTGTTGCACAGCTCTCAATTTTTAATTGCCCCCAAAACTTGGGTACTATGCTATAAACAGTACTATCTAGTAATATTTTGCTAGAATTAAAATCAAGTAATAGATTATTATGAAGATTGAAATAAGTTTTCTAGACATAAGTTGTGGTAGCATTATATGTTAATCTTAAATGTGTAACGGGCATAAAAGTGGTGCAACACTCCTCCATCTTCAGAATTAATTTTACCTGTCATATATATATATATATATATATATATGTGTGTGTGTGTGTGTGTGTGTGTGTGTGTGTGGGTGTGTGTGTGTGTATGTGTGTGTGCGTGTGTGGGTGTGGGTGTAAATATATATTGTTAAATAACCGGGGAAAACCCGAAGTCACCAGACTGGAACGACAAAGGATGAATCATGTAATTTTATTCACACAGACAAAGAAATGGAGAAAAAAGAGACTAACAGTCATCACGTTGTTAATAAACTCATAAAAAATCGGATATATATATATATATATATATTACTAGCAAACATATGGGCCCTCCGGTAGCATATTGCTCGGTAGGATGATATGATGAACGAACTAAATACACTGATCCCATAATTAGGAGGAAATAACAAACATTTACTACACTAATTCTAAAAAGAAAAGTTAATGTTTAGTAGCATTGTATCATGACAACAAAAACGATACTACAATACCCTTTCAAAACTAGGGAAGGTAGTACCTGAGAAGATCTCCCGATAAAAGCAGAAGATAATGTATAGTATCATTGCCACACAATAGATACTACAATATAACCTGCCGCACCCCCAAGAATGTAATCCTAGAAAAATGGTTTCTTGACAAAAGAACAGATACTACACAACCACCAGCACTCCATATAATGTATTCTTCAAAAAGAGTCTCCTATGACAAGAGTGCAGATACTACAAAACCACCAGCCCCCCAAAGAATGTAGTCTCGAGGAAGATGGTCTCATGACAAAAGATAAAGACACTACACAACCACCAGCCCACCTCCAAAAGAATGTATTCCCTGGGAAGATGTTCTCATGACAAAAGAACAGATACTACACACCAGCCCCAAAGAATGTATTCCCTGGGAAGATAGTCTCATGAAAAAAAAGATACTACACAAACACCAGCCCCGAAAGAATGTATTCCCTTAAAAAATCGGTCTCATGAGAAAATAACAGATACTAAACAACCCCCCTCAAAGAAAGATGTTCTCATTACAACAAAAACAGATACTACACAACCACCAGCCCCACAAAGAATGTATTCTCTTGGATGATGGTTTCATGACAAAAAAACAGATACAACACAACCACCAGCCCCCAAGGAATGTATTTCCTAGTAAATCGGCCTAATGACAAAAGAACAAGTACTAAACAACCCCCCAAAAGGATGCAGTCTTTAGGAAGTTTGTCTCATAAAAAAACAACAGATAATACACCCCCTAAAGAATGTATTCCATAGAGAGATGGTCTCATGACAAAAATAGACACTACAAGGCAACCACCCCCCAAATCATGTAGTCATTAGGAAGATGGTCTCATGACAAAAGAACAGATACTACATCACTCCCCAGGAATGTAGTTCTGTGTAGATGGTCTCATGACAAAAGAACAGAACTACACAACCAGCAGCCCCCAAAGAATGTATTTAGTAAAAAGAGTGTCTCATTACAAAAGAACATATACTACAATACCACCAGCCCACCAAAGAATATAGTCCCTTGGAAGATGGTCTCATGACAAAAGAACAAATACTGCCCATCAAAGAATGTAGTCTAAAAAAAGATGGTCTCATGACAAAATAAATGATAACACAAAACAACCAGCCTCCCAACGAATGTATTCCCTAAAAAGATGGTATCATGACAAAAACACAGATACTACACAACAACTAGGCCCCCACAGAATGTATTCTCTAAAAAGATGGAATCATGACAAAAGAACAGATACTACACAACCACAAGCAACCCAAAGAATATATTCCCTAGAAACATGGTCTCATGACAAAAGAACAGAAACTAAAAACCTACCAGGTCCCTAAACAATGTATGCCCTTGGATGATGGTCTCATGACAAAAGAACATATACTGCACACCGTCACTCGTTCTTCGTGAGAAGCGAGTTTCGTCAGTCTGGGTTTTGGAGGCGAACCTATCAGACATGATTTTGATGTAGTCAGCAATTTGATATAAGGGAAATATTTCCCTAAGAAAATACAAGCGAGAGATATCCTTAACCCCCTCTATGAATGGTTAAGAAAATAATTGTTAAGTACTACGATTAAGTAGTGATTTGCTCTCCCCCCCTTCTCTCTCTCTCTCTCTCGACGTAGTGAATGGCCCAGGCCGATAGATAACAACGCTTGTAATAAAAGGAATTGAAAGTTAAGAGGATTGTTAGTCTTCGGAGTGTGTCATGGGGTTTTTGTTGCAAACAACGGGCGGCGTGGTTCACGGCTGGAGGGAAGGAAGAAAGAATTCATCCACTAGACGACACGACTCTCTACACAGCGAGGGAGAAATATAAGGTATGCAAACAATATATGAACTATGTGATTTATAATGTTTTAAAAATGACGGACTGTGTTATCTCCCCTGTATTTCATGTTTTTCGCTTGAATCAATGGTCGAACCCGATTAAACGATATAACGAATTTTTATTTTTTATTACAATTCTACTTGATAGTTTTTGCTAATTTCTGGTGTACAAACTTATTTTTGCTTGATACATAAGTATATCAAAGAGTTTTCCGGTTAATGTAATTGGAATTGCGATTTTCAGCTTTTTTAAATATGTACGCTTCTCTGTACAAGTACCAAAATATGCTTTTCATATTAAAGGTTCGAACATCTTTTACTTTAATAAACGGAATAAAATAATGTTAGAATGTGTGTATCATCTTCATAATGAGTCATGTTTTGTTAGGGAATAAAAATAATGTTAGATTTTGTGTATCATCTTCATAATGAGTTATGTTTTGTTAGGGAATAAAAATAATGTTAGATTTTGTGTATCATCTTCATAATGAGTCATGTTTTGTTAGGGAATAAAAAATTTAGGATGTGATAAGAAATAAAAAGCAATTAAACGGCCATTTCTACTTTGAAAAATCAAATCGTTTTTCATTAATCTTTTTTTCATTAGATTTAAATGTTTATCGACCAAATCTGACAACCCTCTAATTTTACTCCATCTTAAAATAGGGGATTTCATAGAGTTTAATTTGTAGTAAATAATAATTATTCGAAAATAATGTGTTTTGCTTCACCTATTCATGGGATCTTTTTATGTTAAAAATAATATTTAATATTAAAAGGTAGTTTTAAGCAATTTAATTTGTTAAAAGCTTTGTAAAATAATCCAGTTATGTGGTTGCTGAACGCGGAATATTTTACTTAATCTTTATTTACGGCAAATTAAATTGCTTAAAACTCTTTTAAAACATTGAATATGATTGTTTTAAACAAATAAGTCACAAAAGATAGGTAAAGCAACAAACATTTTTCTTTTACTAATTTCGCAAATGTATTTCCTTTAAACTAATTTATGTCGGTAATAGTAAATACTACCTCGAGAATTATAATATCTACTACGTGAACTACGAAGAAAATAACACGAGAAAGATATGGTTTTCGCGAGGGTTTCATTTGTTTGATTTTAGTTGTTATTTTATGGAAATCGCTCCAGACAAGGCATGACACCACTTGATGTAAGGAGTTAAAAAGAACAAATATCAAATATCAAATATCGCAAAGACAGGAGATGCCTATTGACCTTAGTCTTGAAAAGACCAAAGTTATAGGTAGGAGGAAAACAGTCAGCAGAAAGAGAGTTCCACAAGCATGTGGTTCTTATAAAAAAACTACTGGAATTGGAAGTTGTATTACAATGAGGTATCAAAACAGCGAATTGATGGAGACCACTAGACCATTGAGTCAAACGAACTGGAACAAAAGAAACGGAGAATAGATCACATTATTCTGAAGAACACATGCCATAATAGTATTTATAGAAAAGACTGAGACTAGCAACATCGCGTTTGTGAGAGAGGGGGTGTAGAGAAGAAGAAAGGGTAGGGACAATCAAATTATATATATACGTTTCTCCACCTTATAAAGAACCCTCAAATGAGAAAGAGATTCAACATTGCAAATATGACAACAATACTTCATACATGGGCTGATTGTCGATTTGTAGAGAGATAGAGAATAGCCTCAGAGAATCGACTTTACGAGAAGCAGAAAGAGAAATGGTGTCGAAATTTCGGGGTCGTTAGCGAAATTCGAATTACTTGGTAACCAAGCGGATTAAAAACAGTTAAAAAGAAAACATGACAAGGGGAAAAGACAAAATAAGAGGTTCGATTGAGTTAAAATATAGCTTTATTTACATTAAAAATGGGGAGGTCAACATATTGCCACTGCACGTAATGTAGGAAAAAGGTTTTCTGTCTGGGTTGTGTCGTGTATCCGCCTTGCTTTCCTTCCAGCATCATCATTGATGTAATGAAGTCTAGAGGTGACGTCATGTCCGGTGTCTTCTGGAGTCTTTGGGCGCGCTTTTTGATTCAGTACTAGCTTGACAGCCGCGGTGAGGTTCGTTTCAGAGTGGTATCCGTCCGATTTGTGAATGGACGTAAAATGTTTGGATGATTTTCTAAATGTTCTTAGAGTAAGAACGATATATTTGAACGACCATATTCATACAGAAACATATCTTTCCTAGAAGGGATGGATTAACGAAGGACGTTTCTGGATAATGGACACGTTATTAAGAAAAGATTATCGAATAACATTTATGAAGTAATTTCAAAGATTGAGCCCTTTGGAATGAAAATGAACATTTATGAAGTAATTTCACAGATTGAGTCCTTTGGAATGAAAATATGAAAGGAAGACAGAGAAAGGGACATTTAAAACGGACATTTCAATAGAAAAGAAAAAACTAACCCAGACTTTGCCGGAGACGTTTCGTCAACCAATATGATATAATCGGGTATATTTTTGAGTTTTATTTTATTGTTTTATGCCCTTAGAGAACCTTGCGTTAAATTGATAAAAAGACTTCTTTGGTCTTTATTTAATGTTTTATATGAACAAATAAGAGAGAGAAAGAAGACTCTTTCGTCTTTATTATATGAACAAAAAAGAAATGAATTATTTTCTTTCCAATTTCGTTGTGCCAACGATCTTACCCTTTTGTGAATTTTGCATGTCTTGAGTTTTATTTCATTTTTATCTTGGTTTCTGTGGGTTAATGTTATTAACCTTGCTGTGGGAAATAAAAGCAGCCAGCCCCATTTTTAATGTAAATAAAGCTATATTTTAACTCAATCGAACCTCTTATTTTGTCTTTTCCTCTTTTCATGTTTTCTTTTTAACTGTTTTTAATCCCCATGGTTACCAAGTAATTCGAATTTCGCTAACGACCACGAAAATTTCGATAATGGATCTAATGTATGAACTCCAAGAAAGATTTGATTAGAAAAAAAGACCAATAAGTTTCAGAGTCGATTTCTCCTCAAGAGCAGAGCCATCCATGAGAATCTCAGGAAGAAAAGGGGCACGCCTACGATTGAAAGACACGATCTGAGTCTTAACGGGATTAAATGAAACAAGCCATTTCATACCCTAATCCACAACTGAACCCAGGTCAACTACTAGATCAGCTGCATATTTCGACTGATCCGAAAAGGGACGAATATGCTAATATCAATTCAAGGAAGATGGTGTCTGTCATCTTTTCCTTTTCCCCAATAAAATATTAAAATATTGCGATAAATGAAATAATCTTAATTTTACTCATAATATCTATCAAAGAGATCGGTCTTGTTTCCAAATGGTTTATTTCATTTTCCTCATCTTTCATTTTCTGCGAACCAGCTTTTCCGGTCGCCATCTTAAATGTCGACTTCATCACATATTTAATTAATATAATCGTTTCTTTCTTCAAAACATTTGAAAGCAAATTGTGCAAAAAAAGTAAGTATTACTTGAATTTATTTGTTTTATGGTTTCTTTTTTAATACAGGGACGCATCTAAACCATTATGTTTCCCTTTTGATTTGATATGAATGCCGAAACAACCCCTCATCTTGGTTTTTAAAACATCACACAAAAATTCCACAAATTACTGGACTTTAATGAAATTGTGAGTATTCAAAGAAAAATAAACTGTAAAGATATTTTGCTGTAAACTAGATTTTTTTATTTATTTAATAATAATTTGGTTTTCTTTTTCGAGATTTTATAATCATTCCCATGAAGATAGGAATGAGCACAGCCGGGTCGGACCCCGGCAGTGTTTTGCGAAAATACTGCCTATGAATTTTAGACCTGTCAAATAACATAGAACGCTCGTTATCTGACTGAGAATATTAGACGCGGCCACTGGTAACATTGGTTGGGGGTGTCTATTTCTTCCTATAAAAGCTACAAGGAATGTGCGTTTCTTTTAGGGGACTGGGATTACGACAAACGCGTGCGTTTCACAAAGCAAAACATGGGGCTAAATAAGGTAAGGGGTGGTGGCTGTTTTTAGAACCGCCCCCTCCCAATATATCCGGCACTAATTAGTTGTATGTATGCAAATTAACTCGCCAGAGCCTACCATTATAACGGTTTCCGTGCTAAGACAATCCATTACTCTTTTCCAACACCTTTTTCTCAGATAAACCAAACAGTACATACAAATATAAATATAATGTTGAACAAATGTTTGCACCGATATCTGCTACTTTCTTTTGTATTTAAAAATAAATAGTTTCTGTTTCCTCATAATTCAGTAATTTTTCAATTTAATGAAGAATAAATAATTTAGATATAAAGTGTAATTCTTATAATTATTTGTTTTTAAATTAATTTAATATTTTGGTCTTAGTTGAATTTGTAAAAGCTCACAACTAAATTTAACAAATTATGAAAGTATATTTTATATTTAATTTTGTATGATTATTAATAAACGTTTTTATCGTTTTTTTGTAAAAAGTAAAGAAAATAATTCTTACCAATAAATGTTATTCGAAACAAAAATACATTTCTTTTTTTTCCTTTTTTGCATTTTTTTCAGAGAAACCCTGCTCTACACCTTTTCTGGAGCTACATAATATTCCGATGCATTTTGCCTAATTTGTGGATGCTGAATCTAGATCTGAAATAATTTTCTCTCGGTCTGTAGCAGCCATCATGCAGGTCCACAGGGAAAACGAGTGAGAGTTGTGCTGTGTATGGTCTATTGAGTGTGGGGAACGGGTTTGGAGTGTTAACTGAGTCGAATATCTCTTGTTATTTGTGAATGTAAATGACGTACAAGAATATAAAGTTTAAATATTTATAATTCATCATTCCCCCCTCTAATGTAGTCATCTCCCATTTTAACAAACAAATATTGTGGATTTTCGCGTTTTTCCCGATTCTCTCTTTCGGATTAGATAATATTCCGATGTGTAATTAATGCTGATAATGGTATTTGATCTTAGAACATTTCAAGTCTTATTTTCTTTTTCTAGTAAATTTTGTGACTTTTTAGACGTAGATATGACATTTATTATTTTGGAAGGCAGCTACAAAAATTCCGTTTGGAAAATATTGTTCTGAAAGATGTCATGGTTTAAAATGTTATAATTCAGTGTATGACTTAAAATAAACATTGCTTGAAACAGCTGTGAACAAGTATGAACATTTTGTGTATTCTCTTAATCTGAAACTTGATTTTAAAAGTGCTTTGAATCAAAATCTCTCTATGTATCTAAATGAGAAAGGTCTGCACATTCATCACTGCTACATGACCGTCAAAACGGCTTACTGTTATTGAGATCAATGCTACAATATTTTGAAATACTTTATATATACAGTACAGAAAAAAGACCAAAAGACATCTACTTCAATGACTAATTTGCATAAATATTTTTGAAGCGTTTATAATAAATAAATGTTTGATGTTATTCATTTGTAAGTATATTGTCCTATTCTCCCATATATATATATATATATATATATATATATATATATATATATATATATATGTAATACGTTTGTCGATAGTAATAAATTAAAGTCATTTAATAAACACGAACACTTACTAAAACCTTTTTAAAAATATTTGTTATTCAATGTTACAAGTGAGGTAATTTAAATTTAACTAACATTGCTAGCTAGAAAGAAAGATATACCGACGAGGCAAAAGCAAGAACAATTCACAACGAACAAACGTGGACATGCGTTTCGCTTTTGTGTTTCAATGTTCCATTGCGGTAATTTTTAGGGGGTTTACTTGATTTTCAACAAGTTCCATCTGTTTCTAAATTTCAAGTTTCAGAAGGAGACATTGCCCCACACACGGGTCGTCACTCAGGCGAACTAATTTCTTCTTTCTTTTCATTTCTTTACGGTTTTATTTAAAAAGTAAATATATCTGTATCCAAATTACCAAAACGGTAATACTTATCAATTGGTATTAATAAATGTTACGTTTTATCTGTTTATATGAATGAATGCGAAAATTGTTATCTTGGGTTTAAAAGAAACTTGAAATTAAATGTTTACGATTTAAATGTCTTAATTCAAGTAACGAAATTTGCGAATCGATAGCGAGCTGGCAAATATATATAATATAGTTACCCCAAAACACGTGTTTCGTCATCTCTATGACTTATTTAAGTGGCTAGACTGAGCGAGATTCGAAACACAAACTCCAGTGACTGATATCGGTATTAATCTTACAAAACTACCGACAAAACCGCATTCTCAAGTGACGACCAATCCTTAATAGAACAAAAGAAATGCTTGTTCTCATTTTATTTTGTAATTGTATTTATTTTGTTTACTTCTCAATTACTGCATCAACTATCCAAGTTGAAAGTCACTGGAGTGTGAAGGTTACTCACAAGGACAATGAGAAAGAGAGAAAAAAAGCAACATATATGTGTGTGTGTTTGTCTTTCCCTCTGTGTGTCTATCTGTCTGTCTCTCTTATTCTCTCTCTCTCTTTATTTGTCTCTTTTTCTCATATATATATATATATATATATATATATATATATATATATATTAGTATTTCATTTATCCACATAACATTTTATAAGGATATATAATTTTTAATGTATCAATTCTCAGTATTTAAATTTATATATATATATATATATATATATATATATATTACAAATTCACGCGCGGGCAGCCCCTGGTGGGGCACTCATACGTCGAAATCGACGGGAGAGTCCATCATATATATATATATAGAGTCCATCATATATATGTATATATATATATAAATATATATATATATATATATATATATATATATATATATATATATATATATATATATATATATATATGTGTGTGTGTCGAGGCAGCATTTTTTCTTTAAGACACGTATTATTAAAAATAACCGGTTATTTTAGTGTTGATCCCTTCAATTTTCCGGATTAAAATCTTAATCTCGGAAGGAAATTGGCTAATGAAACTCCCGTAATGTACATGTTGGTCCAGAGTACTTTCTGACCCGTCTGTCTCTCTTATTCTCTCTCTCTCTCTCTTTATTTGTCTCTCTTTCTCATATATATATATATATATATATATATATATATATATGAGAAAGAGAGACAAATAAAGAGAGAGAGAGAATAAGTGTATATGTGTGTATGCGTGCGGGCAAACTGGGCTGATTGTTGTGGTGGTGGGGCGGTGATCAAATGTGTCGCGATTCTGGGTTTATATTGTCTTTATAATTTATCTGGAGTTAACTTGAATAAATAAGTATATTCGTTAAATGTAACAGGAATAATAATAATAATAATAATAATAATAATAATAATAACACTGGTCAACACAATATTTTTGGCAGGCAAAGTAAGACTGGTTTCTGGGGTTTTCAAGGGCGCTGAATCCGAATCTGACATTAGTTTTTTCAAATTGGCTCTAGTTTTTGAGTTATCACAGGGAGGTCGTTTGTCTGAAATCACCCATTCGCGACCATAGCTAAACGTACAAAAAACGGCTAAATAGTGCATAAATGTCAGATATTGATTTTTATGATGATCTTAAACCACAAAGACAGTGTAAAATCTCAATCTAACAAGTTAAGTTAGATATAACATCATTTCATTTATCCTATAACTGAACACTTTTCATAGATTTCGAGGATATACAAAAAATTTGCTAAAAATTTGCTGAATTTTAATTCTCCAAGTGAAAAAAAACATTTACATAATCAGTTATATATCATAAATTAATGCAAAGCATTATACACTAGATTCTTAGTTACAATGAACACACAAAACAATATTTTATTCACAAAACTAAAATTGACGTTTATACGATTTTCGCTTGTGAGCAACTTTTGGGCAGTCTCTCAAAAGGTTCCAGCAGTAGTCTACCATCATGTGCTCATCCCATTTGCCTTGATACCTCTCTTCCATTGTTTTGATGTCTTGATGGAATCTCTCTCCCTGCTCCTCACTGTAATCACCAAGATTACCAGGAAATCTGTCGAGGTGGCTAAACAAGAAATGAACTTTAATGCTCATATTTGCCCCTAGTTTTCCGTATGCAGTAAGCATCTTACGGACCAATTGCTTGTAATTGTCAGCTTTGTGATTTCCCAAAAAGTTTGTCACTACATCTGTGAAGGACACCCAAGCATTTAACTCAACCGTGTTCATATGATTAGTGAAGTCAGAATCCCTCATGAGCGTTCGAATCTGAGGTCCATCGAAGATGCCACCTTTAGCTTTTTCGATGGAAAGACCTGGAAATTGCCTGCATATGTACTTGAAGCAATCCCCATCCTTGTTCAACGCCTTAACAAACTGCTTCATGAGCCCTAGTTTTATGTGCAATGGAGGGAAGATGATTCTATCCCTGGGTACCAAAGGCTCATTGATGACGTTGGCTGTGCCGACTTCGAGACTTTCTCGTTCTGGCCAGTTCTCCCTTCTCCAGTGCTGGATTCTTGGTCTGCTATCCCACAAACAAAGAAAGCAGGGATACTTTGTGTACCCACTTTGCTGACCAAGTAGAAAATTCACTATTTTCAAGTCCACACAAATCAGCCATTTATGAGTGTTGTAATTCAGCTTTTCAAGAACAAATTTGATAGCATCATACTCTTCTTTCATCTTGGTAGAATGGCCAATTGGTACAGGAGCAAACTTATTGCCATTGTGCAAAAGTACAATTTTTAGACTTGCTTTCGAGCTATCTATGAAGAGACGCCAATCTGCTGGGTCATATGATGAGATCCCCATGCAGTTAAGAAGTGCAGAAACGTCATTACAAAAGACCAGGTCGTCTTCTTTAGAAAAGAAACGAAGCAAGCTGCCTTCCCTTGTCCTATAGTATGTTACTTTTGTGCCAGAATCAAGAATGTTTTTTTCTTGGAGTCGTGATGCAAGAACTTCAGACTGCTCCTTCGACAAACAAAGGTCTTGCACTAGGTCATTAAGTTCAGATTGATTGAAAAGCTGAGGGCCATTTGAGGGTTCTTCATAGTCACTACAGCTATCATCACTTGATATTGAAAGATCAGCTGGAATCTCTTCGGTTTCATCGATTTCAGGCAAACTGGTGAAAACAGGCACAGGTACATCCTCAGAGTGCGCAACAGGACGGATAGCAGAATCCAGGCTCGGATACTGCCAATTTGCTTTCTTGTGCTTGTTAAACCCCGTCATGTCATTGAGACAGAAGTAGCAGTCATCAAAATGATTGTTGGGCTCTCTCCACACCATTGGTACAGCAAACTTCAACTTCAGCTTACCGTTGGTCCAACCGCGGAGACTTTCTACACAGGTTTTGCACACCATATGTGGGGCCCAAGACTTGTCTTGGTCACCAAGTATCATATCGAAGTATGCTTTGTACGCCCTCTTGAAAAAGTCTGTAATATTCCTCTTTTGTTGTGCCATCATATACTGTCCGCAGATGTAACAAAAGACATCCGGTTCATATCTGCAACATCTTCTAGAAGAACTCATTTTCTCTCTGGAACTCATTTTCAACTGTGGAATTAAAAAGAAAATTCTTAATTACTGTTTAATTTATACTGCAACTATATTTATGGAACATGTTATTAAGTAATTACAGTATATAATTATATAAAAATTCTCCCTATATAAATAATTATATAAAAATTCTCCCTGAAATACTTCAATATATACATAATCATTATAATGATTCAATAATATCAGAAAATTATTATTTACTGTTTCTATATTGAAGTATTTCAGGGAGAATTTTAGCAGTTTAGGCTTATTTGGGGCTATCAGTATCTTCTAAACTAGAACCAATCTGGCAAAACCAATGTTATATTCGTAATCAGCGACCTTCAAAACCCCAGAAAACACTCCTAGATGGTCTGCCAAAGAAAAAAAAGAAAAATTTGTTGACCAGTGTAATAATAGATACCCCTAATAATTGAGGTAAAGTAATTGAAATAATAAATGAATGATAATAAAAAATGATAATAAAAAAATCTGACTTCCAAACTAAACCAACCACTAGACTTATTAACCCCACAAGACAGGAAATAGGGAAAATTAGTAAAAAAATTTTAGAAAGAATAAATAAGCAGATAAAAACCTTTTATAAACTTAATCAATGGATAAACACTGCAGATACAATAAACTGGTTCCTTAAAATAGTAAATAAAACAGATTGATCATTCATCCAGTTTGATATTATTAACTACTACCCATCTATATATCTAAAGAAATTTTGAAAACGTTATCGATTTTGCCACACTTCTATCTGATATTTCTGTAGATGAAATCAATATAATTAGAAAATGCAGAAATACACCGCCCCACCACCACAACAATCAGCCCAGTTTGCCCGCACGCATACACACATATACACAATATTACAGTTCACTTGGAAAAATACATTTATAAACTCGACGGTTTTTTGACACCTGATTCGTGCATGTCTACCACCCCCCTCCTTCCCTCTCGATCTGAATCAACAGACGCCCTCTCTCTCTCCTTCTTTTTCCTCTTTGTGTCTCTCCCCTCATCATTATTTGTTCCTCTTTCCACCTTATATTTTTATTTATTTATTTATTTATTTATTTATTTATTTATTTGCCCTGTCTGTTTCAGATTCTAGATTTTAGATTTTTGTTTTTTGTTTTTTGTTTCTTAGATTTTTAGATTTTTTGATTTTTTAATTTTTAATTTTAATTTTTTAACGGCTTTAATTTTTGAAATGTTAAATTTCTTTCCTTCTTCTTCTCTTTCTCTATCCCTCCACTTCATTCTCTCCAAATATGATCTGAGGTTAAGATCGGATTCTAACTCTGCCTGATGAGATCTTAGTTTATAGTAACTGTTGATCGATAACATCGACATGCCAGTGTCGCAGATTTTGTACATGTCTGTGTAAATAAAATTATCATATATATATATATATATATATATATATATATATGTGTATATATATTTCTAGTCAGGTATTTTTATACGTTTATATATTTGTATGTACAGGATTTATTCCTAGACTGAAGTAAAACTGATCAATATGATTTTTGAACCAAGCTGCTAGGTGTAAAATGTCCAAATGTGGTCTATATTTACTTTAATACAGTTGTGAAAATTCAGATAACTCCGATTTTTAAAATTTGTTACAATAAGTATTAGTTATCAATTATTAAATATATTCCACATAAATCAATTTTTAAGCATTTAAAAATGATTTAGGATGGATAATATAGTCACAAACTCCCATTCGAAAATTGAAATATATAAGATTTACATTGAATATGACAATATTTTTCTAATTGAAATACTTGTTTCATCCTAATTAAGCAATTGAATGTTCATATCGTGATATGTCTATACCATGTGTATTTCTCTTTCTCTACCTTGTTTATATTTCATCGATGAACGTCGATACAAACATATGTCAAAAGTAAAACATACAAGTGATAAATATTTCCACCAACCGAAATAGTTTTGATTAAAATCTTTTTTAATTTCCTTCTCATCCGTAATTCTTCATTTTCATACTTTTCTTCATATTTTACTTATAAATGCATCAAGAAATTCGCTACTTCCCGAATCTCGGCTCCAGTCGTTGGTTTGGAAGTATGTAGCTTGTCTGAGGTGATGATATCCGGGGAATTGATTAAAGATTTTACGTTCTGTAAACATTCATTATTGGCAGCAAAACCGCGTTGATCGGGCGAACAACTTCTGGTTATTATTTCCCCCATATTTCCAGAATATATTGGCAACGTCGGTTTCTCCTGTTGGTCTGGTCACATCTATGGTCATGTGATACTCGACATCCCATATATAGCTTTTATGGAATGCCAAGACTAAATTGAGCACATAACAGACTTTTAAAAAATGTTTTCTTTCATAAACAAAATTATTGGAATTTAAAGAAATTAAATTTTTTGGGTAAAGAAGGGGAAATTGATGCTTTATTTTCCAAATAAAAAATGAATTGTTCTATTATAAAACTTAATCAAATAATTTCTTTTTATTGGTATGTTAGAAATAAGATGTTTTGGTTAAGTGAGTATATATATATATATGCAAGCGTCATTAAAGACCACAGAGTTTTCCCTCTTCACTAACTTTCTTGTGAATTTCTCGACGCGGCGAGCGATTCGTCGGTTTTCGGGTGTTACTTAGTTGAGTATGGCACCTAACATTGTATCGTGGGACATTTTTCTAGCGCTTTCGGTCTCTCTACCGTCTTCAGGAGGCTGTGTCTTATTGTTACTAAGAGCCGTATTTATAGTTTTAGTATGTGTTATATATCTATTAATTTACATATCTACCTATATATAAAGTTCCGAATACGTTCGTCGAACACTCTCGATTAGTCTTCTATCTGTGCCCGCTTCTAGGTACATATAGATCTTAATTTCCATTAATTACGTGACAGTTTCCGTTGGCCGAGTGGATATGGCGACTGCTTGCTGATTCTAGGTTGACTCTGTGAACCGGTTCGCGCCTCCTGACCGTATGAAATTGTTACTTTCCTGCACTGATGAGAGCAATAAGCTTGAAACGCTAGCGTCTGTAGGTATTAATAATTTTATATTTATTCATGAATATTATATATATATACATATATATCTTTATTTATTTTTTTTTGTTTATTTTTATTATTATTATAATGGGTATCGATGGAAAATCAAAATAATGTATAGTGTTCTTTGAAATAATATACTTACCTTGAAGAAGCTGAGTAATTTTCATGCATATCAGTCGAGAATACGTGCTCGACGATCAGTCCGACAGACTGTGGGCCGTTGTGATTTCTTCTGGCCCTGCTCTGTTGGACTGAGGTATGGTTCTGTTCAGTCTCAAAACAAGATTGTATTTTCTCTTTTAGAAGGGGTTAGTTTATTACTATTAGCCTGAGGCGCCGCTACCGAGGAATACCGACTGAGCTGCTCAGGCATTTTTGTGGGTTAGAGCACGCTAATCTAGGAGAGTAGAGAGTGGACCATGTGTTTACTTTCGACAGCCTCGTAACTCTCGCTTCTCTTATTTTATCCTTTAGTCCTCAGATTCCATGAGCGATGTTTCTGACAAACGGGATACATTGCTGTTTTCTGGGTCGGAATCTATCCATATAACACTTATCGTTAGCCAGTTTTTGACCTTGAAGTAGTATTTTTAGCTCCTTACATCAAGTGGTTTCGTGCATTGTCTGGAGCGATTTCTCTTCAAAAACCCTAGTACGCTTGCTTTTCACAACCACATCTGACCTTGTCTCAAACTTCCTTGAGAGGAGGTTAATAAACACACACGCACACACTAGTTGGTCGAGCCGCATTGAAGAGCTGTGATACAGCGAAGCAGTCGGTGTGTGGATCACTATATAAAGCTCCCTTTTTAGGTAGAGCTTATTGTAAGGCATAGCTCATTGGGTAAATCTATGTCACGCTCACGTCACTTGACAATAATTACATTGTAGATATCACTTACATTCAGCCGGTGTCGTATGATAGCGCAGGGGTAGAGGCGTAAACTGTCAGCTCGACGGTTGAGTTTAAATCCCGGCTTGAGTGGGTGTGTGTCAGGGTATGTTGAAAAGAAATCAATAAAGTGCTCAATCGCAAAAATGTGAGAGCTAAAACACAACTATTTATTAAAAACGATATGCTACATATTTCAAAGTCTACTATAGTTTCATTGACACGGCTTGACATTTTACCGTT
The DNA here is from genome assembly GCA_963556195.1 of Sepiola atlantica. Lineage (NCBI taxonomy): Eukaryota > Metazoa > Mollusca > Cephalopoda > Sepiida > Sepiolidae > Sepiola > Sepiola atlantica. The sequence goes on along the minus strand of CAUVYP010000801.1, from coordinate 867,310 downwards.
TGGAAAAGGCTGTTAGAGTTTTTTGAACTCATTAGCGACTCACGAAATGAAAACAAATCGAAGAATAACCTTTTCTGATGTATTCGCTCAATCTTCGATTCGTTTTAATTGTGTGAGTCACTGATGATTTGAATGGACTCTAACGGCATTTTCTAAACAGTAAAAAGTCAATCTATGTCAATGAAACAATGTACGTCTCTAAAATATGTAAACAGATAGTTTTTGAATAAATATTTTATATATATATATATATATATATTAATTTCCTGCACTGAAGATTGCGTAAGCATGAAACATCGATGTCTGTAGGTAATAAATAATTAATATTTATTTACAAATATTATTAAAAGCCCCCTTTTACTAAGGCCGGGCACTCTGAGAGAATTTAATAACAAGCAGTACAACTAGCTTCATTGTGAGATCCAACACACTTGTTGTAGATCACTATTCGCTGCGTTTTAAATACCCGCCGACTTGGCATTTACAAAGTTAAAGCCATCCTAAACTCCAAGCTAATTTGTGTTGACTGCGAATCAGTGGCGATTTGTGATCAGATTTCACGCCTGTCGACCGTCGGAAATTAAATTCCTGCACTGAAGAGTGCGTAAGCATGAAACATCGATGTCTCTAGGTAATAAATAATTATTATTTATTTATAAATATTATATATATATATATATATACATATATATGTATATATATATATATTAATAATGGAGATTATGTATCTGTCTGTCTGTCTGTCTGAAGCCGAAACTCCATCAGAGTAATATTACTATTTAATTAGTCCGCCAGCTACTTCATATACTACTACAAAAACCGCCGTACACACTATGCGCATTTCTCAATTTACATAATTAATTGCTTTTAAACTTCTAATAAATTAGTATTCGCAAATATACACTCATGATTGTTTTCTTCAGATTTCCACATGTATTTACGCTATTTTGCTCGCTTATAATCTTATTTATAAATTATAATTATTTCTTTTATTATTTATATATATACATACATGAAATGAGTTACGTAGTTAATATATCTATGACGAAACTGATTGAACAGCCAGCGTTAATCCATGTAATTGGTTCCATCCCTCCGATTATTCAGTATGAACGCAAGACAGGCGCGTTATTTAAAATGTAAACAAAACGCTGGCATTTACCGTGCTACTTTTACTCTGATTTGTTTATTAAAACGTTCTGAGTTTGTTTATTTTCTTAATCTTATTAGCCATTATGTTTTAAAACACAAATTCACTGAATCAAATTGTTTGATTAAAATAATAATTGATTTAAAAATTACTATTTTAAAACACGCACAAACACATTATAACGAATTTAGTTCAGGTAAACTTTTTCTTTTCGAGAATTAAAAAACTATTCGTGTTTACTGTATTTGATTTTTTAATACTTTCATTATAGGTACACCTTTTCCTCCGATTTTAAAAACATCCAATATTATAATTTTTTCACGACCTCAACTGAATTTATGATTTTTATTTCACCTTATACGCTGTTAAGCTTTTATTTACAAACTGTTTTTATTATTCCATGTTTTATTTATAAAAGATGTGATTTTTTTCCTTTTCTGTCAACAAAAAAACTAACACATTGTACTGGAAAACTATACAACTGATTTTAGAATCAAATTATTTAATTAAAATGGTCATTAAACAAACACACACAAACACACACACACACACAAACACACATATTCTAATGAATTTTAATTTAGGTAAACTCCGAGAGCATTTACATAACTAATCGTGTTCACTGTATTTGATTTTTTGGTGCTTTTTCACTTTAGGACCCGCACTAACTTTGACCCCGTCGTTAGGGTTAGGATCAAGGTCACAGTGGGGGTTAGAATTAGGGTTTAGAGTTAGGGTTAGGTTTTTCTTTTTTTCTTCTTTTCTTTTTCTTTTCTTAACTAAAAATATTTTTATGTATGGGGGAGGGGGTAAAATACAAAAATTGAGGGGGGTCCCAAAAAATGTTTTTCTTTCCTTTTAGGCTAAAAATATTTCTATTTATTAAAATTATTAAAACAAAAACAAAATTTTTCTTTATTTTCAACTAAAAATATTCTTGGTCATAAACAAAGAAAATAAATGTCTAACCACCCAAGAAATATGACTGGGGCTCCATCGGTTTACGCATGAGCGTTCATTTCTGACGCGGCAGCCTAGCAAAAATATGGAGATTATATATCTGTCTGACTGTCTGTCTCTCCGTCTGTCTGAAACCGAAACTCCATCAGAGTTATATTACTATTTACTAGTCTGCCAGCTTCTATATATAGTACTACAAAAACCGCCGTAAACATATAAATAAAGTAGAAAGAAATTTCAAGACGAGACTGCGATTAGAACGGAAAACGTGTCAAGAATCTTACTTAAAATAATACTTTTTCAAATTCCTTATATACTGTTACAAAAAGTCGCTCAGACACTAGACGGGTTTTGCCATTTACATAATTCATTACTTTTAAACTTCAATTAAATTCATATTTACAAATATACACTTATAACTGCTGTTATCAAATTTACATATGTATTTACAATATTTTCCGATAAGGTGATATTAATAAAAATTATTCATACAATTAATTAAACACATTTCATTAAACAACCAGCGTGTTTTAAACCATACTTTGAATGGCAAGTACTGTTAAAATTGCAAAGTCATCCTTTCGGAAGTGACGTCATTTTGAGAGGATTTTTTTTCATATTATAATTCTTTATTTTCATTACGTTGTTAAGACAAGGTGTTTTTTTGTAAATTAAAGTTAAGCAAGGCATATCCCAGCCATTAGTAAATGGGTGACCATTTTGGAAAAATAAATTGCTGACTCATCCTTCCGGTCCTTCCGGAAGCGACGTCATTGTGAGAGGATTTTTTCACATTATCATTCTGTATTTTCATTACGAGGTGTTTTGTTGTAAATTGAAGTTAAGCAAGGTATATCCCGGCCATTAGTAAATGGGTGACCATTTTGGAAGAATTAATTGCTGACTACTCCTTCCGGAAGTGAACTCACTGTGAGAGGATTTTTTCACATTATCGTACTTTATTTTCATTATGTTGTTAAGACAAGGTGTTTTGTTGTAAATTGAAGTTAAGCAACAAATATATCGGCCATTACTAAATGGGTAACCATTTTGGAAGAATAGACAAACTGGTTCTATGATATGACGTAGGCGCCTTCAATAGCATATTTAAACATGAGTCTTTGATATGACCGAGGCGCCTCCTAATTTTTTTTCCGTTTTTTAACTATGTATGGGGGAGGGTAAACAATTTTTTATGGGGGGTCAAATTTTTTTTTTTTAACTAAAAATATTCTTATGTATGGGGGAGAGTAAAAAAAAATTTGGGGGTGGGGGTAAATTTTTTTTCCTGATTTTAACTGAAAATACTACTATGTATGGGGGAGGGTAAAAACAAATTGAGGGGGGGTAAAAATCTTTCCAGCTGTGGCTATTACACTCTTATCTTGTTATTTTATGCTAAAAAATTGCCTATTTTAAGCTGATTAATGGCAGTTGAAACGGCGAAATGCTCTGTGCCTAGGCACAATAGCAATTGCACAGGTCAGATGGAACCATTGGGGATATGCAGCTTGCTATGGAATTTCTGCGTGGATACGAACGTTTCTATGCCTGCGTTTTTCACTGGTTCTGTGTTTGGCCATCTATCGCGGTCCTCATTTCTGTTGTGAATATATCTAGGCGATATTCGAAATGCCTTGGTCAAAACGGAACTACACAAGCATTATACACGCATCAAGTACAGTTTTGAGTTGCTGTTAATTTGACCTTCATCATCCACCTTCTAGCGTTTAAAACTTCAAGAGTGTATAGATTGTATATGATTGAAGAAAAGGTTTAATAGTACAATCGGGATTCACTCTTCTTGCTAGGGCATGTCGGGACTAGCCACTTTTGTCGGGGCGGGCCTCATCGACGTACCGTCTATCCAAAATAAGTCCACAGTGAAGTGTTGAAAATTATCTGATCATTTAGGCAACCAGGACACGGACTTCTCAGATACCATGATCTCATCACGGGTCTCCACCGTCGGTCAACATATGATCTCGATATATTTTTTTTGGGGGGGGGTCTTTTCTCTGTGTATAGGTGCAAACGGCATACTCTACAACTGTAGCTGACATTGGAGACGGATGAAATCGCACATATGATGGAAGTATATTTGGATAGCGAGGCTATTATGGTTATTTAGAAATGTTGTTATCTTAGTGATTCCATTGGAACAGAGGAGAAGTTGGTACTAGTATATTTTCTCGATTTATGAGTAAATTGAGTAAATTCAGAGAACGTCTGTAATTACTAACCAGCATAGCGTTATCCCAGTCAACCAAAGGAAGATTGTATCAGGAATGTTTACACAGTGTGATGATGTATGTAAATGAAATCTGGCCAGTGGAGGTTGCATGGATATAAATTATATTTAAATTACACAATTGATCTGTAATATGAGCCTTCAAAGCCAGCTTAGATCTGATAACTTCAAAGGAAGATTAAATCTGTACAGTATATGGAGATTTGTGTACAACACAAAACTTGGTTGGTTTGGTTACATTGAAAGGATGGATGAGAGTTCTTCCGTCAGTCAATGTAGAATAGTATAAATAGCAGAGTGAGTTGACACGGGAAGGCCAAGGAAATAATAGATTCATCTCTTACTCAGTGACTGTCCATCACTCTCACCCTCTCTTATCAAATATTGATTTACGCATTCGCTAATAGTTTTAATGCCCCTATGGGCACTTAGAGAAAGAGTGACTCTGTCTTCAGTGTTGCTATATGCCATAAGCAAGTATGTAAATTAGATAGACAATTTTACTTTACTTATATATTATTGATAAAGATAATATAGAAACAATAGACTTATCAGTTTTTGTTATGCAAAAATAATTTCTTAATAGATATATCACAGTTTATAAATGTTCGAATGGAATGAGGGTGGAACAAATGTCGGTTATGGTTGTGAACTAACGAGTCATGGGTACGTCTTGTAAATGGTTTTCCTTAAAATGTTTTCGCATATATTTTAATCACACAGATTACATGTTAAAATATTCCTTAGATTAGGAATAGGATTATGATTACATAAATCCATTTGAATTGTTCTAATTAGTCGTAATTAGTAATTAAATCCCCAAGCAATTCTTCCCTTTGTAAATATAAGGCTATACCCCTAACTTCTGATCACTGTATGTTGTATGAACCCAGCTCTTATTTTATACGGTGTGTATAACTTTCGCTTCCACCCACGACTCTCTCTCTCTTTCCCTCGATTTATTGACTGTCAAAGGTAACCAAATAACTGAGACATATGAGAAGCAGTAGAGAAAGAAAGAGATAGAAATGGAGATATAGCAAGCAACACTAGACTAATTTGGAATTTTAGCTTTTTATTTTCTTTATGTAACTGGTTTTGAAAACTTACATCAAGCTCAATCGGTGACCCAACCGTTCTCATCTGTTCCAGTATATGTATATATTTATTCATCAACACACTTACACATATATTAGTTGGGGTCTCTGGTTAGAGAGCGAGAAAGGCGGTTAAAGAGAGAGGGAGAAATAAGGATATTTATTTTTTCTATTAAATTGGCTTTGGTAACTAACTTCGAGCTCCATCGGTGACCCAACCGGACTTATTTGTTCCAGTATATTTATATATGTATTCATCCACACACTTATACATATATTAGTGTTTGTGTCCGGTTAGAGAGTAAAATAGAGAGGCAGCGAGAGAAATAAGGATACAATGCGTGTGTTTGTGTCTTTGATTTTAGTATTAATACCTTTTCGGCATCAGTGTTAAACAGAAAGATGGAAGTCAAAATTGAAACTTGATGCTTTTTGTTATATATTTTTTATTAACTAAACACGTTTTATAGAAACGCCACCTCGTTTCGAGGAAAACATTAAATAGTTTCTTGTTTACTTTCCTCATAACCTAACTTTAACTGCCAGGTCGCCTAACAGGAAGTAAACCAGCGATAACATTCGTTTTTATTGGATGATTTTTAATAAAAAGAAAAAAGTTAGTTTTGTAAACATATTTTTCTTTTATAAATCAAATTATTTTGATTTTGTTTCTACATCAGTTTTTGCTTTAAATTTTCAAATAAAATGAAACTTTCTTTGAATGAAACCTTTTTATTATTTCATAGAGAGTAGGAAGGGTACGTGGATGCATTTTTGGAAGCACCGAAAAACTCTCGCTTCCCTTACTACGTCGTTTAGTCCTCAAATTTCAAGATTATAATCAGAATAAATATATGCTAAAATATTCACATGTAATAAAACTAACGACTAACATAAGACTGGAATAGTCCATCATAACACAAAGTAAATATCACTGAGTAATACTACTATTTAACCGGCAGCGAGAGAGAAGAAGAAAGAGAAATAGAGCAGAACAAAGAGAAAGAAAAAGAAAGAAGGAAAGAGAAAGAGAAAGAAGAAAGAAATAGAGAAGAAAAAAAGAAAGAAAGAGAAAGAGAATGTAGAAGAGAGAGAGAGAGAGATTGGGAGAAAAGATTTTGTTCTTTTGTAAATTTAACTGACTTCGAAAAATCAAATTTTCGTGATTCAAACAATCTAATTGGGGGTAACTTAGTGAGCCAACAAGTAATATTTTCTAGTATATATATATATATATATATATATATATATATATATATATATATATATATATATATATTAATTGAATGACATGATATAATTAGAATTTACTCAGATTTTTAGCAAGCAAATTTCCCGACTGGATAACTTTTTTTGTTTTTGGAATATCATTCACTACTTGGATTGTTTTTTTTAATTGACTTCTTTGACATCTTTCTTGAAATTGTTTAAAACTTCATGACTTGGATGAACAAAAAACAAAAAGTGTGTTTTTGGCCAATATATTAGATGTTTTATATACTTTCATGTATTTTTTAATATATTTTTATAGATTTTCAAAGCTTAATTTTATTATCTGCAGTAATGTTATTGCGGTAATGGTCCTATGAGGAGAACATTTTCTTTGAAAACTCATGAGTTAAGGACGCAATATCACTCCTTGTTTGTGAACTCTTATAAAATCTGATTAATTTCTCATTTTATTCTGTCATTCAAATAATATTATTGCTTAATACACTATATTGAGCTTCGTTTTTATCTTGATAGTCTACTGGTTGAAGATATTATTTATATCTTTAAAGTATTATCTTACTCTCTCTCTCTCTATCTCTCTCTCTCTCTCTATTTCTCTCTCTCTCTCTCTCTCTCTCTCTCTATATATATATATATATATATATATATATATACTTCTCCGGCTTTTAATTCTTCACTGGTTTACAAAGATAGTCCGTTTACTTATCTTTTTCTGTGTTGTGTTCTCACCACCTCTGTTGACTTCTTCCACATTTCCCAACTCCACCGTGAAAAGATTGAACACTAAATACAAGCGTAAATCCAGAACGTCAACACTTATCGTGGACCTCTACTACCAGCTCTGTGTTCCAATCTTCCAGACGTTCAAATCCACATCCACGATATCAACCCTAACTTAATGTTACTACGAGAAACCGGAATTGTCCTCTCAAGTTCTATTGGTGTTTTCAAAATGCCAGGTTATTCTAATATGAGAACAAAGCGAACCCTCAAGATCGCCATTGGCATGGAATCTCTGCTTAGATAAGGGACGATTTTCCATGTGGTAGAAACATCTCCAGTGAAAACGCCGAGTTGCCATTTATGTGTTTTCATGTATATACCCAGCAGATCGTACATATTTTCCGTCTATCGTCCTCACAAAGAAGGATTTACTATCTTCGAAAGAATCTGATATGACAAGATTCTGTCTATTCATTCGTCAGTCAATCTCCACAGTGTCGACTTTAATTTTTGAAAACTTTTATTCACCTCAAACAAGGCATATTGTTATTTTTGTATGGATGTACGATCATCAAGGACGACCTGAATCTTTACCCTAACCCTAAGCCTAATCTGAATCTTAATTTTTTAAGAAAGATATGATTATACTAAATATTCGTCCAGTAATATGGTACAAATAATTTTTTAAAAGACCTTCATGCCACACCTGGTCAAAGTTTTTGGATATATCAAGCGCTTCACCAAACTTATGGCCGTTAGGATATCCGCAGTAGAATGGGATTGCCTAAATCCATACTGTTGGTAAGAAAGAATATTAGAATTTACGAGGTGGTAAACTATTGCTAGATTTATTAATGATTCAAAGATTTTAGTGAACATCTGGAAGATACTGATGGATCGATAAGTGGGCGGGTCATTTTTCACGAGAATTATTGACAACTGCTATCACAAAGGACATTTTCCAGTTTGAAGAGGGTAAGAGCCAGTTTAGCAGAATATTTGTTTACTATAGCAGGGGTGCGATTTGGTCCACATGCTGTATCACAGTTCTTCAGTGTGGCTAGACACATATACATAATTATTTTTTCAGAGAAGCTTCAATATATATACCTACAATGCACACATACATATACACAAAATATACACATACATATACACATAGATATACATATATATACACATATATATATATATATATATATATATATATATATATATATATATAAACATATAACACATATAAACCCTCAATTTAGATCATATAGAAAATCATCAATGATGTAACTATAAAGACCAGTCAACAACTGGCGAATATCAGTAGCGAAATATTTAATAGAATAAAGCTCAATGTGTGTACGATTATAATTATTATTTAGAACATATTCCAGATTTAATCGAAAACACTTTATTATCAGACAATTGTTTCCGCCTATTCCAAAAATATTTAGTTTCATGATACACAAAATATCATAAACACTTACAAAAATGCTTCATTACTGTACATTCGCCACACTCAGGCCGAAGAAAAATGAAAATGCGACCGTATTTATTTAATAAATTCTGTTCTTTTTTCACTCGAACCAAAAGGGATATACGAGATTAATGGACCACGATATGGCTAGGTGTAGCCGATAAGAAAAAGGGAGAGATAATGAAGAAAAAGAAGAAAAGGGTGATCCATTTATATGTGCATTTAAATGTGTTGTTTTTATTGATCGAGTGTGAACGTTTTGAAAGAAAAAAGTGAAAAAGATTAGATTGTCATGGTATATTTTGAACATTTAACTACGAATAAATAGGATTAAAGTAAGAATGTTCTCAGTGTAAACAGCGGTATAGAAATTAAATGAATTTTTCGTCGGTTTGAGTGTGGCGAATATACATTGATGAAGTCTTTTCGTAACTGTTTATGATATTTTGCATATCATGAAAATATATTTTTTCGGAATGGGTAGAAACAATTGTCTGATGATAAAGTGTTTTGGGATGAAATCTTGAATATTTTCTGAAGTGTTATTATTATATTATGAGCTCTAGTCGTATTGTACACTATTGAGCTACTATATAAACTTTTGTATGAACTTAGAGAAATATATATATATATATATATATATATATATATATATATATATATATATATATATATATATAGAGAGAGAGAGAGAGAGAGAGAGAGAAATGTGAGAGTACGCCTTCGGCGATTCAAAACATTTTCCAAAGCAAGTTCCAAATAAAAAGCACACTCCAATATGCTTGTTTACAATTATTTCAAACCAGCATTTATTTTAATTAATACAATACACCATAAAATTATAAATGCTGATACTCCTCAGGACAAAACAATATTTTCAAATCAGAAATATCGTAAATGCAACACAAAATAAAAACATTAAATATATAAAAAGTTTAAGATTCCACCAAAAATAGAACAAAGTCACAAAAAATACTCAGTAATTCCCATTAAGTAGAAGCTCAATTCTTAATACAAAATGTAAAATAACTTCAGAACGAAGGTCAAATAGCACATATGACCGCCATATTGGATAAAAGATGGTTAAAATCAGGGGAAATAATTACAAAAAAGGACAATTAAAATAAACGTAAAATCATCTTAAAATGCACCCGGGTGAAAACAATCATGTCATTTTATTGGTACTATGCCAGAAACATGATGTTTTGCTAGAATCAGAATCATGTAATGGATTTTGATCAAAATTGTAATAAGCATTCTAGACATAAAGTTTAGCAACATTAGATGTTGATTTTAATATTCGTAACGGATATGCAAGTGGTGAAGAGAACTTCTGTTCGGGGAATTAATTTTACCCGACTTGGGACGGGTATTCTTCTACTATATATATATATATATATATATATATATATATATATATATATATATATAGAGAGAGAGAGAGAGAGAGAGAGATTTATGTATATATATATATACACACGGGGTCTGTCTAAAAAGTATCCGACCTTTATTTTTACCGTGCGAAATAGAGAGGATAGGGCGGCGCCACTCTAAACAGTGAAGGAAGACACTTTCATGCACATGTGTGAATTTTATCACCGCCTTCCTGCGCATTAGTCGCTGCCTGTCGGTCGCTGAGTGAGGTGCTACACAACGTGTTCGTCGAATTACCGAAGATCTCAAGATGACTGAACGTGTTTAGCAAATGTACGACATCAAATTTTGTCAAAAACTTGGTGATTCTCAGAGCAAAACAATTCGTAAGATTCATCAGGTGTTTGGAGAAGAATCGATGGGTGTCACACAAATTAAAGAGTGGTTCAACCGAAGAGTGAGCAGCGTTCTGTCAGTCCCCAAACTGCTCGGAGTGCAGCTGTTGTTAAGAGGGTGCGAAATTTGGTGATGGAAGATCGTCGTTCAAATGTGCGGGAGATCGCCGAAGAGGTCGGAGTGAGTAAAGATTCCGCACATGCAATTTTGCGTGATGATTTGAACATGCACAGAATGGCTGCAAAATTTGTGCCCAAGTTGTTGTCGCATCAACAAAAGGACCACCGTTTTCAAGTTGTACAGGACCTTCTGCAAACCGCTAACAATGAACCTGGGTTTGTGAATACCGTGATAACTGGGGATGAGTCATGGGTGCACGGGTACGGCCCAGAAACAAACAGACAGTTGTCGCAATGGAAGCATCCCGAGTCTCCAAGGCCAACAAAAAGCGCGACAGGTACGAAGAAAAATCAAAGTGATGCTGACTGTCTTCTTTGATATCTGTGGAATTGGACATCACAAATACGTACCGGAAGGATCACTAATGACAAAGGAGTACTATCAAGATGTTCTCCGGTGTTTCCGTGACACAGTTCGGCGCAAAAGACCGACATGTGGAGGCGAAAAACTAGCAACTGAATCACGACCACGCCCCCACACAGTCAACCTAATTGATGCAACGTTTCTTGGTCAAATATGTAATTCCAGTCGTTTACCAACCTCTCTACTCTCCAGCCATGGCTGTTTGCGACTTCTGCTTGTTTTAAAAATAGAAGACGCCACTGAAATGTCCCCGTTTTGAGACTAGAGAAGAGATAATGCGGAACTCGACAGTAGAGATGAACACCATTCCAAAAGACGACTTCCAGAGATGTTTCCGGCAGTGGATAACTCGGTGGGCTAAGTGTGTGCAAGAACAAGGGGCCTACTTTGAAAGGGATTAGGGTCCCCAACCTCGTCACGTGTTTGAAATATTTTTTCTGGTCTAAGCTCAGATACCTTTTAGACAGGCTTTGTATATATATATAATATATATATATATATATATATATATATATATATATATATATATATACAGGGTGTCTCAAAAAAATGTAATCACTCGTAGAATGACGAGAAAACTTTGCTTCATCGCTCCACAATTTTGTGTGCAAACTCGACATCTTCTGCACATTTTGCCATTCTAAGAGTGAGTACATTTTTTGAGACACCCTGTATATATATATTTACTCTTGGGAAAAACCGGATTCACCAGAGTATGACGACGTAGAATGAATCATGTCATTTTATTCAAACTAAGAAAAATCGAGAGAGGTAAAGACAGATAGACAGAGAGACCAATAGAAGGAGAAATAGAGAGAGAGAGACAGAACGACACACATAAATATTAGATACAATGTGTCTGTGTTTTTGCTTTTAACCATCAGACCGTAACGCTTCAACTTTGAATCACGCACCTTTTCTTTCAAAGAAAATAAATATTTAAAATATTTTTTTCTTTTTCACCTACACAAATTTGTTTATATCTATACATTAGTGATAGGACGATTTAATCATTTTTTCGATTTCGATACAATTACCGATTCTTTTCTAAATTCCCGATTCCGATACAATTGCCGATTGCAGCTTCCAATAATGAAAGCGCCCGAAAGAACACAGCAACAGCCTAAAAGTAATCATCTGCGCAACTATAGATCGAAAGCCGACTTAATTAAATGGCATTGATTTATGGTCGTTTATATAGAAATTCTCCGCTATTTGCGACTTTTCTTATCGCTAACTTTTTCCTAAAAAGAACAACGTTGATTCCTGAGATTAAAATCAAAATATAACAAAACTATGTTAAAAAATCAACTAACAATTTGTTTACATAATAGAATATTTTATTTTTTCCCTTATTCAGAGTGCCTCCTTTTGGAAAGCTGATATTAAAATTAATAACACGCTCAACTAAATCATGTCAATCAATATCGCAGGTTCGATCCTTGTCAAAGTTAGGCATGCTGATGACGGTTGTGCGCCAGAAACACGTGTCCATGTATTACCTTTATGTACGTATTTAATTGATAAACATGTATATATATATATATATATATATATATATATATAGATATATACATTTTACTGTACGGAAATTTTCATTGTCTATCACGTAGTCTGAAAGGAGTTTACTTGTTTTTCATAAGTGAAAGGAACATGTAACAACTGAACTGCCAAACAATTTATATTGGTTTAAATGCCTTTCATTTTTTTAAACACTAGGTTGTAATGCGACGACAATCTTTCGTCCTCTCATCTATATATTAATACGATAGCGTATGTGTTCGGCACCTAGATTTGGAAAAACATTCAACTCGTCTAATTTTCGAAACATTTTTAAGTATTTCCCTTTGGCGCAACGGTTAGCGACGTAGTATTTTTTTACTTCGACCCGACTGGTTTATAGTTCGATCCCAACCAACCTCTAAGATTTTTTTTCTACATTTCGAGGGGAAGGGGGAGAGTGGTAGGGAGGGGACGACCGGGAAGAGACATATTAATACGATAGTGTGTGTCACGCTTACATCAAAAGCAACGACCTTCCGTATGCTACTCATGAATTGGAGCAAAATTTAATCTAAAGCATTTACAAAGTTTTAAGGTTTAGTCGTCGAAATCGGAATTAGTCGATCGATCAAATCGAGAAAAAAGTCTGACGGACGGACACGAAACCGATTTTATTGATTAGACATCATCTGGAATTTTTTATAGGTTAGGAACAACAAGATAATTAGTATTGAAAACATTATTTCGTGTAATTTACACGGGTCCCGCTAGTTTCTTTAAATGATTTAATTGACTTTGAATCATTTTTATATAAAAACTTTATGAAACCTGAAATTGTTAGCCCCTAAATATTAACTCTCGCATAACTCTCATTTACATTTGGATTATTGCAAATCGGTTTTCTAGAGGCTGGAGAGTGGGTGGATTTGTGATACCCTTCCATTTTTAGGATATTATAACTATCCGCTAGTGGAGTTTTTACTATCAATTGTATTGAATTTAGCAAGCAGGGCATAGAATATTTCATTTTATCAATTTTATTTATACTTAACTTCTCATTATTATTGTTGAGTCTTTTCTTTGGTGGGGTCAATTAGGGTTAATGCCTCTACCTTAGTCTTCAATAGTTATGCATTCATTATTAGGTATGCATTGTACACTGATAATTTGACCTATCGATCCCTGGGGTACACTAGTATTTATGTCATGTTGCTTGGATGAATGGCCATCGAGGACAACTTGCGCCTTGTTTGTCATGAAGGATCTAATTATATTAAATATACTTCCATTCGATTAGGTATTTGTTGTAGAGTTTCGAGAAGATAGGGGCCAGTTCAGCAGAGCATTTCGTTTTTACTATTACTGGTATAAGATCACGCCCACACAATTGGAATTTAGAGACGGGGTTGTTTGCTGTGTCCAAAGTGGAGTTTAAGGCGAAACACTTGGCAAGTAGTTCAGCCTTATCAGTTGCCGTGAAACGTCATCATTGTGCTTTGATATCGGGGAAATTGTTGTTTGTCCATTGTTCACCACATTATTGTAGACTTTCCAGAAATTGCGAGTACCTAATTTCTGTGACTGAATGTGTTTTTTTGGTTATTTCTGTATACCTTCTCTTTGCTTAACCTATCACTACTTTACAATTAATTTTTGACTCTATTAATGTACGTTTATTCGCAGTTTAATTATCGCGGTCGAATCGTCGGAATGCTTGCTGCCTCAGTGCAATAGCAGCTGCACATTCCGAGGTGAATTATTGAGGAGAGTGGTGTTTGCTGTAGAATTTTCGCACCAGGACATATGCTTCAGTGCCTACATTGACCCATTCGATTAACTTATTTTCGCACTGAAAGCAAGGAGTGAGAAGGTTTCTCTCTATGGGGTGACGCTGATGTGATCTCTGATGGAATTAAAATCAGCCTGCTCGTAGTATTTCGTCGTTTTGAACAACGGCTCATCAGATTTGGGGCAGATTTTTTTTATCAATCATTACCACAATGTGATCGGTTTTCCCGAGCGGGCTATGCCCATTCTTAACACAAGCCTCGGGCAGTGAGGTAAAGAATAGGTCGAGAATTGAGGCTTGCGTGTCCAGACGATCAGGGAGGCGGGTTTGGCAAGTAACAGTCTATGAGAGATAATGAGCTATGGGGAAATTATACGTAGAGTTACCAGCTGTATCAGTAAATCTAGAGAATCCCAACCAATCACGATGGTGTGCAATAAAATCTTCAAACACATGTATTTAAGCATTCAAGTCAAGTGAGAGTGATGTATTCATGCGTTCAGAGACAGAGTTAACAGGGTACAGTCCGGGCTCAAAAGAGAACTGTATAATAAATATAAGTAACTAAATCTGTGTTGTAATGTCAATCTAAAGCACATGTAGGCTTTGTCATCTGATGCTAGCCTATGTTCTCTAGTCATGAGGATTGTGTTCCGAACATGAACTCTTAGCCCGTGCATATGTTCATAAAAGTCTTTTCGTTAGAATGGGAGCTAATCAGTCACGTCAAAATGGTGAGAGGAGATCGAGGATTGATGTTTTGTTTCACTTAATGCTAGGATATCCGTGGTGTTTGTTAGGAGAAAGGTTTCTACGTCGTTTATGTTGGTTTTAACTCCCTGGATATTGGTGAATGCTAGCCTCAACTACAGAGGCGAAGATGTGTTTTGGTGGGTGTCTGTGCTTTGTGCCCGACAAGGCTAAAAAGACTCATATCAAGCAAATTGGTTTTGATTTACAATATTACAGCCGTTCCATTACTGTCGTTATGAAATCAAAAGTTAGATTTTTACAACGTTTGAATGTTATATACAATATGAATCCTCAGAATTGATAGAAACCCCGATTTCCATCTATACAAGTTGTAAAAAGGATCATATCTCGCGATACAGTTTGGCTGGGATCTCATTTCAGAACGCGGTCTAGGTAGCGAAATCAAAGATGGCGGGCTTGTAAACAGCATTTTTTGACCAACAGCACGTCTACTGTCTGTCATTTATATCTTCGTCCAACATGGAATATCCGACAAGAAAAACTTGTATATTAGATGAATCACATGAAACAAGGAATGTATGGAAGAAAGGGACAGTCAGTCAGCCAGAGGAAGAAAGGGGGTAGAGACGAGCGAGGCACACATATATAAAGGCATACAAAGAGAGGGATAAGAGATGGAGAAAGAGAGATAAAGAGACTAAGAGATATACAGCGGGAAGAGAGACGAAACCAGAGAGTGAGAGATATTCAAAGATATAGAGACAACACTGGGTGTGTTTCTATGAATTAGAGTAATATGTCAGACAAATAAGTCTATGGATTATAATTAGAAAAACATCCGAAAGAATATGACCGTGGCAGGTAAAAACGTTCAGACTAAAAGTTAAAATTTGTATATGTTAACAAATAAATTATAATTTAATTTTGAGACAAAACAACATTTCATCCAACATTTAGGCGAATACAGTCGCTTATTATTTACGGAAAAATGGGTTTGGCCAGGCTGTCACTGTTCTCAGGAATTTCTATTTAGGGAAAAACTTGTTGACCAGTGTTATCTTTCTGTGTCGGTTTGTCTTCTTCTCATATCTTTCTTACATATGTATCTTTCTTTTGTGTGTGTGTGTGTGTGCACCCACAATCCAAAACAAAAATAATATAGACAAATATAGTTTGAGTGAATAGTTTCCAGTATTTATTTTAATAGTGCTCAGTACACTAAAATATTATTATTATTATTATTGTTATTATTATTATTATTATTATTATTATTATTATTATTATTATTATTATTATTATTATTATTATTATTATTATTATTATTATTATTATTATTATTATTATCATCATCATCATCATCATCATCATCATCATGATCATCATCATAATAATAATAATAATAATAATAATAGGAACAGAAACTGCAAGAAACAGCACTTCATAATTACCCCCCCCCCAATAAATTACATCGGCCTCAGCTATCACTACATAAAAATGAACCAAAGAAACAGAAATTACAAGAAACACTATGAGTTCCTTCCCTCTCTCACCACTCACCCCCAAACAAATTTTAATTTAAAAGAATTAAATTATTTTTTCTTTTAAATAAGGAAAGAGAAAAGGAAAAAATTAAGGAATTGAAACGAAAAAAAAGGAAAAAAAATTTAAAATTAAAAAAAAATTTAAACTTGTAATTTAAAAAAAATATATATTTTATTTATTTACTTATATATTCATTTATTTTTTATTATTTTTTATTTTTTTATTATTTTTTATTTTGTTAACTGGTGCCGGCCGAGGCTGACACCAGATAAAATATTTGTAGAGGGTCGAGGAGGATGAGAAGACCGAGGTGGGGCAGCACAAACCAAACCTCCACTGGAAAAGTGCAGAGAATGCCAATTGTATTTACCAGCGAGAAATCAATGGTAAGAGACTGTTGCGATACCACATCGTTATCGAAAAGAGGTGAATAATACTGGAAATCTGGGGAGACTTGTCACTCAGACTCCAGGGAATACCACTGGTTGTTGTCGGCGAGCAATCACTGACGATTATCTGTGCGAGAACTCCTAATGAGTACAAATAATAATGATAACAATAATAATAAAAAAATTATGATAATAATAATGGTAATAATAATGATGATAATAATAATAATAATAATAATAATAATAATAATAATAATAATAATAATAATGACACCACGAAAATTATGGACAGAGGGTCGAGGAGGGAAAGCGTAAACCAGACCTCCACTGGAAGAGCGCGGACAGCTCTGGGACCTTGGGGAGGCTTGTTGCCACTCGGGCCCCAGAGGGGACCAATGGCCCTTATCAGCGGGAAATCAGTGGTAGATGGCTGTTGCGATACCGCAAGGTCATCAGCGGTGATGAACGAAAAGAGGTGGAGCATACTGGAAGTCTGAGGAGACTTGTTGTCACTCAGACTCCAGGGAATACCACCGGTTGTTGGCAGTGGGCAATCACTGACGATGACCAGTGTGATAACTCCTAGTGAGTAAATAATAATAAATATTTCGTTATTACATCTATGTACAACATATATAATACAGTTTGATTATATTAACCTTTTACTGTAGTTTCATGTTTTACCCATTTTCGAAAATGTTTTCATATATTCCTGAATGGTGTTATAAATTTGAATAGACATTTGAATTTGTATCCACTTATAACACCGTTGAGGAAATTCATTTTTATTTATTATTGTTATAACACTCTATGTAAAAAGCCATTACTATGTATAAAGTGTGTTCTTTTTGGGGGGTTTACCTCGACAGAAATATTAATAGACCAAAATGATGGCAGATAGATAGATAGATAGATAGATAGATAGATCAGGATACAGATATGTATATATATATCTGGCTGTCTATCTATCTATCTTTTCTGTTTTGTTCACATATATATATATATATATATAGAGAGAGAGAGAGAAAGAGATAGAGCTGTGAACAAAACAGAAAAGATAGATAGATAGACAGCCAGATACACACACATATTTATATATATACATATATATATATGTAGATTATAACTAAAAGGTAAACTTTTAGAGAGTTGGACCTATTGTGAAAAAAAGGAAAGCTCAATATACTGGATAGAGCAAAAAAAAATAATTTTCAATTTTCCTTGACTTACCATACATATATATATATATATTTATATATATATATATCCTGGATATTGAGCTGTATACTCTTCACAATAGGGTTTTACCATTCCTAAAAGTTCGCTTTTAGTACACCTCTTTATATATATATATATATATATATATATATATATATATATATATATATATATATATGTGTGTGTGTGTGTATATATATAGAGATATATATTGATAGATAGATATATAGTTTGATATACAGATATATAGATAGATTGGTTGATAGACAGTCAGACATATATATATATATAGAGAGAGAGCCAGACACGCACTCACACACACCCACACACACACACACACACATATATATATATATATATATATATATATATATATATATATATATATATATATTGATAAATAGATAGATAGACAGACAGATAGATAGACATACAGATATACAGAAAATGTCGTATTCAATTGTTTATCATAATAAAAACCGTATTATCTAATTCCCTTGCCATATAAGGGAATATGCTGATATGATTGCATTTCTTTTCAAAACCGGTTTTGCTTGTTTTCCATTCGAAGATAGGCGTGGCGAATTCACATAGGAATGTATATAAATGATATTCATTTGTGTTTTCGTCATTCGTCAGAAAATATTTGAGACGAAATTCTCCACTCCACAAATAGAAGACGCCCTTCAATTTGAAGAATTCTCACAGCGAAAGGTTCGTATAATTTCTATGATTTTCTATGAAACAAAGTGAATCGTTTCATTTTATACTGTATTGTAATACAAAATATTATTCTCTTCTTTTTTATTTTCACTTGTTTTAATGAGACAATCTGATTTTCACGTTGTTTTTCTTATTTTCACTTGTTTTAATGAGACAATCCGATTTTCAGGTTTTTTTCTTATTTTCACTTGTTTTAATGAGACATTCCGATTTTCAGTTTTTTTTCTTATTTTCACTTGTTTTAATGAGACATTCCGATTTTCAGTTTTTTTTCTTATTTTCACTTGTTTTAATGAGACAATCCGATCTTCGCGTTGTTTTTTTCTTATTTTCACTTGTTTTAACGAGACAATCCGATTTTCATGTTTTTTTTCTTATTTTCACTTGTTTTAATGAGACATTCCGATCTTCGCGTTGTTTTTCTTATTTTCACTTGTTTTAATGAGACAATCCGATTTTCATGTTTTTTTTCTTATTTTCACTTGTTTTAATGAGACATTCCGATCTTCGCGTTGTTTTTCTTATTTTCACTTGTTTTAATGAGACAATCCGATTTTCATGTTTTCTTTCTTATTTTCACTTGTTTTAATGAGACATTCCGATCTTCGCGTTGTTTTTCTTATTTTCACTTGTTTTAATGAGACCATCCGATTTTCATGTTTTTTTCTTATTTTCACTTGTTTTAATGAGGAACTCTGATTTTAGCGTTTTTTTTCTTACTGTCGCTTGTTTTAATGAGGCTATACGATTTCAGTTGTTTTACTGAGGCTATACGATTTCAGTTGTTTTAATGAGGCTATACGATTTCAGTTGTTTTAATAAGGCTATACGATTTCAGTTGTTTTAATAAGGCTATACGATTTCAGTTGTTTTAATGAGGCTATACGATTTCAGTTGTTTTACTGAGGCTATCCGATTTCAGTTGTTTTAATGAGGCTATACGATTTACAATGACACATAATGCTAGTTCACCAAAAAAGAAAAAAAAGCGATTCTTCTTCTTTTGGCAAATTACACGTAAACAGACTAACAAAAATCGGCAGTGAAAATAAATAAAATTAAGAAATTACAGTCGGGGATGAATTTGGCATATAAATTTAACTTAAGTGATTAACCACTTCTCAATCAGATAGTGGTTTTTAGGAAATGTAACCAACTTTTTAAAAATTATGCCAATCAATTGTGTGGGAGTTTTTCATGCTGAAAAATGTATTAAAACGTGTTATACATCAAATAATTACCTTGGGGGGATTGACATGCAACGGTCCCGTTTCACTCGCACTTGTCATTTTTATCGGGGTACTCTGGGTTGAGAAAAAATAAAAGTTGCCGCAGTCAAGAAGGATCTTTTCATCACCGACGAGAATAGAACAGGTACAACACTCCGATCCCAGCTCAAAGGTTGTGAAAAACATATCGACATTTTATTTCGACTAACTCGTTTTTTTGTGAATATTTTTTTACTAAATGAATCATCGTTTATCAAGGCCGAAGGTCATTCGAGGATAAAGGTTAATGAGATGGAATTATTGTCAGTAGAGAGATGAGGAACCTCATTTGAGGATTTGAAAGATTGATGGAAAATGACCAAACCCGAATTACTCGTGGAGACGCTTCATAACAGGAATAAATAGGATATTTTTCTTAATGTCAAGATTTAAAAAAATATCCTATTTATTCTTCCTTGACAAAATTTATTTTTCCTTTTTTCATAGATTTTATTTTTAGAAATTGAATTATTAATTTTAAAGATAATAATAATCTGAGAATTTTATGTTTAATTTATATAATAATGCCAAGAATTAAGATTTTAGGATATACATATATCTTTCGTTTTCATTTCACTTAACTTAGATCTCAGAAATCAAGGGGCCTTCCTGGTGCTAACGCTTCATCTCTATATGAGATACACAGATATACGAGTGTTCAATTGAAGTTCTTCTTTACCTCTAAAACGTTAAGTTAATGAAGAAGTAAGAATTTTAATTTTCCTCTTCCCAATTGAAAATTTGACTATGTTGTAGCATGTTTTTCTTGTGGTCTATTGGTCTTAGCGGATTCCAGGACAAGAATTCATCTTGGTTTGCCGAAGTATCCAGCTGAGTGCTGTTACTTGAGGTAACATCACTAGGAGAAGGTGCACCATTCCCCGTATGAGCCAGTGTATAGCCGTGTTGAGGGGATCTTATTTAGGCTTCGAATACTATGTTATTTGGAATATTTGGTCAGAAAGTATCCTAATGCCAGGTTGTCCTGAAAAACCCTTGTACAGAAAGACCGAAGACACTCGAAGTGTGGCATAGGCCCACTCGTGCATGGACCGCGGCAGTACGCGTTTTGTACACTCACACCCGTTACGGCCGTGGCTTTTCTCGTTTGTTATACTCATCCCTGAAAGGGCCGTGGCTCTTCACATTTAATACTCGTCATTTTTTAAAACATCATAAATCACATAGTTCACATATGGGTTGCATACCTTAGATTTCTCCCTCGCCGTGTAGAGGGTGATCGTGTCGTCTAGTGGATGAATTCTTTCTTCTTTCCTTCCTGCCGCGAACCACGCCGTCCGTTGTCCGCAACAAAAGCCTCATGACGCACTCCGAAGACAAACTCTTCTTTTAAATTTTATTCATTTTATTACAAGCGTTGTTATTTCAACTGGGAGTCATTCCCTACGTCGAGAGAGGAGGATAGAGCAAATCACTACTTTATCGTAGTATGTTAACAATTATTTTCTTAACCATTCATAGAGGGGGGAAAGGATTTCTCTCGCTTGTATTTCCTTAGGGAAATATTTCCCTTATCTGTTGTAAATTACATTTTAACAATCACGTCTCATCGGTTTGCTTCCAAAAACCCAGACTGACGAAACTCGCTTCTCACGAAGAACGAGTGACGTCACGGATCCCTCTGTTTCCCACGCAAGGCCTGTGACGTTACAGAGCCTCTCGCAGGTGCAGACTGACCCTTGATCTGGGGTCTCGTCACACGGTAACCTTGTCACGTATGTTAGCTCTGACTGTGAGAACAGGCCCTAATTTGCACTCGACTGCACCCGCGTTAATTCGCGCAAGTCAAACCAACGATTTCCAACAGATACGTCCATTCCCATAGAGCCATTATCAAACAGAAGTAGGTAATTCAAAGTCTCCCAATATATATATATATATATATATATATATATATATATATATAATTTCAATTTTACTTCAGTCGACGTTCTCAGAAATCAAGGGTCCCCAACCGAGGCCTAACACTTGATTTCCATACGAGATAAATAAATATTCAAATATTCCTTTAAATTTCTCTTCTATCTGGACCATTTAAATATATTATAGTATATAATATATATTATAGTACATTTTTCTTTTGGTCTATTGGTCTTACCGGATTCCAGGACAAGAATTCATCTAGTCTGGTGGAGTAACCAGCTAAGTGCTGTTCCTTGAGGTAACATCATTAGGAGGTGCCAGTGTATAGCCGTATCGAGGGGATCTTATTTGGGCTTCGAAAAGTAGGTTATTTTGAGGGGGAAATATCCTAATATCAGGTTCTCCATTGACATTGTACAGTAAGACCGAAGACACTCAAGGGTGGTGTATATTAGGTAATTCAAACTTTCGTGTAGGTAATTCAAACTCTTTTTTGTTTCATTTTACTTCAGTCGAAGTTCTCAGAAATCAATGGACCCCTCCCTGTGGCTAACACTTGATCTCTATATGGGATACATAGAGATTCGAATATTCCATTAATGCTCTCCTTTACTTGTCAAACGTAGAGTTAGTAAAAAAGTTAAGAATATTAATTTTTCCTCTACTTCATTGACCCATGAACTATGTTATAGTATATCTTTTTTGTGGTCTATTTGTCTTACCGGATTCCAGGACAAGAATTCATCTAGTCTGGTGGAGTATCCAGCCAAATAATGTTACTTGAGGTAACATTACTTGGAAAAGGTGCACCATTCCTCGTGTGAGCCAGTGTATAGCTGTGTCGAGAGGATCTCATTTGGGCTTCGAATACTATGTTGTTTTGAATATTTGGTCAGAGTTTACTTGTAAGGGAAGTATCCTCATGTCAGGTTATCCTGACAAACCCTTGTACAGAGAGACCGAAGACACCCGGGGATGGTATTTAGTAGGTAATTCAAACTTCCCAGTAGGTAATTCAAACTCTATATATGCGTGTGTTTGTGTCGTAAACTAGAAATGTTCAGGTTGGTGTATAAGTGTGCGTTAAGTCGGAGTGATGTCCCCTTCGGCCTTTGTTAAGGCAGATATCTAGGAAGAAGAAACTGCTATAACACATGCGGCGACTGTTACCTCCAACAATGCAGACTGTCTCTTCTTTATGGCTGAGACTGTCAGTCGTTTATGGAGTAGGCTTGGTTATATGCAGATCATTAACTAATTAAAAAAAGAAAGAAATTCCCAATAAATATGTTGAGATGTTTTAAAGGAGACAGGTTAGTAGGATAATTGAGGGTTGCCTTTCAACTGGCCTTTTCCGCACTAAACGCGCAGATTGAATGACGCATCTTCAGAATATTTGTTCGAACGAATCAGTTTAGTTTTAGATATTTATCTATATCTCCCCTGCTATTTCTATTTCTCGCCCCAACTCTCTCTCTCCCCCTATCTCTCTCTTTCTCTCCTCTCTCCTCCCTTTCTCACTTTCTGTCTTTCTTTCTCTCTCTTTCTCTCCCTTCCCTCTCTCTCCCCCCTCTCTCTCTCTCTTTCTCTCCTTCTTTCTTTGTCTCTCTTTCTCTCTCTATTTCTCTCCCCTCTCCTCTCTTTTTCTCTCCCTTTCTCTTTTCTTCTCTCTCTTTCTCTCCCCTCCTCCTATCTTTCTTTCTGTCTTTCTCACTTTCTGTCTCTCTTCCTTTCTCTCTTACCCTCTATTTCTCTCCCTCTCTCTCTCTCTCTCTCTCTGTCTTTCTTCCTCTCTCTCTCTCTCTCTCTCTCTTCTGTGGGTGGGTGATTGCGGCTTCTTCAGAATTCACGTGAAAAGTGTAAATTCGACGGTGAGGTCACTATCTGTACATTGCCAATAGTTTTGCAACTCCCCGTAATGGTCGATATCTGCACATCCCCAACATTTTTGTTACTCCCCGTAATGGTCAATAGCTGCATTTCCCTAATATTTGTGTAACTCCCTGTATTGGTCAATAGCTGCATTTCCCTAATATTTGTGTAACTCCCTGTATTGGTCAATAGCTGCATTTCCCTAATATTTGTGTAACTCCCTGTATTGGTCAATAGTTGCATTTCCCTAATATTTGTGTAACTCCCCGTAATGGCCAATAGCTGCATTTCCCTAATATTTGTGTAACTCCCTGTATTGGTCAATAGCTGCATTTCCCTAATATTTGTGTAACTCCCTGTAATGGCCAATAGCTGCATTTCCCTAATATTTGTGTAACTCCCCGTAATGGCCAATAGCTGCATTTCTCTAATATTTGTGTAACTCCCTGTATTGGTCAATAGTTGCATTTCCCTAATATTTGTGTAACTCCCCGTAATGGCCAATAGCTGCATTTCCCTAATATTTGTGTAACTCCCTGTATTGGTCGATATGTGAACATACTCTCCGTAATTGTTTATATCTGCACATCCCAATTAAATTCAGTACCTCCACTAAAGTGTCGATATCTGCACATCCCCAATAATTTTATAAAAAAACAAAAGCCGGCTGTATGTAATGAATTCTTGTAAATTGACTGCAATGGCAAATGGTAACTCATTTGATTTGCAATTCAAACTTCAAAGGTTGTCAACGTTCGACGAGTCGTATCGTCAAATGGTGACCTCTTCACTCTTCACCTCATTCGAATTGGCGAAAGACAATCAATAAAATCGAACATTTTTGAAAAAGTACAAATCAGAGAAAGAAAGACAGAGAATAAGAGAGAGAGAGAGAGAGAGAGAGAGAGAGAGAGAGAGAGAGAGAGAGAGAATGAGGGAGAGAAAGGGAGAGTGGAAGAGAGAAAGACAGAGATTGAGAGAGAGGGGATGAGAGAGAGAATGAGAATTACAGAGACAGAGAATGAGAGACTTATGATTTTAAACTTGAATTCAGATCAGAAATTACTTGCTATTTGTCAAAGGAATTATTTACGAATGAAATTTAATTATTTTTTCGAACCGAATTTTATTAGTTTTTATGTTAATTATTTTAAATGTTATCTCAGTAAACATTAAGACTTTAATCATCTGAGATGTTTTTCGATCCGGCCACGCATCTCTTTAAGGGTCTCTCTCTGTCGTTCGTAGTTTCGGGTTAGGGTTTTGGTGAATAAATTTGGGTTAACGTTTTAGTTTCAAATAGAATTGTCTGCCTGTCCGTTTATTGTTGAAGTAGCATTCGATTTGGAGATACGTCCACGCATATCTTGTTTAAGTAGCGTTTTATTCAGAGATATCTTGTTTAAGTAGCGTTTTATTTGGAGATACGTCCACGCATATCTTGTTTAAGTAGCATTTGATTTGGAGATACGTCCACGCATATCTTGTTTAAGTAACGTTTTATTTGGAGATATCTTGTTTAAGTAGCGTTTTATTTGGAGATACGTCACCGCATATCTTGTTTAAGTAGCGTTTTATTTGGAGATATCTTGTTTAAGTAGCATTTGATTTGGAGATACGTCCACGCATATCTTGTTTAAGTAACGTTTTATTTGGAGATATCTTGTTTAAGTAGCGTTTTATTTGGAGATACGTCCACGCATATCTTGTTTAAGTAGCGTTTTATTTGGAGATATCTTGTTTAAGTAGCATTTGATTTGGAGATACGTCCACGCATATCTTGTTTAAGTAGCGTTTTATTTGGAGATATCTTGTTTAAGTAGCGTTTTATTTGGAGATATCTTGTTTAAGTAGCGTTTTATTTGGAGATACGTCCACGCATATCTTGTTTAAGTAGCATTTGATTTGGAGATACGTCCACGCATATCTTGTTTAAGTAGCGTTTTATTTGGAGATATCTTGTTTAAGTAGCGTTTTATTTTGAGATACGTCCACGCATATCTTGTTTAAGTAGCATTTGATTTGGAGATACGTCCACGCATATCTTGTTTAAGTAGCGTTTTATTTAGAGATATCTTGTTTAAGTAGCGTTTTATTTGGAGATATCTTGCTTAAGTAGCGTTTTATTTGGAGATACGTCCACGCATATCTTGTTTAAGTAGCATTTGATTTTGAGATACGTCCAAGTATATCGTGCTGAAATAGCCTTTTATTTGGAGATGCGTCCACGCATATCTTGTTTAAGTAGCATTAGATTTGGAGATGCGTCCACGTATATCATGTTTAAGTAGCATTAGATTTGGAGATGCGTCCACGCATATCTTGTTGAAATAGCCTTTGATTTGGAGATGCGTCCACGCATATCTTGTTGAAGTAGTATTTGATTTGGAGATGCGTCCACGCATATCTTGTTGAAGTAGTATTTGATTTGGAGATGCGTCCACGCATATCTTGTTTACGTAGCATTAGATTTGGAGATGCGTCCACGCATATCTTGTTGAAGTAGTATTTGATTTGGAGATGCGTCCACGCATATCTTGTTTACGTAGCATTAGATTTGGAGATGCGTCCACGCATATCTTGTTGAAGTAGTATTTGATTTGGAGATGCGTCCACGCATATCTTGTTGAAGTAGCATTAGATTTGGAGATGCGTCCACGCATATCTTGTTGAAATAGGCTTTGATTTGGAGATGCGTCCACGCATATCTTGTTTAAGTAGCATTAGATTTGGAGATGCGTCCACGCATATCTTGTTGAAATAGCCTTTGATTTGGAGATGCGTCCACGCATATCTTGTTGAAATATTCGAATATTTGTTCTTGTTTCATAATGTGTTACTCAAATAAATCAGTGCCCTTGACCTTTTAGCTAAGATCAAAGTGTAGTATCTGTTCCGATGGGGAGGAGTAAGTTTATTGCTTACTGCCTGAGGCGCCCCTACCGGGGAATAACGACGGGGCTGCCCAGGCAATTTTTAAACCCCACTTTCCCGACCCGACCTTGGGTCACATCTTACTTGTGGGAGTAAGATAAAAACTGGTCTTGTGCCTTACTCCTGGAGAGGAGTAAATCAATACTCAAATAAATCAGTGAATATTTCTGTATAAAACGACTCTCTCTTCTTTTTCGCTTTTTATCTATCTATCTTATCTATCTATCTAAATATCTATCTATCTATCTATCTATCTTCCCTGCTATTTCTCTTTCTCTCTGTCTTTTTCCTCTCTCTCTTTCTCACTTTCTATGTTTCTCGTCGTCTCTCTCTCATTATCACTCCCTCTTTCTCTCTTTTTTCTATCTCTCTCCTCTCTCTCTTTTTTTCTTTTTTCTCTTTATCCCCGATTCATCTCTCTCTCTCTCTCTCTCTTCTGTGGGTGGGTGTTAATATTCCCTGAAAAACCTGTTTATCTGCTTTTCTTCTCGGAATCTGAACGGAAAATCCTAGTTTCATTTTGTATTTACGTATCATCCAATCAAATTGCTTGAAAATCACCAGATGATGACGTGTTTTATTCCCATATAACAAGAAGAGTTGAATTCGTCTCTCATTCCTCAATAATAACGTCAAAACGTCATTTAATAATTTTACATTCTGAAGTTTTCCTTCTTGAAGTTTCTCCAAAATCGACGAAAATCGTAACCTGATTGTAAAAAACTGTAAGTAAAATTTTATTTCAAAATATTATATTAATAAATGAAAGGCCGATGATAACGATGAAACTCGCCCTTTTAATACTTTTTTTAAAGAATACAATATTTTCAGATTATATATAAAAAATTAATTGGAAGACATATACGAGCACCTATTTCACTGTCCTAAAGTTTGTGTTTTAAACAAACTTTGTCCGGCTTAGATAGTTCCATTTTGTTTTGGGTACACAGAGGAAAAAATGAAAATAATTTTCACTGGTTGTAGCTAGACGAGTTCTTGGTGTGAATGTTTTACATGGGGTGGGCATAGATTGGAGCTCTATCGAGCACCTACGATGAAAATACCGATAGAGTAGAGAAAGACTAGCAACCTCTCTTAAGAGAACATCTCCCACTGGATTTCAGAGTCGGTATTGTCCTCTGTCAATGCACAAAATGGTTGTTTGTGCGTCACCTCCCCAGATGTGGCAACACTACTCCATCTTTGAACGTATTATACAAGTAGAGAATTGCGTCAGAGGTGAGATACTTTCTGGAGCGATAGAATGATCCAACATTCCGGCGACCTTGGCAACGGATTTGAGGGAAGTCTTCCATTTCAGGTCTGGAGTAAAAGTCGTTCCTATAAGCTTATATTGTGAGAATCGAATTTCGTCAGTCTAGAAAGAGTTCTCCTTCACTGACCTAGTACAGATAAGATAGCAAATGCGCATAACAGGTGTATAAGCTGGCTTCCGGTGGAAAAGGGTTGAAGAAAGTGTCTACGGATGCCTGAACGTGATACAACAATTTTTTTTATTCATATTAATTTCAGACTTTTCTTTTTTTCATATTAATTTCAGACTTTTCTTTCATCATATTCTAATTATTAGAATCTAATAATTATCATAATACAGACTATTTGAAAAATAATTTATTTGATTGTTTTCAAAACTTGAAAAAAATAAACAAAATAGAATAATCTTTTTTTTTCAAGAAATAATGTTTTTGAGCAACGCAATGTGATTTTTTTTGTTCAATGTTTTTTTTATAAAAAATAATGTTTTGGGGACGGTTAGGGTTTAGGGTATGGTGAGGTTTAGGGGTTAGTGTTTAGTGTTTAGGTTAGGGTTAGGGGTTAGGGTTAGGGTGAGGTTTAAGGTTAGGGGTTAGGGTTAGGGCATTTCCATTTCTAAGAAAAAAGTTTGATTCCGGAAGTTACTCCATTTCCAAGAAAAAAGGTTTTCACTATTATTACAAAAAAATGTTTTGAAAACAATCAAATAAAACAAATAAATTATTTTTCAAATAGTCTGTATTATGTTAATTATTAGATTATGATGAAAGAAAAGTCTGAAATTAATATGACAAAAAGAAAAGTTTGAAAAAAGTCTGAAATTAATATGAATAAAAAAAATTGTTGTATCATTTTCAGGCATCCGTAGACACTTTCTTCAACCCTTTTCCACAAAGTAGTCAGAAAAGATAACGTTAATTTCGTTTTATTTTTGATTGTTTGATTTTTTAAATAGTTTAATTGTAAAATATTTTTAAAGACTTCATTTTTTAAATAGTCTGATCGTTTTTTTCTAAATAGAAATCTAACAACATTTAAATATATTAAACATCTTAGTAGCTTTTTAGGGCAATTACCAAATGTTTTCGCTCTGCGTTTTGCTTTTGAAAGCGAAATAGACGTGACCCCCTAGCCACCTCCACTTATATTCAAGAGAGATAGGGAGGGGGGTGTATCAGCACGCACGCATATGAGCTTAGAGAGAGATCACCACGCGCACACACACACATATATCAGCACGCACACACATATTCCCCCCCCTCTCCCCCTCCTCCTCCTCTCTCTCTACATGAGGAGAAATAAAAGAGAGAAACCACTTATATTAGAGAGAGATAGGGAGGGAGACATATAAGCACTCACGCACGCACACATAATGAGTTTACAGAGAGATCACCGCCCGCGCATACATAACAGCACGCATACACATATCCCCTCGCTTACTCCCTCTCTCTTCACCTCCCTCTCTCTTCACCTCCCTCTCACTCCCCCACACTCTCTACATGAGAAGAAATAACAATAATACTTTTCAAATAGTTTATATTAAAAATAGTTTTAATAGTTTTTTTTTTAAAGTCTAATAGGTTTTGTTAACCAAATGTTTTGTTTTTTTGGATGCGAAATAGACGCCCTCCACTTATATTAGAGAGAGATAGGAAGGGAGACATATACGCATGCACGCATATGAGCTTAGAGAGAGATCACCGCACGCGCATACACTTATCAGCACACATACACAACAACCCCACCTCTCACACTCGCTCTCCTCCTCTTCCCTCCTCTCTCTCTCTCTCTCTCTACATGATAGGGAGGGAGCACGCACGCACACATAATAAGCTTAGAGAGAGATCACCGCGCACACGCACACACACATATCAGCACGCATACACATATTTCCTCGCGCTCTCTTTCTCTTCCTCCCACTCGCTCTCCTCCTCCTCTCTCTCTACATGAGAAGAGATAAAAATAGAAGCCAGGTATATGAGCGAGAAACATCCAATCAAATCGCTTGAAATGATCACGTGCGTATCACGTGTGTCTTCGCCTTACATCGTCGCCTTACATCATTCAACAGTAAATGTCGTCCTTCTTGAATCTTCTCCAGAAAATCTCAACTTGATCTAAAACCTGGAAGTAATATTATTTCAAAATATTATATATCTTTAGATAAAGACAAAAAAATAGATAACGTAGAATGGTGCTGGTATATTTGAGCGGTACCAAATTTCTTTAGATAGATTGAAACTTTTAGACGGCATTTAACGTGTACAATAAAAACTTGCCATACCATGCTCGCAGGCATTACCTTCTCCTTTTATTCGGTAATACTCCCAGTTATTACCTCCTTTTTCTCTTTGTGTGTTTACGTCTCATCGAATCAGAAATCATCTGACGTCACGTATTTCGTTGCCATTCTTCTCTTCTATCATTCTCACTCTTTTTACTCTCTCCCTCTTTCTCTCTCTCTCTTT
This sequence comes from Sepiola atlantica, assembly GCA_963556195.1. Classification (NCBI taxonomy): domain Eukaryota; kingdom Metazoa; phylum Mollusca; class Cephalopoda; order Sepiida; family Sepiolidae; genus Sepiola; species Sepiola atlantica. Next base: position 836,533 of record CAUVYP010000801.1, on the reverse strand, counting down.
CTCTCTCTCCCCCCCCCTTCTCTCTCTTTCTCGGTTTCCTTTACTCTCGCTATCTCTTTCTTATTATTCTCTACTTTCTATGTCTTTCTCTTTCTTTTAACGTATCATCCAATCAGAAATCACCTACGGTCACGTGTTTCATCTCGTCAAACTCTTCTTCTTTTTCACTCTCTTCTTCTTCTTTTTAACTCTCTTCTTCTTTTTCACCCTCTTCTTCTTTTTCACCCTCTTTTTCACTCTCTTCTTCTTCACTCTCTTCTTCTTCTTTTTCACTCTCTTCTTCTTCACTCTCTTCTTCTTTTTCACCCTCTTCTTCTTTTTCACTCTCTTCTTCTTCTTTTTCACCCTCTTCTTCTTTTTCACCCTCTTCTTCTTTTTCACCCTCTTCTTCTTTTTCACCCTCTTCTTCTTTTTAACTCTCTTCTTCTTTTTCACCCTCTTCTTCTTTTTCACCCTCTTCTTCTTCTTTTTCACTCTCTTCTTCTTTTTCACCCTCTTCTTCTTCTTTTTCACTCTCTTCTTCTTTTTCACCCTCTTCTTCTTTTTCACCCTCTTCTTCTTTTTCACCCTCTTCTTCTTTTTCACCCTCTTCTTCTTCTTTTTCACCCTCTTCTTCTTTTTCACTCTGTAAAGTTTTTCAGTCGAGAGAAATTCTTTCCAAAATTCCCAGCGAAAATCGTAACTTGATGAAAAAAAATGTAAGTAAAAAGTTATTTCAAAATATCATATTAATAATTGATATAAACTTATTTTTATAACGATGAAACTTTGAATGATTATTAACCACCATATTTTTTAGATCATTTTGGCCTAAAGGATTTTTAGTTTGGCTTTATTTTAATGTTAATTGTTGTTGCTCTTATTTCTTGTGTGGGATAAGAGAAAGGAAAGAAAGGTCATTGGTAGAAATGATATCAACAAAAACAAAATTAACTCTCAATTTACAAAAGCTCAAATATTTGTTGAGTTTCAAGGAAACATTTTCATTGAAAATGATCATTTAGGAGTGAGCAATTTGCTGAACAAAAGGGGAATTAATTTCTTGAAATATCGAAGAAGAATAAGAAGAGTGAGTCGATAATAACTCAAGATCTGTGAATAATAATAATAATAATAATAATCCACTGGTGTGAAAGGATCGTCAACTTCTCACTCAATTAGATGAAATCATTGTCACTAAATATTGTCTTTAAATAGAGTCAAATAATCATTGTCGAAAGTTGAATGAAAAATTTGAGAAGAAGTTTTCAAATAGTTAATTTCTAATATTTACTTTTCAATTAGCAGACGACAAAAAGGGGAATGCAAACGTTTGTTGTTGTTATTGTTTCTGTGTGTTCGCCTACCTTGGCTGAATCGCTGACTGCTATTTAGATAGTGTTGACTTCTTTGAGTTGCAGCCAGACATCACAATAAGAAGCCTTTTAAACACTATCTCTGAAATGTTTATCAACTTTTGGAAAATACAGATCTCTTTTAAAGATTCTGATCGGCTCCCACCACCGACACAGAATTCCGGACAAACTTGAAAAATCCTCTGATTGTCCAAAATAAATTGAATGATTTTTAAAACTAATTTAACAATCCTTGAAAAGTCGCGTCGTCGTCGTCGCTTAATTGTTACAAATCAGTTTTTGCGCTACTAAACACGATCATTATTAAACCATTTATAGTTCAATTTTTAGAGAGGGTTTCAGTTTCATATGTAATTTATACTTTAAAGAATCCCCATTACTTTCGCGAAATTTTCAAAAAAAAAACATTTCAAAATAAATTGATTTTATCATTTATTTACGAAACTGATCCCCCACTCTAAATTCTTAACTATTTTTTGTCATTTTCTTCTTTCCGCCAAGTTTTTCATTGTATTCACACGTAATCGCCTAAAAAAGTAGAATCTCATTTTTTGTTTTTTTTTAGGGTGAAGAGTATTTAGATGAGGTTGTTAATCTAAAAATGCACTGTTTTTAGGGCAGTTAACCAAATGCTTTGGGTCCTGGATGATACATTCTGTGCGTTTATGGAGTAACTGGAAAGGTCTTCTAATTAGTACCCTAGGACTTAGGGTTAGTGTCATGAATGAAAGGGTTGCCACATAGACTTAGGGCTAGTGGTAGAGTCAGGTGTTTTTAGTACGGCTTTGACACTCGGTCTTAGTTTTTGTGTTTTTTAGAGGGAAGATGTTCTGTTTTATCTAATTTAATTTTGATAAAATTATATGTTGTCACCAATTAATTTAACTAATATAAAGTATTTTTTAACTTTTAAAAGTTAGAATGGCTCGAAACGTTTCAGCATGCTCTACCCCCCCCCCTCTCCAAAAAAGCACAGAAAATAAATTTGGTTACCTGCCTTACAAAGCTAAGGTAACCCGGAGCTGAGGATCAGTTTAGGTCCAATTTATACTCTAAATTCTAAAGTAATTATTCTTTGATGTCCCCTTAAAACCTAACCTAATCGGCCCCAAAGTAGAAGCCCCCCCCCCCCCCCTCTGCTGAGAGAAAATCGCACAGAATGTATCTTCTAAAGTAAACAAAAAATAGTTAACTGCCCTAAAAAGTTATGGCGCCGTGGAACTGAGTGATCATTCCATATTTATTCATATACTTTTTTTGTTTTGTATTTTTCAGTGTTTTCCCCGTTTGGAGATTTGAAAAGATGGAACAACAATTGAGAGATGAAATTTCCGAATTAAAAAAAAGTTTTCAGAATTCCAATGAAAAGATTCTCAAATATCGGGAAGATTTGAAGGCGGAAACTCATGTGAAAAATGTGAAAATCTGGAGACAATTCGAAGATGTTGTGGATCAGGCGAGACGGGATGCGACGGATCTGAGCTGGGAAATGGAAAGAAAAATGGACGACGAGATGGAAAGATGTTGCAGAAGTTTGGAGGACAACGAAAGAATTTTGAAAGAAATCGAAACATGGCTTCGAAATGTTGAAGATATAGTTTCCCGTCAAGATGGCCATGATGGAAATATTTCGAGTCAATTGAAAGAATTGGAGTCGAAAGTTTCAAAAGGACACGAAAAATGGATGCGACCGCGGGAAGAATGTGAAATGTCCGTCGTTTTCCCCGATTATTGGCAGAAAGTTGTGGATCATTTCCAACGCGGAAATCGCGGATCCGTCTCGTGTGTTCGGAAAAGTTGTCCCCCTGAAAAATTAATCCAAGAAAATCGATTCGATTTGCCTGAATCAATAAATAATCAATCAATAAATAATCGAATTATAACTTCGATTAAAGTAAATAAAAATGACAAACACATTTTTATTTGCGATCAATTAAATCAATCTTTGATTGAAATGAATGAAAATGGGAAAATTCTGATTGAATTTCAATTTTCTAAATCAACAAATGGACGATTCTTTCCCCGTGACATGTGTTTCATTTCATCATCAAACATTTTTGTCGTTTGTGGTCGAAATTTTTTTGAGGACGAAAAAAATCTGTTTTTTTTTGAACGACAAAAAAATTTTCCTTTTTTTCAATTAAAAAATTCTTTAAAAACACAAAATTTTTTAATTTCTTTGTGTGAAAAAAATGGAACAATTTTTGGTATTGATTTAAATTATAAAATTCATTCGTTTTCGAAAAAAGGTGAAAAACTGGAAACTTTTGAAATTGAAGGATTTGACAAAAGGGGATTATATGGCTTTGAATCCCGGATTCGTGTTGATCCCTCAAGTGGGGATTTTTGGTGGTCAAATTCTGATCATCGTGAATTGATTTGTTTTGATTCCAAATGGAACAAAATTTGTTCGATGGAAAAAAAAGAAGAATTTTTTGATTTTTGTTTCAACGAATTTGGACAAATTTTTTGTTGTGATTCAAATGCAATTTTTTCTTTTCCGAACAAAAAATTGTTTGAATTTCAAGAAAAACAAAAATATTTTCGTTCAATTTTTTTGTTTGAAAATAAAATTTTTGTTTTTGTTGAAGAAAATAAATTTAGAATTGAAATTTTAAAAATTCTTTATTAAAAAAATTAAAAAATTGAAATTTAAAATTTTTTTTTTTTTCTTTTTACGAAATTTTTATTTGTTTATTTATTTGTGTGTGTGTAACATATTGTTTAGTGTGTGTGTGTAACACATTGTTTAGTGTGTGTGTGTTTGTGTGTAACACATTGTTTAGTGTGTGTGTAACACATTGTTTAGTGTGTGTGTGTGTAACACATTGTTTAGTGTGTGGGTAACACATTGTTTAGTGTGTGTGTGTAACACATTGTTTAGTGTGTGTGTGTGTAACACATTGTTTAGTGTGTGTGTGTGTAACACATTGTTTAGTGTGTGTGTAACACATTGTTTAGTGTGTGTGTGTGTAACACATTGTTTAGTGTGTGTGTAACACATTGTTTAGTGTGTGTGTGTAACACATTGTTTAGTGTGTGTGTGTGTAACACATTGTTTAGTGTGTGTGTAACACATTGTTTAGTGTGTGTGTGTGTGTAACACATTGTTTAGTGTGTGTGTAACACATTGTTTAGTGTGTGTGTGTGTAACACATTGTTTAGTCTGTGTGTGTGTAACACATTGTTTAGTGTTTGTGTGTGTGTAACACATTGTTTAGTGTGTGTGTGTGTGTAACACATTGTTTAGTGTGTGTGTGTAACACATTGTTTAGTGTGTGTGTGTGTGTAACACATTGTTTAGTGTGTGTGTGTGTAACACATTGTTTATTGTGTGTGTAACACATTGTTTAGTGTGTGTGTGTGTGTAACACATTGTTTAGTGTGTGTGTGTGTGTAACACATTGTTTAGTGTGTGTGTGTGTGTAACACATTGTTTAGTGTGTGTGTGTGTAACACATTGTTTAGTGTGTGTGTGTGTGTAACACATTGTTTATTGTGTGTGTGTGTAACACATTGTTTAGTGTGTGTGTGTGTAACACATTGTTTAGTGTTTGTGTGTGTGTGTAACACATTGTTTAGTGTGTGTGTGTGTGTGTAACACATTGTTTAGTGTGTGTGTGTAACACATTGTTTAGTGTGTGTGTGTGTAACACATTGTTTAGTGTGTGTGTGTGTGTGTAACACATTGTTTAGTGTGTGTGTGTGTGTAACACATTGTTTAGTGTGTGTGTAACACATTGTTTAGTGTGTGTGTGTGTGTAACACATTGTTTAGTGTGTGTGTGTGTGTGTGTAACACATTGTTTAGTGTGTGTGTGTAACACATTGTTTAGTGTTGCATCGAGTACTTCCACGAAACATGCTCCGATCAACTTACTGCATTTGCACTTCCCAACGCATAGCCATATATGCGTATACATATTACACATAAACAACATATATATTTTACTCGATGTGAAACCTCATGAAACTTTTAACAATATATTTCATGTATTGTGAACGATCGACACCGGGAGTGTTACTATAAACAGAGAGACACACGCACTAGAGATCGACGTGTACACGCACACATCCCTCCCCCCCCCATCTCTAGTTTCGGCTAGGAGCAAAGTGTAGTATCGGTTTTCTTCATCTTTTCTGTCCTCGATTAGGGAATAAGAAATCCTTCTAGACTAAGGCAATTTTATTTTGTCCACCTTAAAGACCTATTTGTGTCTAAGGCTTTCTTATTCCTATGCTAAAATCTAACTTACTTATGGGATTGAGTTATGTTTTAAAAACTGAATTTCATTGAATTTCGTTGTGAGAAATTGAAAATTTTGGAAACACTTAGGTTTTTTTTTGTTTTTTTTGGTCGATTACAAATTATTTTTGATGCTTTTTTTTTGTTGATTTTCATCGACTTTTTTCTCGTCTTTTTGCTGTTTTTTTTTTTTGATTTTCTTCGTTGATTTTCTTTTTTTAATATCATAAAGTATTGATTTTCCTTTGTCGCGAAAGATTTGTTGATTTTTATTGAAATTTTTTTTTAATATCATAAAGTATTGATTTTCCTTTGTCGCGAAAGATTTGTCGATTTTCATTGAATTTGTTGTGTTTACATCCGGTTTTGTTCTGCGTGTTTATATCACGTCGGTTGTTCACAAATGTGGATTTTATTTTGATTTCTTTTTGGTTTATAGATTTAATGTAGGTGTGCTTATTGTGAGAGATAGAAAGGAGGCGAATTTACGAGGGGTCATATTTGAAGGGTCATATTTGAAGGGGGGGGGGGATAAATGTATGACGTCAGATCGGTAGAAATGATATCAACAAAAACAAAATAATGAATCCAGAAAAAGAGATAGTTTATATTTGTTTAAAAATGGAAGTCTACAAAGATAGGAAAACAGGATCATTGTTCATTTTTGAGTGTCGTTGGCAAACAAGAGTTTAGATATCGAGGAAGCCCGATTCGCTAATTTAAGGGTCTGAAAAATCGTAGTAAAAAAACATTAAATAAATTACATTTTCATTGAAAGTTATTAAATAGTCAATCATCATGAGAGAAAGTTCAGTGAGAAATGGTAGGAAACATTAAAATAGTTAATTTTAAAACTTTGTTTTGAATAGGATTCTCGAGCAGACGACATCGAAATTTGATCCAAGCAGTGTGTGTGTGTGTGTCGTCTTTAGTGTGTGTATGCGTAAGACAGTGAAATGCATTGTGTTTGTGTGTGCGTGACTTTAGAAAAGGGTTTGTTTGTTTTTTCCCCCAGCATTCTGATGGGTCGATTGTAGTAAGGTCGATCTTAGCTGCTCGCTCCTTGATCCCGACTAAATTCAATCAGTGTGTGCGCGTAATAAGTTTCGAAAAGGGTTTGTTTTTTTCAGATTTCCAATGTAAGGTCGGTGGTGTGTGATGCTCGATCCTTGATCGCCGGCGACTAAATGAAAACGTTGCGACTCTGACGAGGTGAAGCCAGCTGATTGGTGGGTTGAAAAGAGTATGACGTTGCTGTGTGTGCGTTTATCTCTTATTCTCTATGTGTGTGCGTTCGTGTCAAGGGCAGATAACTATTTTTCACTAATTTCGTAAACAAAATAAAAATATTAAAAAATAGATAGCTTTAAAAAAAAATTATAAATAATACAAAAATATACAAAAATTATAAATAATACAAAATTGTTATTTTATTTTTAAATAAAACGTATCGTATGTGAACAAAAGACGGTCTCTTTAAAAATCGAAAAAAGGTTGTGATATATAAAAAAAAAAAAACGAGACGTAGAAACCTACGTCTCGTTTTTTTTTTGTTTTTTTTTATATATCTCAAATTTCATCAATTGTATCTTTAATTCATTAGTTTAAAAAAATAATTATTTACATTCTAACAAGTGAGTAATTATAAGAAACACGCCATAGAGTTTATCAGTGACGTCACGTGTTATAAGCATTAAAATGACAGATTCCCTATTTATTTGTGTCCCCACGAGGGCAGAGTTAGACATAGACACAAGGTTGTTTTTAATGTGGGATAATCTCGCTCCCCTAACAAGGGTATTCTGGATTGGGACAAAACATTCAATTATCTCACAAATTACAAACGGTCGGCCCATTATTTTGTTCACAATCAACTTTAAAAAACTAAAACAAAAAATATCTTTTTATTATTTAAATCCTAATCTGAAGGAGCACCTAAATATATATATATATATATATATATATATATATATATTATATATGTGTATATATATTTTTTTTTTTGTTGGCTTGTTTCAGAATGTAGAGTGGGGATCAGTTTCATATATAAATTTAATGTAAAATGATCCCCTCATTTTCGGCCATTCTTTTTCTTGCGTTTCTTTGTGGAGAGGAGTCTACTCATGTGTGGTTTTGGGACCCTGCCACTCGGACTACACCCCCCCCCCAATAAACTAAACAAGTCAATTTGATTTGTTTCCAAAAGAACAGTAAATATTTTTTTTTAAATACTAATTTTCCGGTACCGACTTCTTCTTACTTTGTGCCATTTTTCTTATTCATTCAATTGTTAAAGTAACTCTCTATTATTTAAATGTCATTTGTCAGTCTGTCTGTCTGTGTGCGTGCGCGCGTGTGTGTGTGCGTGTCCAGCTAAAAGTCAGAAACTACACAAGACGAGAAATGGGAGTGTAGAGAAAGATAGAGGTTTTAAAAGAAAGATGGGTGCATCTACAGAATTTGAACCGAACTAATCGACTTTTGCTGAACTAAACCTAAGTTTAGGGTTAGGGTAAAAAAAAAACAGTTCGGTTAACATTCTGTAGAATTACCGAAGATATCACTTTTTAACTCTATTTTGTTGTCCATACCTCCGGGCAACGCCGGGTAGCCATGCTACTTTACAGTGATTCCTATATTTCCTTTAAAAGGGGCCGGGGTCATAAAACCTTTTCCCGTCCCCATATTATTTTCTGAAGTCGGATTTAAAAAAGAATCCAAGAAACACATTTCCTATATTTACTCCTCAAGGGAGTTAGGCACAAGGCCAGTTTTATCTTACTCCCACAGGTAAGATGTGACCCAGGATCGGGGTCGAGCAAGTGGGGTTAAAAGCCAGCGCTCGAGAGGTGAGCACTCTGGCCATTTAAAAATTGCCTGGGCAGCCCCGTCGGCATTCCCCGGTAGGGGCGCCTCAGACAGTAAGCAATAAACTTACTCCTCCCCAAAGAGGGGAGGCGAAGCCTGGGAGGGTGGACCTCCTAGAACTGCACAGGACAGGCGTGCAGTATCCATCGGAACAGATACTACACTTTGATCCTAGCCAAAAGGCTGAGAAAGGATCCGAAATTTCCTATATTTACTCCTCAAGGGAGTTAGGCACAAGGCCAGTTTTATCTTACTCCCACAGGTAAGATGTGACCCAGGATCGGGGTCGAGCAAGTGGGGTTAAAAGCCAGCGCTCGAGAGGTGAGCACTCTGGCCATTTAAAAATTGCCTGGGCAGCCCCGTCGGCATTCCCCGGTAGGGGCGCCTCAGACAGTAAGCAATAAACTTACTCCTCCCCAAAGAGGGGAGGCGAAGCCTGGGAGGGTGGACCTCCTAGAACTGCACAGGACAGGCGTGCAGTATCCATCGGAACAGATACTACACTTTGATCCTAGCCAAAAGGCCAACAAAGGATCCGAAATTTCCTATATTTACTCCTCAAGGGAGTTAGGCACAAGGCCAGTTTTATCTTACTCCCACAGGTAAGATGTGACCCAGGATCGGGGTCGAGCAAGTGGGGTTAAAAGCCAGCGCTCGAGAGGTGAGCACTCTGGCCATTTAAAAATTGCCTGGGCAGCCCCGTCGGCATTCCCCGGTAGGGGCGCCTCAGACAGTAAGCAATAAACTTACTCCTCCCCAAAGAGGGGAGGCGAAGCCTGGGAGGGTGGACCTCCTAGAACTGCACAGGACAGATCAGACCCATAGACCGGCGGAAATCAAGCCCCGAAGGCCAAGACAATACCGATCTATGAAGTGCAGTATCCATCGGAACAGATACTACACTTTGATCTTAGCCAAAAGGCTGAGAAAGGATCCGAAATTTCCTATATTTACTCCTCAAGGGAGTTAGGCACAAGGCCAGTTTTTATCTTACTCCCACAGGTAAGATGTGACCCAGGATCGGGGTCGAGCAAGTGGGGTTAAAAGCCAGCGCTCGAGAGGTGAGCACTCTGGCCATTTAAAAATTGCCTGGGCAGCCCCGTCGGCATTCCCCGGTAGGGGCGCCTCAGACAGTAAGCAATAAACTTACTCCTCCCCAAAGAGGGGAGGCGAAGCCTGGGAGGGTGGACCTCCTAGAACTGCACAGGACAGATCAGACCCATAGACCGGCGGAAATCAAGCCCCGAAGGCCAAGACAATACCGATCTATGAAGTGCAGTATCCATCGGAACAGATACTACACTTTGATCTTAGCCAAAAGGCTGAGAATGTATTTAGAGAAATACATCTCGCAAAACATTAACTCCTAGAGTTAAAATTACATCTGCCAGATGTATTAACCCTTAGGCATAAAAGCCCGCTGTGTAAGGGGGAAAAGGGGGGTCGGGGGTCATTGTGACTTTTATAACACATTTTAAAACATTTTTTATTTCACATTAGCAAAAACAAAGACAATGACATTTTTTATTTTTCACAAAAAACAAAAAAGCACAATGAAAAAACCTAATCTACCCTAAGCTAGACATTTGCACTAAAAAATTCACAGTCACTCTATGGCTTAACCCTACTTAAAATATCCCCAAAATGAAACATGAATAACATGAAATAACGTGGGAGTGGGATGACACATTAAAAACACCCAAAAAGAAAGAAAAATAAAGAACCAAATAAAATGATAAGGGGTGGTTAGTAGGACCCTCCCTACCCTCTTGCTAAGTCTGGACCGCCCACTGTTTTCCGGCTCGAGGCCGAAAACAAGCAGGTCGACCCCTAAATGGGAGTGGGAATTAAGTGGGGTGTTCTGAAAATAAATAATCGGGATCTGGGTACGGGAATGGATGGCGTCTTCCAAGATAATATTGCCAAGGGTTTCATCAGCCGGGGACAAAATAAATATGTGGAGTGGGCATCTTTGGAAGCTCTCTAGTGCCGGCAAAAACAAAATCAGGACAGGACATCACTTATTCCTACTAGCTAAGATTCAACTAGGCTAACACTTTGAATTTTACATTGGGCTGGGTTCCGTAGGACCCAGTACCGCCTGCTCCATGCTAAGGAGGAAAAACGTATTCAAACTTGGCTCCTCGTCGGATGCACAAACTAGTGTTGCGCACCCATCTTCTATTGAACTCCATGCGATGTAGTCGTTTCCAATCGCATCTGATTTTCACTTTAAGCTGATGCTTAAAGTAAACAACCAGATCACGATCCGAAACAGACCCAACCCCATGAACCTCATCTAGACGTGTAACCCACGTCACTAACCTAGCTACGGCCAGGATCACAAGAAACACCATTCGCTTCTCTCTAGACCACGGCGGCGCTACGTTGTTGATGACGAATGCTACATCCAGGACCATCGGCTGCTCGGCATCGATGCGAGCCGTTACCTCTCTGACATACTCCCAGAGAAGACGTAATTTTCTGCAAGTGAAGAAGGCGTGCTCGGCCGTTTCTTCCTCATTGTCCTCACAGCGCGGGCACAAGGGGACGTCCCTTATGCCATCTCTGCGTAATCTGCCATAGAGGGGCAGTGCGTTCCGAACAAGTCGCCAGGTCAGAGAGTACTCAGAATTGTTGAGATAACTCTGGCCTGGCGCCCAACTCCACTGGGAGCGAGCCTCCTCCGTCGACAATCCAAGCCGCCTCCCAAGCGGATCCGAAGCGGACCCCTCCACTAGATCCCGATACAGTCTCTTCCTTGACCGGGCAAGGTCACTGGACCCCGGCAACGCCTTAAGCGCAGCTCGGCATTCGGTGACGAACAGCGACTCTCCTCTCGGCCTACGTCGACCTTCGACCGAGTGGTCGGGTATGAGGTTGGGAAAGGCGTCCTCAACCGCAGGGACCCACGGAGCTTCTTCCGTCAAAGTACGACTCAGGAAAGCCAGTCTCTCAGCATATCTATGACTTGCCAAGTCAGGCATCCCCAAGCCTCCATCACACGGACGTTGCGTACAGACCTGTCTGCGGACGTATGCTTTCCGCCCCTTCCACAGAAGTGAAAAGAGCAAGCGCGTGAAAGCAAGAAGGCGGTCCGCAGGCAGCGGGAGTACAGACAGTCGGTAAAGGATGAGAGGAAAGACGTAAGTGGCGCACGCCTGCGCTCTCCCCTTCAAGGAAAGTTTCCTTCGAGTCCAAGCCCTCACAGACGATTCGACCTTTGCCTGTACTTCCGACCAATTCTTCTCCAGCTGGAGACCCGGTCCGAACCAAACGCCAAGGATCCGAACCGGGCCATCGGTCCAGCTGAAGTCACCTGGAAGTGCGGTCTCTCCGCTCCAGGCAGCCAACCGCAGGCCGTTGGACTTGCTGCGGTTGACAATGGCCCCTGTAACATCTTCGTAACGAGCGAGCGCCTTAATCACCGCTTCTATGTCTTCACGGCTGGACACAAAAACGGTGACATCATCGGCATACGCGGAAACCCTGGCTCGCGCATAGTGAGGAGGGATAGCGATTCCGCGTAGGACTGGTGTAGCCGCCCCGTCCCTTAATTTGCGAAGGAAGGGCTCCAACGCCAGGACATAAAGCAGGGGCGACAGCGGACAACCCTGACGTACCGAACGAGAAACCACGAACGAATCCGAAAGCCTACCGTTTACCTGCACCGCTACCGTCGGCAGACGATACAGAATGGAGATCCACTTGCGGAAGTCCGGATTAAAACCGGCAGCCTCTAGAACAGATTCCAAGAAACCATGGTCGACCCTATCGAAAGCCTTGGACTGATCTAAATTGATCAGCGCGGCTTCAGTGTCGTCTTCTATACCCTCTAGGATCGTGCGAACCAGATGCAAATTGTTTTGAATTGACCTCCCCTTCACAGCATAGTTCTGCTCAGGCTCGATCAAGTCAGAGATAACAACCTGCAAACGATTCGCAAGAACACGGGCCAAAATCTTTAACTCTGTGTTTAGCAGAGTTATGGGCCTGTAATCATCTAAATTCCCCACACCAGGTTGGCCCCCCTTCTTCAACAATGTGACCACTCCTTTGGTAACCTGCCCAGGGATCGAGCCCTGAGCAAACCAGTGGTTAAACACATCCTTCAGAAGAGGAACAAACATGGGCGACAGCCTCAAGTAAACTTCGTATGGCAGACCATCGAGTCCTGGAGATTTGTTGTAGCCGACCTGCTTCAACGCAGTAATGATCTCACCCTCTGTAACGTCCCCATCACAGCTAGCTGCTCGGGCCGCCTCTAGGCGGGGCGAGTCAGCCAAATAGCTGTCAAACTCCTGGCCGCGGAGTCTGGGTAGTTGGGTGAAGCGATCCTCCAAATGCTCGCGGAACCCCTCGCAAATCTCACGAGTAGATACCAGGGTATGTCCTTCCAGGTTATTAACCTTCCGAATGTACCCATCCGAGCCACGACGTAAAGCAGCCTTACGCTCAACAGCGTCAACGTTCACAGCTTCGTTAGAGACTTTCTTTAACCTAGCTCGAACTACTTGACCTTCATATCGCTCGCTAGCCAAGCGATTGAGGTCCCCCTTAATTAAGGCTATCTCTAGGGGATCCCCCCCAGCCACCGCCCGGGTCATCTTATCATCTACACGCTTCTGTGTCCTAGCCCTATCTTGAGCGAGGCGCTGGCTATAGCGGACACAAAAGCGTCTAACATAAACCTTAGTTTTCACCCACCAACTACTCCCGATAACCGCCCCCACTAAAGCCCGCTGAAGTAGTAACGTTAGCTTGTCCCGGAAGTCGGGTATCTCCAGTAAGGAGGTATTCAACTTCCAGTACCCAGCTAACCTAGGCCTATCGCTTAAACTCAAACGGGCCATAACCAATTTATGGTCCGAGTGACCTAACCAAGTGAACGTGGGACAAGATAAGAAATCTATGTCGCCTCTTCTAACTAACATTCTGTCCAAGTAAGTACTCGAACAGAAGGCCGCGCTAGTATGCCACGTCCACATCTCCCGCCCTGGGTGATCAACGCGAAATCTGTCGACAAGATCGCATGAGGCGATCAGGTCAGACAGACTGCTATCACACCTATCCGACCCTCTATTACCCCCGACCTTATCTATCTTGGGGTCAAGGACGGCATTCCAATCCCCCATTAATACTACACGCTCCGGACCCCCGAGAAACGTCTCCAACCGTCGAAAAAAGGAAACCCTCTCACCAACAGCGTTAGGCGCATAAACCGCAACGATCCGAAACTTGCTGCTGTCAACGGCAACATCGACTACGACCAACCGTCCTTCCGCATCCGTATGAACAACGCGCACTGTCGCGGACAGAGTGCGTCTCACTAGCAAAGAGACACCACAACTACGAACATTGCCATATGCTGAAAACAACTCAAAGTCATCAGTCAGCACATCACAATCCCCGTACGAACAGAAGTGGGTCTCCTCGATCGCAGCAATATCTACCTTAAGCGCCACGAGATCCCTCAGCACGCGAACAGCCTTGCTTCGGGATCTCATGCCCCTCACGTTCAATGTAGCCAAGTTTAAAGCCATCATTACTCCTAATCAGTGTTACAAACGGGACTAAAGTCCTCGGGAGTGAGGACGCCGAAGGCCTGACCGAGACTGCCGGTCAGCAGTTCGGACGAAATCCGTCCGTCTCTAGACAGGCCCCCCACGTCCAGGGGGAAAGTCAGTTTGAGTGCCCGATAAAATGAGGGGTGAACATAAGCAGGGACCCTCCCCGTACATCTGGCAGCCAGCTTACGTAATGACGGGTGCTCCTCATCTATTAGCTTCATACCCTGAATCACCTTTTTACCCGCCTCCACCATCCTCCACAGAGCCTTTGCCCTGCTCCCATTTTCCGGACGAATAAATGTTGTTAACATTGGGGCTTCCATAAAATTCAGCGGATCCTGGACCTGTTTGCCCCTCACATGGGTGAAGGCCTCCAGCATTTTGAGGTACTTTTTCTGTCGGCCATTCAAATCCGTCTGTGTCTGCGTAGCATTGGCCTCGCAAATCCTTTCATCAGGGAAAAAAGGGTACTTTTTGTTTTTTCCATGTTTTACTACCGGTGGAGGCGGAGGTTTAGCTTTCTCGACAGGGGCTCTTTCTGCTTCCTCTGTCCTGGTAGTCGGGGATTTATCTCTGGGCGTATTTGAGGGGGTATCCAAAAGGGGAGGGGTGTTTTGCACAACCTCATTTGAAGGGGACGGGGATTGGGTTTTGGGGGGTTGAGCAAGTTCAGTGCCACTGCTTTCTATTATTTTGTCTTTTGGCTCTTCTTCTTCCACCATCTCTTCCTCTGCTGCTTCCTTTGTCTCTTTAATCTTTTTGGCTTTATTTTCTTTAGGCTTTTCTAAATCCACTCCTTCAACGACCATTACCGTCTCGTCCTCATTTGCTTTCTCATCCTCCTCTGACGAGTGGGTCGGCAATTTTCGTTTCACCCCTGGAGTGAGTGTGTTTACCGGTTCAACAGGAGTTTTTGTCTCCTGAATAGGGGATTTGTTAACCGGAGCTGATTTGGAGGTAATAGCGATCTTCTTTGCTTTTTTTCCCACTACCGTACTCCACTTGGGGGAATCGTTCTCCGTCCCGGCTTCCTCTGTGTTTGCTTGAGGTACCACAGGTGTCTTTTTCTGTGTTGAAGGCACAGACGCCGGGGACTTCGCTGGAATCCTTTTCGGGCAATCTTTTGCCATATGCCCCGGCGTCTTACAGCTCCAGCAATACGGCCTCCTTCCCTCGACAATGAGTGACATTGCCCAGGATTCGCACTGTAATTGCGCGGGGATGTCCAAGAAACCTTTATGGCTCACTCTCATCTTTAGTTTGTACTCCCCCGTCTGAATGTTCCTGGGTCCACGGACAGGAAAGATTGCCTCGACGTCACCATACTGTGACATAACTGCTCCTAGATGGTCGGAGTCAATACAGCATGGGACGCCGAGGATTGTGATGGTCGTCCTTCTTTTCCCCTGATATTCAGGCTTAACTCTTAACCCCTTCCATATCAGGTCCTGTCTTGCCACTTTCTCGGCATCCTTCGTTGTTGGAAGCAGGATATCCCACATGGCATACGATCGCTGAACTACGTATGTGGCTGGGACGTTCAAGTCCCCCAACATCTCGTACATTTTGTCCTTCGTAATTCTGGTTAACCCCTTTGCTTTTGCGTCCGTCGTTACCAATGACACAATCCTCAACCGTAAGCTTTCAAGGGTGCCAGGGATAAGCTTTAATGTACTACCCTGGGTATAGGCTTCGTACTTTTCCTTGAAAAGCTTTTTATACTCGTCAGGGGATTTTTGTGCTGTAGGTCCCCACGCTGCCACATTCTGAGAACTTCCTGAGGTTGGCGTCACTTCCTTAGCCATGGATTCTCTTCCCGCAGGGATTAGAGCGCTGCCCAACACTGGCCATGACTCTACTTGCTTTCTGGATGCCCCCCGTTTCAACTTAGGCCTTGCTTGCCTTTGCTGTTTAGCACGGTCTTCCGAGGACTCCCGATCTGACCCCGATGAGGAGCACCCCCAAATAAAACTAGGGCTATGGTCTTCTTTTTGTGCTATCCCCAAATCCAGGGAATTGCATTTCCTTAAGGGTTCTGGACTTTTTGGGTGATTGAAGGGAACATCATCCATAACCGCCAAGAGGTCTTTCTTAGTTATTATACCTCGACTAGTTTTGACTGGCGTTACGAAGTCCCCAAACACCAGATCTTTCTTTTCAGCAGACCTAACCCTCGGCCTGGAACGCGGAACTGGGACATTAGCTGACGAGCCAATCTGGGCGCACTCGGGTGTGCAAACCCTATCCACATCTGGGTTGCCACTTGATGCGGCGTTCCTCCCCGTACTTGAGGTGCCCGGCGTGGCCACACCTCCTTGGGCGCACTCGAGTGTGCCACCCCCCTCCGATACGACTGGGGCGCACTCGGGTGTGCAACCCCCCTCCGATACGACTGGGGCGCACTCGGGTGTGCAACCCCCCTCCGATACGACTGGGGCGCACTCGGGTGTGCAACCCCCCTCCGATACGACTGGGGCGCACTCGGGTGTGCAACCCCCCTCCGATACGACTGGGGCGCACTCGGGTGTGCAACCCCCCTCCGATACGACTGGGGCGCACTCGGGTGTGCAACCCCCCTCCGATACGACTGGGGCGCACTCGGGTGTGCAACCCCCCTCCGTCTCAACTGGGGTGCACTCGGGTGTGCAACCCCCCTTCCAGGTCGGAGAACCGCTCGGCACGGTTATCCCCAACATCATTAGGTCGTACTCAGGGGTACGATTTACCAAATCTAGTAAGGTGCCCTCCGCGGTCACACCTTCCTCGCCCTCGCTGTTGTCAACGACAACACAGGTTTTTGAAGCCCGGGTGGCTTCCATCTATAAACGGGTCTGCAAGAGGCACGACACCCGCCGATTCGGAGACGAGGAGACCTTCACCGTTTTACGGGTTCGTCAGTCTCCCCGAAACCTGCCAGCTGCTTAAGTGCGCACCTCAGACAGACGCTGAAAAAGAAACAAAGTAAAAATAATTAATGGCCCAAGAGGGGCGAACAAACCTGACTGCAGGACTAGACCCGCCGATTCGGAGACGAGGAGACCTTCACCGTTTTACGGGTTCGTCAGTCTCCCCGAAACCTGCCAGCTGCTTAAGTCAGCCCAACAGTCAGGGAAAAGAAGAAAAGAAAAAGTCCCAAGAGGGGACAAAAAGGTGACAAAAGCCCCAAAAGGGGGCTTGGTCAAAGAAAAACGCTTTGAACCTAGCCGCAAGGGCTCGGTAGCGGGATCCTTAGTCTTTGGGAAAATGAGAATGTTTTATCTGAGAACAGATACTACACTCTGATCTTAGCCAAAAGGCTGAGAAAGGATCCGAAATTTCCGCTGACAACCGTTTGATCTCATCTCTTCCTTTGACGCTTCCGCCAGACAGATGGCGGCGTCTGCGATGAATTTCGGCCTTGATTTGACATCGGCAAAACACGTGAATGAATTTAGCACTTAACTTTTTTTTAAAACCTTCATGTTAGAAAATGAATGTTTTTGGTTTAGAGCACAATTAAACCAAAATACTTGGCCGTATTTGATTTAGACCAATATATATTATAATCTGAATTATTTTATTTATTACGAATATATATATATATCTATTATATTATTATAGGGTTTATGTGTGTTTATTTGTTTAGTTACGAAACATAGTTTATGATATGGAGACAATGGACAAAACCTGTAAGGAAATTAGTTGACAAATGTCTAGCTTTTTTCTTTTTCGAGTAAATACTGCCCCCTCTTTCTCTCTCTCTCTCTCTCTCTCTCTCTCTCTCTCCTGCTACGGCTTAAATAATATTACTACTTGTGGTGCTATACCCTTTTGTTTATAATGGACTATTCCAATAGATACCGTATGAAATAAGAGCGGGGTTCCGAACAACATACAGGGAATGGTGAGAGTGATAGAAAGACACTTAATAAGGGATGGGTGAGTCACTTCGTGAGTTAATTGCAAATTACAGCCAATTAGAAATATGAAGTGTTTTTACAAACATCAATTCCAAACCCGAGGAATATTTTAGCATGTATTTTGTGTGAAAAAATATGTAGTCTTCATTCTTGCATTTTTCGTGTACGCTGAAACTTGTAACATATTAGTTTGAATAGTGTTCAACAAAATCAGCAAGGGGAATAATTCATACTCTGTATACATTTCTACCATCCTTTTCCTATATATATATATATATATATATATATATATATATATATATATAGACTACACACACACATACATATATATATATGACTACACACACATATATATATATATATAAATAGTAAGCTATGAAAATATATTAACGGGAATTAAGCTACACAGAGGCTCCCGCGTTTCATCCCCCGGAGAAGGGGGGGGAGTCTTCAGGCTTAAAAGCATGGAGTTATGTTTGCCGAGAGGTTGTATATAAAAACACCCGGAAAATAAACACCATGCATTTTAGCCTGAAGACTCCCCCCCCCCCGGGATGAAACGCGGGAGCCTCTGTGTAGCTTAATTGCCATAAATATATTTTCATAGCTCTACTTACGTATCGAGCACTCTTGGAGTAAATACTGAAAATTGATACATAAAAAATTATATCTCCTTATAAAATTTTATGTGGATACAGGAAATACATATATATATATACCTATTTATACACACACACATGTATATATATATGTATACATATATATGTGTTAGCATACATATATATATACACACATATATATATATATATGTATATATATATGTACATATATATATATATATATATATGAATTTAGGAAAACTCGTCACAGGAAAATTGGTAAACGGAAAATTGGTAAACGGAAAATTGGTAAATGGAAAATTCGTAAACGGAAAATTCGTCACTTTTGGCCAAGTAGGAAAATTCGGCAATTATCGAATAAATATCGATTGAAAATAGATTTTAGAACCGTTTTTACAGGAGATATACTTGTAAATACGAGGCTACCCACCTCCCCAGTGGAGAACATTTTTTCATATTATTTTTTTGGTACTTGTGCAGTTTACGAACCGGGCTATTTTTTAGATAAGATTTTCAAGTTAAATTAAATTTTTACTTCAAAATCACTGTGAGAAAAAGTGGTTAATCCATCGTTTCAAAACTAAAATGGCAGACAATGAATTGGCTGTATTTTTCTGAATTTTTTGTTCCGACCATACAACGATTTATTTGAAAGAAGAATTTCTTTTTTTAAGTATTAAATAAAGTTGTTAGTTAAAACAAGTTTTAGGCAAGATGAAATAAAAACACTGAATTAGTTAGAAAACAATTTTGCTTTTTTAAATACATGGACATTTTCTAAGAATTTAAAGCCAGTTACTCGATAGTTTATAAATTCCTTTCAAGTTTTGCAAACACACGAAGTAATTGATGTTTTGTCAATTAAAATGGCTGACTTGTTTACGAATAAATCTAAATGAATTATGATGGATTTCATCTCGTAACTTAATTACGAACCAGGCTTGAAATAATAACATTATTTAGACAACGATTTTTTACATGAGGAGAATGGGGGGGGGGTGCTTTGTTAACTATTCTGTACTTTCACGTAACGATTTAATAAACGGAAGATATCGTAAAAATTGAATTTAACTTGAAAATTTTATGTAAAAAATAACCCGATCAAAACCTTTAATTTCGTAACGTAATTACGAACTGGGTTGAAATAACATTATTTAGAAAGCCATTCTTAACATGGAGTGAGGGGGGGGGGTGTTAACTATTCTGTACAAAAGTACAGAATAGTTAACACCCCCCTCAATTTAATAACAATTTAATAACAATTAAATAACAATTTAATAAACAAAAGATATCGTAAAAATTTAATTTAACTTGAAAATCTTATCTAAAAAATAGCCCGGTTCGTAAACTGCACAAGTACCAAAAAAATAATATGAAAAAATGTTCTCCACTGGGGAGGTGGGTAGCCTCGTATTTACAAGTATATCTCCTGTAAAAACGGTTCTAAAATCTATTTTCAATCGATATTTATTCGATAATTGCCGAATTTTCCTACTTGGCCAAAAGTGACGAATTTTCCGTTTACGAATTTTCCATTTACCAATTTTCCGTTTACCAATTTTCCGTTTACCAATTTTCCTGTGACGAGTTTTCCGGGCACCATATATATATATATATATATATATATATATACATGTGTATATACATATATGTATATATAAGAAAAAACGGTTGATATGCCACAAAACAGCCAAACCCAACATAAATGGTTGATAAGCCGTAAAACTAGGAAAAACGAGAAAAGTTTTTATTTTTTTATTTCTTCGTTTTAATCTTTAACAAAAATGTTTTCATTTTTTATTTATTTGTTCGCCCCATCTCGGCCTCCCGACTTGGTATCCATTGAAAAGACAATCGGCGTCGTTACAGTCACATTAGTGAAAATATTAAAGTTTGTTTTGGAAAGAAAAGTTGAAATAATATCGAATGATTTTGACGACACGTTCTGCGAGCCGAGCCGGCGAAAAAGAGAATTTATTCAAAATGTTTACTAGCTGACGTACAAAAAATATGGGCCTGAGATAATAATTACTAAGGTCGTTTTAAAAACTACACTGATATCTTTGTGTTAAATAAACACTCCGGAAATGAGCACTCTAGACAGGGGAGGTAGAGCTGGTGAGGACTGACTATTCAATTGATAACTGTAGGGGGAGGGGAGAATATATGGGTTCATACCTTTCCTAAGGGTTTTAGAAAATGTAATGCTGTTTTCCTTCTCTTAGATCAAAGTTTCAGCGTACAGTCTGCCCTACTATTTAATTCATAGCTTTGGAGAGGATATACAGATTCATATATTTACTCAGGGTATTAGTGAAAGTTATGTTGTTTGTCGTTTCTTAGACTAGACACTCTGCGTGACTGAATGAAAGTATATATATATATATATATATAGAGAGAGAGAGATATAGATATATATAGAGAGATATAAGTAGATAGATAGCGTATGAATTTGAATTTATACAATATCTGTTGGTTACATATGTCCATACATGTTTCAGTTGTACTTTTCATAGAAAGTAAACCTCTTCAGACCAAAACAGGTAATTCCTCGAACTTTTAAAAAATCAGCAAGGGGAATAATCCATATGCTGTATAAATGTCTACCATCCTTTTCCTACATGGCAACTGAAGCATGCTTTTTTTATGCTTTGACAAATTTATGGAATTGAATTTCAAAACATCAGCAAGTGGAATAATTCATATGTTGTGTAAATTTCTACATGGCAACTAAAGCATGATTGTTTTATGTTTGGCCAAATTTATTGAATTGAATTCGGAAAAATAAGCAAGGGGAATAATTTATTTCTCCGTAAATTCCTAACACACTTTTCCTACATGGAACTATGAATGATTGTTTTATGTATTTCTTATGTGAAAGGAGAAAGCAAATAGCAAGTCAGACCATCCTCACCTATAGGTGAAGTGACAAAGCAAAGTCCAGTATAAACAAAAGGGTAGTAATATTATTTAACCCGTAGTAGGAGAGATAGAGGGGCGGGGGTAACAGTATTTACCCGAAAAAGAAAAAAAAATGCATGTATTGTCCATTGTCTCCAATACTGAAGTGAGAAGAGAAACCTTTTTCGCCCGCGCGAAGAAAGAACATTTATTTCCGCTCGCGTCTACGTACGGCGTGTTTGCAAAACACGTGTTTGTTTGATTGTCAAATTTGTCGGTGTCACCAAATCACTGCCCACCCCTTCCCTTCCTCCCCTTTCTCTCTGCCCGGTCGTCATGGCAACACTCACCTATTTTTAGCAAGAATATATGGAATAAAAAGTTAAAAAAAAAAATGCTACTACTACTGGTGCTGGCCATGATGGATTTTAAACTCATGTTGTCGAATAAAAAAGTAAAAAAAAGAATGCTGTTACTACTACTACTACTACTATTCGTGATGATCGTATATATGACTACACACACACATACATATATATGACCACACACACACACACATATATATATATATATATATATATATATATATATATAAATAGTAAGCTATGAAAATATATTTATGGTAATTAAGCTACACAGAGGCTTCCGCGTTTCATCCCCCGGAGGGGGGGGAGTCTTCAGGCTTAAAAGCATGGAGTTATATTTGCCGGGTATATAAAAACGTCCGACAAAATAACTCCATGCATTGTAGCCTGAAGACTTCCCCCTGGGGATGAAACACGGGAGCCTCTGTGTAGCTTAATTGCCATTTTCATAGCTTACTACCTAGCTCTACTTACGTATCGAGCACTCTTGAAGTAAATACTGAAAATTGATACATAAAAAATGATATCTTATAAAATTTTATGTGGATACATGAAATACATATATATACCTATTTATACACACACACACATGTATATATATATATATATATATATATATATATATATATATGTATACATATATATACATATATATACATATATATATGTGTGTGCATACATATATATATATACACACATATATATATATATATACAGATATATATCTCTATATATATGTATATGTATATATATATATATATATATATATATATATATATATATATATAATGTGTATACATATATTATATATATATATATATATGTATATATACATGTGTATATACATATATATATATATAAGAAAAACGGTTGATATGCCACAACACAGCCAAACCCAACATAAGTGGTTGATAAGCCGTAAAACAAGGAAAAACGAGAAAAGTTTTTATTTTTTCGGTGTAGACTTATCTATCAGGCTGCTAGAGAATTCTGAGGTTTTTGGAAAAAAATTTCAAATATTTTACATTTTAGGAGGGGGGATCATTTTCCAATGTTAATTCAACGTAGACTGATCCCCCTCTTTTTGACCATCTCAATTTAAAAAAAAATCTTTTTCGGTGTACAATTACCTATCATGTCGCGAGAGAATACCGGGGGTTTTGGAAATAAATTTTTCAAAATTGGTATTTTAAGACGTAAAACGTTATGAAAAACGGACTATGGCAAAAGACGAACAAGACTGATCCCCCGTCTTAAAATCTCAATTTTTTGAAATTTCTTTCTAAAACCCCCGAAATTCTCTCGCGACATGATAGGTAATTGTAAACAGAAGAATAATTAAAAAAATTTGAGATGGTCAAAAAGAGGGGGATCAGTCTACGTTGGATTTACATTGAAAATTGATCCCCGTCTTTAAATATCAATTTTTTGAAATTTCTTTCCAAAACCCCCGGAATTCTCTATTGACATGATAGCTAATTGTACACCGAAAAAGATTTTTTTAAATTGAGATGGTCAAAAAGAGGGGGATCAGTCTACGTTGAATTAACATTGGAAACTGATCCCCTCTCCTAAAATGTAAAATAGTTGGAAAAAAATTCCAAAAACGCCGGAATTCTCTAGCAGCCTGATAGATAAGTGTACACCGAAAAAAGAAAAGAAAAATGGTCAGTAAAAAGTTGTGAAAAACGGACAGTGGTTAAAGTGCCCACAAATATATGTTACCAAAGGCAAGATAAATTAAAAATAGTCGTTGTATTAAGAATAAACAATTTGAAAATTAGGAATCCTTCTCTCAAAAATTCAGAAACAGACGGCATTTATAACGACAGCTAACAAAACGATAAAACAAAACAAAAACAAATAGGCAACAAATAAATGTTACCAAAGGCAAGATAAGTTAAAAATAGTCGTTGTATTAAGAATAAACAATTTGAAAATTAGGAAACTTTTCTCTGAATAATTCATAAACAGACGGCATTCATAACGACTGCTAACAAATCGAAAAAACAAACAAACAAATCCTTTCTTTCTTTCTTTCTTTCTTTCTTTCTTTCTCCCCCCCGTCTCTTAACCTGTCTTTCCTCTTCGCAGACATTATTATTTAAAAAAAAAAGAAATTGTCACTATGTCAACAAAAATGGCACAAAATTCTTACCTCGTGTGAATTTTGAATTTATGTGAAAAGCCATCTTAAAAAATAATCAAGTCATTTTGTTTACGGTAACTCGAATTGAATGCACGCTTCATTCTCGTCGTCGTGAACTGCCCGCTCAGCGCCTTTCTTTCTTTCTTTCTTTCTTTCTCCCCCCCCCCCCCCCCCTGTCTCTTAACCTGTCTTTCCTCTTCGCAGACAAACAGAGAGAAAGATATCCCGTGACGTCACCTGCCCGCTCAGCGCCTCTCTTTCTTTCTTTCTTTCTTTCTTTCTTTCTTTCTTCCCCCCCCCCGTCTCTTAACCTGTCTTTCCTCTTCGCAGACAAACAGAGAGAAAGATATCCCGTGACGCCACCTGCCCGCTCAGCGCCTTTCTTTCTTTCTTTCTTTCTTTCTTTCTTTCCCCTATCTTTCTTAACCAGTCTTTCATCTTCGCAGATAAAAAGAAAAAAAATAACAGTGAAATAAAGGCTGGCAAAAGTCGCTTCATTGTTTATTTTTTAATAAAATTGTGGTCTTAAATTATATGTAATTTTTATTTCACTTTAAATAATTTAAATAGGAATTAACACGAAATGAAAGGAAAAATACTCCTGGATGAGAATAGTAGTCCGAATTATACAAATTATCAATCCTCATCTCAAAAATTCATAAAAACATTTTCTTTTAATTTGTTTTACTAAAACACGGTTTAAGTAATAATTTGGGTGACTGAAATAGGATTTAACAAATATTTTTTTAAAATGATGATTCAAAATGAAGGTGTTAGACTATTTGCTGTTATTGTCTGTGTGTGTTTTTATCGCCTCCTTCATGTGGGATAAATGTAGATCTTGAGAGACAACATTTACCTCAGTCGAAAAAAAACAAATAAACAACAAATAAATGTTACCAAAGGCAAGATAAGTTACTTTAAATTCTGTTAGACAAAAAGTTCGGTTCAAATTCTGTAGAAGTAATCTTTTTTTCGATTATACAAAAGATAGATAAATTGATAAATATTCATAGATATGCATTAACATATAAATAGATAGATAGATAGATAGATAGATAGATAGATAGATAGATATTCATATATATATATATATATATATATATATATATATATATATATATATGTGTGTGTGTGTATGTATATGTATGTATATATATATATATATATATATAGATAGATAGATAGATAGATATTCATATATATATATATGTGTGTGTGTGTGTGTGTAGATAGATAGATAGATAGATAGATAGATAGATAGATAGATAGATAGCGTACTTTTTGTCAGTCACTTTTTTCTCTCTATCTTAAGAAAGTATCGTTTATTTGCGCGCACATCTGCACCCATGGACACTTGAGTTCAACGCGTTCATTTTACCGGTCGTGTGCGTATGTCTCCCCTTACCATAAAATCATTCTTTGAACTCCGAAAAGGTCGCAACGAATCGTCAAAGTTTTTTTTATGACTGTTCTTTTGGCTCGGGGCGGGGCGTAGCCAACAGCGACGCCAGTTCTGGGGGTTGTTACACCAAACGGTTTATAAATATATGTTGAGACGAACACACTCTTCGGTAGCTATTGGCGACAGCCAGAGAGTTTTCGAACGCATCAAAAGCCATGTGTTTGAAGAGACACGTCGTCCGGTTGAAGAAGAATTACACTTGGTGTGTGTCGACGTAAGTGATGACGATATGAAAAGAGAGAGACGTTGAAACTCCCCTTACCATAAAATGATTGTTTGAAATCCGAAAAGGTCGTAACGAATCGTCAATTTGTTTTGATGTCTGTTTTTCAGGTTTGCGGTCAGGGCCCCGCTAACAGCGACACGAGTCTGGGGATTGTTACACCAAACGGTTTATAAATATATGTTGAGAGGAACACACTCTTCGGTAGCTATTGGCGACAGCCAGAGAGTTTTCGAACGGATCAAAAGCCATGTGTTTGAAAAGACATGTCGTCCGATTGAAAGACGATAATACTTGGTGTGAGTCTACGTAAGTGATGGCCATATCCACAAGGAGAGAGACGTTGAAACTCCCCTTACCATAACATCATCAAATCAGTATTTGAAAACGGAAAATGTCGCAACGAATCGTCAAAGTTTTTTTATGTCCGTTTTTCAGAGCTGGCGTACGGGTGCAGCCAACAGGGACACCAGAGAGTTTCCGAACGCAAGCCATGTGTTTGAAATGACACGTTGTCCGGTTGAAAGACCATAATTCTTGGTGTGTCTCGAGCTAAGTTTATGGCCATATACCAAGAGAGAGACGTTAGTGATATCTTATTATGAATGCTTTGAAGATATATTGAAACTCGAGTTAAAATAAAGAAAATAATTCTCGGTATGTCTCGACCTAAGTGAAGGCCATATCCACAGAGAAAGACGTAAGTGTTATGAGGGCTTTGAAGATATATTGAAACTCGAGTTAAAATAAAGAAAATAATTCTCGGTATGTCTCGACCTAAGTGAAAGCCATATCAACAGAGAGAGACCTAAGTGTTATGAGGGCTTTGAAGATATATTGAAACTCGAGTTAAAATAAAGAAAATAATTCTTGGTATGTCTCGACCTAAGTGAAGGCCCTATCTACAGAGAAAGACGTTAGTGTTATGAGGGCGTTGAAGATATATGAAAATTCGAGTTCTTCGTATGTCTCGACCTGAGTGAAGGCCCTATCTACGGAGAAAGACGTCAGTGTTATGAGGGCGTTGAAGATATATGAAAATTCGAGTTAAAATAACAACATAATTCTTGGTATGTCTCGACCTAAGTGAAGGCCCCATCTACAGAGAAAGACGTCAGTGTTATGAGGGCGTTGAAGATATATGAAAATTCGAGTTAAAATAAAGACATAATTCTTGGTATGTCTCGACCTAAGTGGAGGCCCTATCTACAGAGAAAGACGTTAGTGTTATGAGGGCGTTGAAGATATATGAAAATTCGAGTTCTTGGTATGTCTCGACCTGAGTGAAGGCCCTATCTACGGAGAAAGACGTCAGTGTTATGAGGGCGTTGAAGATATATTGAAATTCGAGTTAAAATAAAGACATAATTCTTGGTATCTCTCGACCTGTGTGAAGGCGCTATCTACAGAGAAAGACGTCAGTGTTATGAGGGCGTTGAAGATATATTGAAATTCGAGTTAAAATAAAGACATAATTCCTGGTATGTCTCGACCTAAGTGAAGGCGCTATCTACAGAGAAAGACATCAGTGTTATGAGGGCGTTGAAGATATATGAAAATTCGAGTTCTTGGTATGTCTCGACCTGAGTGAAGGCCCTATCTACGGAGAAAGACGTCAGTGTTATGAGGGCGTTGAAGATATATTGAAACTCGAGTTCAAATAAAGTAAATAATTCTTGGTGTGTCTCGACCTAAGTAATGACCATATCTAGAGAGAGAAAGAGAGAGAGAGAGGGGTTTTGAAGATATAGAACCACCCAGAGTTATGCATTTCTCCCATCGTTTGTTGCAGCTCTGGACACCGTTTTTGTAGAACACCCCAGGTCGGTCTTCCAACCACGTCGTAACTTCAAAAATCAAGGCTGCATCATCTGGGGAACGCTTTCCTTTCAAAAACAACTTCATGGCTGGGAAGAGATGAAAGTCAGAGGGTGCAAGGTCAGGAGAGAAGGGGGATGGAGGAGGATTTCCATAGCCACACGCCCGTGCCTCTGATCTGGCGACATGCGTTGTCCTGCAGGAGGAGGATACCTTTGCTAATCTTGCCCCGCCTCTTGATTTTGATAGCTTCTCTTAATTTCATCAAAAGTGAAGCGTAATAGACTGCTCTCATTGTGGTAACCTTTGCCAGGAAATCTGTCATCACTACTCCGTCCTGGTCCCAGAAGATTGTGAGCATGACATTGCCAGCGGAGGGTTGCACCCTTGCCTCCTTTGGAGGTGGTGAGTCCAAGTGCTTCCACTGCTTTGACTGGTCTCTGTATCATAGTTCCATCCTGTGTAATGAGTCTTTTGAAAAACTTTGACTCATCTTCCTGACACATCTCCAAATGCATCCTCGATCACTCGACCTTCTGGAAAGGTGCGAACAACCTGGGAATACATCTAGCAGACACCTTATGCATATGCAAATGGTCATGAATGATAGTTTCACAGACCCTTGACTTCTTGGGCTATTTGGCGAATAGTAATGCGTCGATCTTCCATAATGGCAGCCTCAACTTGACGGACAGATGCCTGATCACTGGCAGAAGCTGGACGACCAGGTCTGGGAGCTGTTTCCACAGACTTCCGGCCATGTTTCAATTCACGACGCCAGCGTTTTACAAGGTCATAAAATAGTAAAAAGACGTTGTTGGTAAATGATATCTATCATGTGTTTATATTAATGCGACTCCACAAAATTGAACCCGGGTTCCTGAAATGAAATAAAAAAACACACAGACTATTTTAGATGTAATCGCCTAAAAAAAGTAGAATCTCATTTTTATTTTTGAGTTAATTACTGAACAGCTATTTCACATTGATATTTTTAAATAGGATATTTTTTAAATAACTTCATGTACAGAGGCTTTTTTGTTTTTCTTTATTTCAGAAAGAGCTCAATAATTTTAACTAATTTTATTAGCTTGAAAGTTTTCTTTCGTCGATAAACGGATTGTTGCCAGACAGTAACAGTTTCAATGGCGACATGTCATGTGTACATCAAAGGGTTGTAGCGTCCGTTGTTCCTTTGAAATGAATTAACACTCGCTCCAGCTCAACGCCGACTGTCTTTTCAAAGTCGAGAGAAAGGGGAGGAAGGGAAGGGGTTGGGCAGTGATTTGGCGAGGCCAACAAACACGTGTTTGCAAACCGCCGTACGTAAAAATAAAAAAATAAAAACTTTTCTCGTCTTTCCTTGTTTTACGGCTTATCAACCACTGATGTTGGGTATGGCTGTTTTGTGGCATATCAACCGTTTTTTCTTATATAAACATATATGTATATACACATGTATATATGTACACATATATATATATGTATACACATATATAAATATATAATATATATATGTACACATTTATGCATACATGTAATATGTATATATATG